>OZ025293.1:368997829-369597829 GCA_964019185.1 Maratus speculifer
TTACCTTTTAAACTGTTATTGAATAGATGACTAAAATTTCGTTTAAAAAATAACGTTTTGTGTCATTATTGCCTGTAATACACGATCAGAATGCATGAAAGATACAATTAGATCAATCATAGGCAAGAATTATTTGATTATTTTTATCACATGACTTTGAAATATCGTAGAAGCATCATTTATAGTCTAAGAGCTAGCAACGTCAAAAATCACGTCATTTTATCAAAGCTCATTCTTTAATATGTTTTTCCCTTTTATAGTAGAATACGTTTGCAAGCGGTCTGGCAGTTGGGAGACGTTGCGTTTACCTGTGGCAGAAGGGGTTATGCAGGTCAAAAAGCTTCAAAATCACGTCATTTTATCAAGGCTCATTTTTAAATATGTTTTTCCCTTTTATGGTAGAATACGTTTGCAAGCGGTCTGGCAGTCGGGAGACGTTGCGTTTACCTGTGGCAGAAGGGGTTGTGCAGGTCAAAAAGCTTTAAAATCACGTCATTTTATCAAGGCTCATTTTTAAATATGTTTTTCCCTTTTATGATAGAATACGTTTGCAAGCGGTCTGGCAGTCGGGAGACGTTGCGTTTACCTGTGGCAGAAGGGGTTGTGCAGGTCAAAAAGCTTCAAAAATCCGACATTTTATAAAGGCTCATTTTCTTATATGTTTTTATCAAGCTTAAAAATTACAAGATATTACTCTTTGGACAGAAGACAACCTATAATTAATTTTCCAGACACAAATTCGGTTGCAAAGTTAATGCCAGACGTCTTTAAATATGGCAACGAAAGTGCCTGTTTCTAGAGTGGTTTATATTTTAAAAATTATAAGACCTCTTTACATCATTTTATCAAGCTTAAAAATTACAAGATATTACACTTTGGTGGGCAAACAACCTATAATTAATTTGCTAGACACAAATTCGGTTGCAAAGTTAATGCCAGACGTCTTTAAATATGGCAACCAAAGTGCCTGTTCCTAGAGTGGTTTATAATTTAAAAATTATAAGACCTCTTTACATAATTTTATCAAGCTTAAAAATTACAAGATCTTACACTTTGGTGCGCAGACAACCTATAATTAATTTGCTAGACACAAATTCGGTTGCAAAGTTAATGCCAGACGGCTTTAAATATGGCAACGAAAGTGCCTGTTCCTGAAGTATTTTATAATCTAAAAATTATAAGACCTCTTTAGGTCATTTTATCAAGCTTAAAAATTACAAGATATTGCTCTTTGGATAGAAGACAATCTATAATTAATTTGCCAGACACAAATTCGGTTGCAAAGTTAATGCCAGACGGCTTTAAATATGACAACGAAAGTGCCTGTTCCAAGAGAGGTTTATAATTTAAATTTTATAACCCCTCTTTACGTCATTTTATCAAGCTTAAAAATTACAAGATATTACTCTTTGGATAGCAGACAACCTATAGTTAATTTGCCAGACACAAGTTCGGTTGCAAAGTTAATGCCAGACGGCTTTAAATATGGCAACGAAAGTGCCTGTTCCTGGAGTAGTGTATAATCTAAAAATTATAAGACCTCTTTACGTCATTTTATCAAGCTTAAAAATTACAAGATCTTACATTTTGGTGCGCAGACAATCTATAATTAATTTGCCAGACACAAATTCGGTTGCAAAGTTAATGCCAGACGGCTTTAAATATGGCAACGAACGTGCCTGTTCCAAGAGCGGTTTATAATTTAAAAATTATAAGGCCTCTTTACGTCATTTTATCAAGCTTAAAAATTACAAGATGTTACTCTTTGGATAGAAGACAACCTATAATTAATTTGCCAGACACAAACTCGGTTGTAAAGTTAATGCTAGACGGCTTTAAATATGGCAATGAAAGTGCGTATTCTAAGAGCGGTTTATAATCGAACAAATTATAAGACCTCTTTACGTCATTGAACCGAATTTGCAACCCTGGATTTTTCTGAGTCTTATTGATTAGATTCACTATTTTTCTGCACCTGATTTTTTGCACGACACTTTTTCAGAGCCTGATTGAGTAAATTTGTGATACTTTGTGCTTGATTGACGAAAGTTGCATTTTTTTTAAGTCCTACCGACAAGCCTTTGCATGTGATGAACATTTGTGCAGCTGAAGAAAGGTTAAAGTGTAAGAATTCATATAATTTGTCAACATCGACTCACAGCTTAAATATTGAACAAATAAATTCCAGTGTGGCCAAAACCGGGGCATCCACGCTAATATTTAATAAAAGAAACTTATATTTTGATAAACCAGAGCTTTTTATAAGTAAACTTTATATTGAAAAAAAATTGCCGAATTCGCCGAATGCAACCGAATTTGTGTCTGGCAAATTAATTATAGGTTGTCTGCTATCCAAAGAGTAATATCTTGTAATTTTTAAGGTTGATAAAATGACGTAAAGAGGTCTTATAATTTTTAAATTATAAACAACTCTTGGAATAGGCACTTTCGTTGCCATATTTAAAGTTGTCTGGAATTAACTTTGCAACCGAATTTGTGTCTGGCAAATTAATTATAGGTTGTCTTCTATCCAAAGAGTAATATTTTGTAATTTTTAAGCTTGATAAAATGACGTAAAGAGGCCTTATCATTTTTAAATTATAAACCGCTCTTGGAACAGGACTTTCGTTGCCATATTTAAAGCCGTCTGGCATTAACTTTGCAACCGAATTTGTATCTGGCAAATTAATTATAGGTTATCTGCTATCCAAAGAGTAATATCTTGTAATTTTTAAGCTTGATAAAATGACGTAAAGAGGTCTTATAAAATTTAAATTATAAGCCACTCTTAGAACAGGTACTTTCGTTGCCATATTTAAAAACGTCTGGCATTAACTTTGCAACCAAATTTGTATCTGGAAAATTAATTGTAGGTTGTCTGCTGTCCAAAGAGTAATATCTTGTAATTTTTAAGCTTGATAAAAACATATAAGAAAATGAGCCTTTATAAAATGGCGGATTTTTGAAGTTTTTTGACTTGCACAACCCCTTCTGCCGCAGGTAAACGCAACGTCACCCGACTGCCAGACCGCTTGCAAACGTATTCTACCATAAAAGGGAAAAACATATTTGAAAATGGGCCTTGATAAAATGACGTGTTTTTGAAGCTTTTTGGCCTGCACAACCCCTTCTGTCACAGGTAAACGCAACGTCTCCCGACTGCCAGACCGCTTGCAAACGTATTCTACCATAAAAGGGAAAAACATATTAAAAAATGGGCCTTGATAAAATGACGTGATTTTGAAGCATTTTGACCTGCACAACCCCTTCTGCCACAGGTAAACGCAACGTCTCCCGACTGCCAGACCGCTAGCAAACGTATTCTATCATAAAATGGAAAAACATATTAAAAATTGAGCCTTGATAAAATCAGGTGACGAAAACGTTGCTAGCTCTTAGACTATTAAGGCTTTGCTTGAAAAATCAACATTCTTTCGTTAATATCTTAAAATCGTCTGCACTCTGAAATCTAGATGTTAGATTAATATTATTATTTAAGTGTTCATGCGTGATTTTAAAAGAATCTTTTCATCACTATATTTTATATATTGACATGGAATTATAAATATGTTGTTGAATCATAAACATTTTTCATCTACGTTATACAGTATTAAAAGTTTCTGAAAAAAATAGAAAACTTTTAGTAATACAATTTTTTACTTCAAATCATATGTTTTCAATATTTTATTTAATTTTGTTTTGACATTTAATTATTTTTAATTTTCCAGTTTGTTATTTTAAAAGCAAATATTTATTTTAATAAATAATATAATAGAATTTTCTTTAAAAAAAAATTACTATTTCTTCGTGAAATATGCTTCAGCTGTAATTCATTTCTTCCAATTATTAATACAAAATTAATACAAAATTATTAATACAAAATTCCTTCCTCGTGCTTTATTTTGAGACATTAAAATTTCAGCGATAAATGGTTTCATATTGCAAACTTTTTTTTTTCGGTTTACGCCAACACCTATCTTTTTCCTCCATGGCGTACAGCAGCTGCGATTAAAAAAAAAAAAAAAAAAAAAAAAAAACCTCATTTAAACTGACAGTTTGCCAGTCTATGAATTTTAAAGGTCAGTCCCAGTTTTTAAAATTATTTCTGCGAAAATTTTATGCTCAAATTTTAAACTCTTATATGTGTTAACTGCTGATAGGCTAAAATGTTAGCAGTTGCTTTGTTTTTATACGCAGATCTTAAAGCAGATGAAAACCTGAGCATGTTCCAGAACTTTTAAATTGTAATTTTAATGATTTAATGATTTTTTATATTCGCACAGCACTGTCCCTTCAACGTAAAATAACAAATATGGCTAAAATCTGTTATTTAAAATAGCTTTTAATATATCTAATTGAAGTTTAACATCATGTTTATTTTATATTGATTAATTGCTGTTGTTGATTTCGATGATCTTTTTAATTTAGTTTGCTTGATTCGCGAATAATATATACTAGAAATTGCGATATATATTTTGGAAAATGTATCCAAATTGCGCATGTCTAGATGTATCTAGTTTCAATTATACTTCATCCGATGAAGTAATTGATTGAGAATACATTTTCATAAAAGCAAAATCACAAAAGTTCACAGTTTTTTTTTTTTTTTTTTTTTTTTTTTTTTTTTTTTTTTTTTTAATTTTGGCGTTTTGACATTTAAGGCAATATATTAAAGTAGAAGTCTGTGTTTTCCCCAGTTCATATATTTAAAAAGGAGCAGTTTGATACTTATTGGGAGTTGACTGAGACCGCTTTGAAACAATAGTGTCAAGGGGTGAGCGCAAGAACCAGTCTAAGCGCTTGACCTAGATAGATGGAACAAAAAAGAATAGTTAAGTGCAAATTCTACTGAAATGCGTAGTCATTCTAAAAAATACGTATTTTTACTGAAACACCGTCGATTCAAAGTAAAATGAAAAAATGTAAAAATTTCGTTAATTAAAATTTTATTATTTTTCGTTGTTTTGGTACATAGGAAAACGAGAGATCAGTATTTTGAATAAATCCTACGTATTCCATTGGAATAATATATGGCGATTAATTATCAAATATATCAGAATTGATGATAGGTTGAAATCTAGCAGAGCAGAGTACCCCCAGTTTTGAAAATGAATTCATGAGAAAACGCACAACGTTTTCGTTACTGCGGTGCACAGTATTCGAAATTTGCCCTTTCACTTTCGACATCGATTGTTAGAAATCGATATCGAAAGTGAAAGGGCAATTTTATCGTGTGTATAGAGAGTATTTTAAGCAAACATATAAATAGTAAATTTTGTACTGATCAAAGTGGTGCTATTCTTAACGTTTTAAAGAACGGCAGCAGATTAATTATGTAATTTATTGTAATCTTCAATTGCCACATTTGTAAAAGAACTCTCTAATAAAATTGTGCTTTTTTAATGAACGCGAGTAAAGTATTTATTTTATTTATTTATTTATTTTGCATCAATTTATTTGTAAATTCTCGTGAGATTGAAATTGTTTGCCCCTTAGCGGTTTAAATTCTTGGAGCTATTATACATCGAGAAAATACTTAAAAATGGACACGGGTAAGCTTACTTAGTACTCCACTTTTATTATGCCGATCAAAGTTTATCTATGTGACACATACAATTCACTCATTTTTTGTACATTGATTATCTTTTAAACAGTGACAATAAGTCTTTTTTTATAAGATGCTTTCAAATACCTTTAAAAATAAAATTACACTAAAAATCAATGTTTTAGGGATAACACCTTTTTTAAATACAAGAATGCGTTATCAAAACACAGTTAACTTTTAAATGATTTTTTTTAATTTATCGTTGAGTAATAAGAGAAATATTGAATAAACCTTTTAAACTTCAGTTGTACTTAGTCCAACACACGCTGAAAATTATAATATAAAGAAGGTCACAAAAGTCCATAGTTAGAGTTTTTGTAATTATTCGAATATGTCTTTATTGGATGAAAGCAGTATAGTGCATTTGTCAAAATATAGCAACTGTAGATTCCAGATTCTTGACAAAATGACCACAGGAAGATCACAGAACAACTATACAGGATGTACATAAAATGATCACCCACAAGTTGACCAGAGGAGGATCATAGGATGACCATGTAAATATAAAAAGAAACTAACACAGAACTAAAGTTATGGTTCAAACATTACTTTTACTGATGAAATGTCATAAAAATACAGAAATTATACCTCTAAATGATCGCTAGTAATAATGCCGTATTCTTACGGAACATTTTTTGTGGTGAAATAAATTTGTTAAATTGGAACATTTATTTTGCTTTGTTTGTGCTTCCGTCTCTTAACCGTAACGGTGACATATTAGTGTGCTATGAAAGGATCTCACAGCACACTAATAAAAAATGCTGTCAATATTTGTCAAAATTTACAATTAACAATAGCATTTAATAAAATAGAACATTCCATACTATAAGATTTATCTTGTAATGAAGTTAAAATTCCGGTTTTCTTTAAAAAATTCTTGATATAACTTTAAAGATTTTTTGATTCATAGTACAAATCTATATCTATAACATGATTTTTTGTTCTTGCCGTTTTATAAAAAGTTCTTCAAAATACTATTCCCCTAGAAAAATTCTAATAACTAAGTTTTTTATTTTTTTTAACAGTGTGTGAGGTAAAATAATTTGAGAACCAACTACATACACAAACATTTTCACAAGTTTATAGATTCATGTATTTTGCTCATAATTTTAAACTTTTCCAAAACATTAAAAACATAAAACAAAAAGTTCCTTTCAGTGAAAATTTACTGTTTTCATAAATCTATAAAATTCAGACTATTCTCCTAAGTTTTATGCTTTTTCTTGAAAGATTCATTAATAAATTCATGATGTTATTTCTTACTTGAGCCACGAATATGCTAAATTAGTTTGATTAAATGATTCTTTCTTATTAAAAGTTCGATTTAAAAATTCCGTGGCTTGGAATACGCAATGACCTCAAGGGATTAGAATGGGAGAAACTGAGAGCGGAGAAGCCACAAACATTTTATATGCAAATAAGAAATGTTTGAATCGCATTTTTCGTTTATAAGCTGGAATAAAAAAGCAAAGAAAGTTTCGATTTCTGAAAGCAGGTTAAAGTAAGTGAGTTTACAAACAGTTTGGAAATAAAAATAAATTGTATTCATGATTTATTTTTAAATTTTTGCCTTAAAGTAAACTTTTTTAATATTAGATTTTAGAATTTTAAAATCACAGCTGCACATTTTCAGAAGATTAATACCGCGCATTCTGGTGCATGGCAAACCGAAAACTCAAGAAGAAAAATAGGTTGAATATTAGTATTTCAATATAGTTATCATCAAAATGAATGTTTCCAACTCTTGGGTCAAGAATTTGGGTTCGATTCCAGACTTGGTTTTTTTTTTTTTTCACGCGGTTGGAAATATTCATTTCGGATGATGGTGCTACCAATCAGTTTGATTAGGTTATAAAATAATATAGTTAACTTCTTCGTAATTAATCGCAAGATTGGTAATTATTTTCTACGATAAAGTGGGTCCAGGAACCAAAAATCTTCAAATTTCTAAAAAAACATTTACTGCATTAAACATTTCTTGGTTTTTTTTCTGCTTAAAATGACTTTTAAATCATGTTTCTACCTTAATTTGAACAGGAAGTATTAATTTTTATGTTTTGATTTGTTTTCAAAATCTAGCTTTCAAGTAGTGGTTGTAAAGAAGGTTCTTTTTAAAAATGCGTTTTTATTCATGATGGAATTTTTCATCTTTTCTTCGACTATTTAAATTGTTATAACTCGAAAACCGTTAAAGAAAAATGGTTCAAACTTGTAACATGTATTTTTCAATTGTTTTACTTTAATTTTGATTCCCTCAAATTTGAAGTTTAAATAAAAAGTTACATTATTTTTTTTTTTTCAAAATTTTACTTTAAACATTTTTTAATTTTTATTTGAATTAATATATTTTTTAAATGCTTAATCAAAATTAAAACTTATATATTCCTATTTATTTATATAAAAAAAAATTCAAATTCAACAAATAATACTTTAAATTATAACAATTTTAATTTACCCCATTTTTAATTAATTTAAAATTAAAATTTGGCTTTTAAATTATGATGCGTTTTATCGTGTTATTTTGTTTACTAATAATGTGGTTAACCATCACAAAAAAATCCAAAATTTTAACTCAGTAAATAAACATTTTTATTTTAATTGTGTCCCGGACCTGCATAAATAAGGTGAAGACAAGATATGACTATAAGAAAGTGGTACGATACATTATAAGGAAATGCTGGTACTTTGTCTGTTTTTCCTCTCGAATTTGAGGATCGACTTATATGTTGATTTTACAGTTTGGATTTAAATATAGAAGAATAAAAAAGCATTATAATAATATTATTGTTACAAGAAAAAAAATTTAATACAACCGCATATAACGCAATCAGCGTTCATGGGGGTCCTTAAATTTCAAGACCACGTAATTTTTCGATACCAGTATTTTCTTATAGAAATGCTCTAGATAATTCCAAATGATTCGGTTGGATAGCTTTTGCTCTGCTATATGCAGACGGGCAGACGGATGGATGGCCGAACTGAAAGACGACTATAATTGCTACGTATTTGCACAGTTAGGAACGAATCTAAAAAAGCAAGGGCAATATTTATTGATTTATAAATTTGTTTTTATTCTAATCCTTGATGTGCTATTTCTTTCGGGCAGCAATTAGAGTGCCGTCTCTAAAAAATAACGTTGAATTACGGAAGCCAGGCGTAAAATAAAGCAAAAGCACAGTACGTCCCAAAAGTATATGGACAAACGATTTTTTGAATTAACAGTGCAAAAAATGAAGCAATGATCCAGGAAAAAATAAAAAGCATATAGATTTATGACATAAGTTTATTACATTAAAGAAATACAGTATAAGTTTCACAGAATCTTTGTAAGAAAATCAAAATAAAAACACTGTCCCAAAAATATGTGGTCTTTTAGACAATTTTGTATTTAAATTCAAATTTTGGATCTATTCCTTTAAATTTTTTTGGTATTTTATCAGTCATAATTTTAACTAGTGTTTGGAGAATGTGCGGCGTTAAAGAGAACCAAACACTTCTATACATGTTGCTTTAATTCCTGAATAAGCGAAAACTGACAACAATGGGGCATTTACGGCTCGTGCAAAAAATTCCGTAAGTTTTTCAATTGAGTTCAGGTCTCAGCTGAGAGCCTGCCATTCTATAACAATCCCTTTAACCCTTTGTGCTCTGATGGAGAATTTTCCACCACATAATTTTAATTCCGAAATGTCCCAATGGCACCAGAAAATTCGACCAAATTTGTTTGAAAAAGGTTTAATGCATTATTTTTTTCCGTGTATATCGTTAACCGGTTATTTTCTTTCCAAAATACTGCTGCCAATGAGACATTTGGAATTTTGAAAAAAACTACCCAGCACAGCTCAAAGAGTTAATCTATTTAAACTAAGCTGTTTTTCAGTGCAAAAGTATGAATCGATGCATTGTCCAGTTGGAATTTGCAATTGTCTCCTTCTTAAAAATTTTCAATTGCAAGTAAATTTCTTTCTGGGGACATTTTTTGTAATCCTCAGAGCACTTAAAGAAAAGCAGTACCCTTTGTTTACTTGAAAAAGAACGCGCCCCACAGCATGGGACAACGCTTTCTCTGTTGTCATCTAAAGAACTCGCTCTGTTCTTGTAGTAGATCATGTCAGTAGCAGGGTCAGACAACAAGACAGTCCAAATTGACTTTTTTGGTCACTGACATTCAACCATCCATCCGTCTAAGGCATGTGTTTTTTTAGCGCAAAAGAACTTGTAGTATTCCTTGGTGCAATTTTAACATAGCGGTTCGACACATTGTACACTGAAAAAAATGGGTCCTCAAAATTTAGTAAAAAGTTCTCAATTTTAAGTATTTCACATACTTAAAATAGCTCCGAACTAAAAGTTCTTAATATTGAGAAACACATGTACTCGTTTTTGATTGCATGGTTGTCTTTGAATATAAATCACTATTATCTGTCCCCAAAATTTACAAATTAAAGTGAAAATATGCTGGCATTTATTTCTTGCTCAAAATTATGAACAATAAACATTTAATTGATCATTTATTAAGAGAAATAGTAAAATTATAAGTAAAATACCCAAATCGAACATTTTTATAACATGAGAATTATTTGCAAGTACATTTAAAAGTTACTTTAAAATACTGTGAATAATTTAATATTTACATTAATAAGCAACTTTTATGCTGCCATGAATGAGATAAGCCAATACTGGTACAAAATTATCGTTTGTTTGGATTTGATAACATATGCTGTTTCAAAATTGAGTAAGCAAAATGTGTTCATTTTTTCCCAAACATACTCAATTTGATATGAGTACATCAACTTACTCATCTTTGAATACCTCATTTTTTTTAGTGTAAGGAATGTTTGAAACTTTCTTCCCTATATGTGACGGTGAAGAGTAGATTTCGAAATAGGAAACTCTAAAGTCTTCGAAATTTCACGAACAGACATTTTTGGGATGAAACTGCTCTCAAACTCTTTTTATTTTGTCGCTGAGACGTTTATCTTGGTTAGCCTGAAGGCTTTTTTTATAACTGCATTGTCGCCTTTTGGTGAAATTTCTTTATTTTTATATCTGGTGTGCGCTTCATTTGTTTAGAAATATCAGAAATTTTAACATTTTAAACGTTTAAATGTTAGATTTTAGTTACATCTTCTGCAAAGGATTAACCTTTATAAGGCATTTTCTTACTATTCGTTCATTTAAAAACGAGCAGTGATTTTAAATTTCGAAGTGCTTACGTCACAAGTAGTGAACACAAAATATGCAAGTTCTTTTCATACGGTGGTGGTAATAAAAGTGATGTCCATATAGTTTTCGGACAGCTGAAATTTATTTATTTATTTCTAAGCAATCTGTGACACAAACATGATGTTTCTATATTGTATTAAATTTATGTTGTAATTCCATATGCTAATTATTATTTTGTGATCTTCATTTTTTGAACTTTTACTTCAAAAAATCGTCTATATATTTTTGAGATAAACTACACAGGGCTTCTAGTGGTCCGTTTTTTGAAAACCACTAATTTTTATGAAAGGAATTTGTGGTATACGTTTCTGCAACAATTCCAAGAAAAACGCTATTCTTGGTATGTTTTTAAAATATTTATAAATAAAATTTTTCTTTAAATAAAAGTGGTGTTCATAATGTGGACCAAGTGGGCGCCCTGAATCATTGCATAGTTAAAAACTAATAATCTCTATGGCAATTTTTAAGACGTCAAACTATACTTTTAAATGTAATTTACTTGAAAATTACATCTCAATTTATTTTGGAGATATTAATGTTTTTGTAGATTTTAACGCCATTTTTTTTTTCAACTGAAATACTCCATTTTTGTAGAAAGTAAAGGAAAAATAGTTGAAAAAAAGTAGATTATTATATTTTTTGGTTGTAATTTTCCCATAACAGCTGAAAAAATATTTACTTTAAAATACGTCTTATGTTGAAAAAGGTATAAATTTATGATTTGTGATTATAAGCATCTATTATAAGCTATATTTAATTTTATGTATCCATATTAATGTTACAAATAATGCATTAGATTTTTTTTTTTTTTTTTTTTTTTTTTTTTTTGCCGAGTTTTTTAATGACAGCATCATTTTTTGAGCGAATTGTGTATTATTCTGCGATAGGAACGTCATATTCATACTTTTCTGTAGACGTCATTTAAGACGGCATAATAAATATGGAATTCTTCTGCGGGTGTAAATGAAGCCATTTTATATAAAATAAAAGCGTGTGTTTTATATCTTCAAACTGAATTATGCTTTGTACTATCAATATTTATGTCTATACCTTTCTTCTCATCGGGAACGCCGCTAAATTTTGAAAAAAATTGAAAATTCCTGTTTTCTAGTTTTTTTTTTTTTTTTTTTTTAATTTTTATTCATTATGTTTTGAAAGCATTTTTCTAAATATAAATTAAAAATAAGTTTTGAATTACATTTAGGAATAATTTTTCAAGAATTAAAAATTTTGAACATTTTTTCCTCAATCAACATATTTAGGTATATCACCTGAGCTGATAACCTTTATCTGTATTATTATTTACTTTTTCGTTTTTAGGGATACTAATATTTGTATTTATTTTTTAACTATGCGTAATCTTATGCTATTGCATCATAATTCATTGGTATTTGAAAGCTTTAATCAGCACTATGAGAAATATTTTTTGTAGATTACAAGTTAGTAAAATTTATTTTGTCATTAACGACAAGATCTTCATTAATGTAAAGCGTCTAGGTTTCACGTTTATCGTGCCGAATCAGCTCGTTTCGTATTATCACTTCCAGTTAAACCTTTGAAAAACTAAGTGAAAAAAGTACCTTGAAATAGTTTACTTAAAAAGGTGCATTAGAAAAAAAGCACGCATTCTTTTCACCACAAAAAAAAGTGAACATAATCGATACTGATAATTTTGATAGGTTTATTATTTAACGCTGACTGGATACATTTTGGCATGAGATTTTACAATGTAGAACAAAAACCAGTGATATAAAAAAGATGAAAAATATTGTAAAAGCCCTACTTCGAGAAAAAAAAATAATTAACTGCATTCGTTACTTTGAAAACCCAAAAATATTGGATATATATTATTATTTAATAGTTTAAAATGCCCTGGTGCTTTAGGTTGTTACATTCATTATATTAGGAGTTACATTCATTTTCATATGAGCTACAAATTTTAATATGGTATATATATATATATATATATATTTCGTGAAAATTTATCTTAAACAATACAATTTATCAAACGAATAAAAATGAATGTGTCAAAAGTTTAAGCACATTAGCTCTTTAGCCTTTAGTACAACAAGAAAAAAGATAATGCTTGATTATTGCGCGATTTTGTTAAATAACTTGAAATATAAGGCCTTCCGTCAATAAAATAAGGTTCTATATGTTGGGACTGAAGGATGACACAAAATTTTATATAATATTTTCTCTTTTAATACCTTTCGAAAGCTATAAGATACATGCAAAATGTAGGTATATTTAACCGCCAGTCAAGATGCCAGTAAAAAATGTGTTTTCTTAATGAAAGAATCGCTACCTACTGTGATTTTTCTGGTAAAAAATGCACATTATTACCATGAAATAAACATCTTTACTATAGTCCTGGCTGGAAGATTTTTTGTAACAAAATGAACATTTTTTTTTAAACAATGTAAAAATTTAATAAAACAAAATTATAACAAAATTTCTTTAAATGGAGAAATGATAGAAAGTATTCATCATTTTTTTTTTATCTAAGCGGAGTAAAATTTATTGGGAAAATGCAACGTATACTGAGGAGTATAAAGTTCATTAAAATTTGTTAAAAAGTGTTATAAATGTTTGTCATGATTTTCAGCTCTTGCCACAAGAAGACAGCAGGTGAAATACGAAATACTTACGTGTTTGATAGCATAATTTTCTAATAGGGAATGCAATTACCTATACAGATGATGGCTTCTTTAGTCACTCTACAAATATCCATACTATAATCCTTCTCCTGTTACATTTTTGGCAGCATGTCAACGTAATGCTTTCAGATCTGCAGCTCGACATTACCTACAATGAAAGCAAACTTTATAAATGTAACATCTAAGTGATTTTGCCCCTCACGTATCTTGTACTGAGGTAACAATATGATACGGGAGAGTAGCCAAATTTGGACCACTTCACTCATTTTCAGATATAACTCATTTCGTTTTTGGAATATCTGCAAAATATCGCTACACGTAGTCAATCAATTTATCAATAACTAAAAAAAATCTTTACAATAATTTCTTTCTGGAAATCTTAAGTTTTATTTTAATTTGAAAAAATTGTCAAAAGTGGTCCCAATTTAGCGACTGATTGCCTAATTTGTACCCCCAGTCTCCAAAATTGGAACGAACAACATCATGTTGTTTTAATGAGTAAGGAATATAATTAATTTTATTAAAAGCAAAGGTTGAAATCAATTAAACTATAAAATATAACAATAGTAATGAAATATAATGAATTCAAATATCTGAAAGTAATTTGTTTTAAATCAAAATGTTTTCAAAATGTATAAAAAAAAGTTATAAATAATAAGATTAGAATTTGTGGAACTAATTTCCAGTTGCTTGAATATCATGAAAAAGTGATGCAAGGATTATACATGAATTTCTTTTCCTCATCTTTTATTTTGTGCACACAGCAGAGAACCATATTTGGCAATCTGAACACTGAATCATTCCTGCTTATCGTATTTTCCTTACAAATTAATCAGGCAAAATCAGTCATCCTTATTTTATATTACTTTTTAGATTCTAAATAATTTGATTTGTTTTTGGTAACCATTTTTTTTTTACCTTATGTCTGTAGTTCTTCCCTTCCATCATTTTCTTCACAATTTAAATTACGCCTATTTTTTAAAACTTGATGTTCCAATTGCTTTTGTGCTTTGAGAGCTTCCTTTTTGTCATTTTTCTTTTTCGAAGTTTACTTTATATGGCGAAGATCTTACTTTGACTTACCAGATTTTGGCGAAAGAGACAAAATTTCTAATACTGTTTTGGATTTTTTTGAAGGGAAGGAGCTTGTAGCTGCAGCCTTCTTGAGGTCATTCTCTTCACAACTTACTCATTCCTTTTCGTTTCCTATATCTTTGACAATCTTTGTAGTCACTGATATTTTTCTTTCAAATGATTGGCTCTATCTTTTTCGAAATTTATTTCTTTCTTTTCAAATTTATGATCATATATCGGGTCAAAATTAAACAACTCAAATTGGTCTAATTAAGGCAATTGCTCCATTTTTAAAAACAGATAATCTCAAGACTAAGAAAAAACGAAAACAAACAAATCCGCATTAAAAAAATGCGCAATAAACAAACGAATTTAGACAAGTATCTGAAAATATAACAATTTACCTTGGTTTTAAAATATTCTCTTATGTTTACTAGGAAAAAAACTTGATCAAAACAGCTTATTTTAGATTTTTTTAAATTATCTGAAAACAGTATGTGGAAAGCATGTGCTTCTTCTAACCATAAATGGTGTCATTCTTATAAGTAAGATTTCAGTGGTAAATAACGTCTCTTTCAGTAAGTAACGGCAGAATTGCGGCGGTCCTTTTAACCCTTTAAACTCTGGGGATGAATTTCTTCAAAATGGTCAAATGTCACAATGGCATCAGTATTTCGTAATCAACGGATTCAGCTTATATACGAAAAAATGCATTAATTCTATTTTCAGGTAAATTTGGTTGAATCTTCAAGTGTCAATGTGGCATTTGGAGATTAAAATTAAGTGGTAGAGAATTCACCTATCAGAATTCAAAGGGTTAAGGCTCCTGTCCTTGCCGGCGAGGGCACTCACGATCTAATGTCAATCCTATGGGGAGAGGGTTTTGTAATAGCTCTTTTGCATTTCGACATTTTTTATTTATTATTATTATTATTATTATTATTATTATTATTATTATTATTATTATTATTATTACTATTTGCATTGGGTAATCGAGGTCCGTCTCTATATCACACTTTTCTCACTTTTTTGATTTTGGTCGCAGATATTTTTTATAAAGTTACTTTCACTTTCAAAACCGGTTTCAAAAATGAAAGTGCCATTCTAAAAAATATCTCTAATCAAAATCGTAAAAGTAAAATATGGTGTGATATGGAGACGGATCTCAGCTATCCACTGCGAAAAAAATAAATAAATAAATAAATAAATAAAATGTCCAAATGCAAACGATATATTAGAAAAATCCCTCCCCATAGGATTAGCATTAGCTCATGAGTGTCTTCGCCGGCAGGGACAGAAGCCTTAAAGCGGCGATCCAAATATGGGTACTCTGCCCTATTGATTGCATAGTTTGTGGAATTTTTTTCATTTTAAAATTAAGTGCATTTGTTATGCAATTATTATTATTATTATTATTATTGATGATGATGACGATCATGATGGTGGTGGTGGTGGTGATGATGATGATATGATAACGAATTAAATTCACGTACAATTCCAAAAAAATATCGATAATTTTTTCCTGGTAGATTATTTGTAAATTTAGTGCTAAAACTCAAGCATACTAGATACATGAACTACAAATTTGTTGTGTGCCACGCACAATAGTCGTCCATTGGTGGATGCTGCATGTAAAGCAGTTACAAGTGGTTCGCAAGACAAAGAGTTCCACTAAGAGACTTAGAGAAAGATAGACATTTTTCTCCGGGGGAAGGAAAAGTATAAATATTTTTAGATTTCGTGGGAGCTGTGATAAATATTATGGCTTAGTAAATATAAAAAAATAATAAAAATAATATGCAAATTATTTTTGTAGGAGGTTTTTTCTTTTCCTTTTTCATTTTCATTTTTTTTTTTTTTTTCGTTTTTTAATATTGTTTTCTGACTCTGCAAAATCTTCGATCGTTCATGTGAATTCTATATATTGTCATCGTCACTTTATGAAAAATCAGAATTTTTTTACTTTGCGAATCTAAAAACATTTTTCAAACTCAAAACGGGATAGTGAAAAATATGTTTTATTTAAAAAGCTTATTTATCTGGTGAATATATATATATATTTTTTTTACCAGTATTCTTGTTGGCATTAAAAAAAATCTTTACCATACACTGAGAAAAAAAAATATACCGCCTTCACCTTAGAATGAATAGTTAGTCGCTTTCTGAATACCGAAACTAGAACTACAGATGACCGAACTATACGAATAGGTTAAACAACTAATCTGAATAGACTAAATGACCCGGCATTTCTAGTCTCTTGATTTCTAAGTGACGAAACGACGTTGAATCATTTCAATATCAAGAAATTATAGCTTGATTTCGGGAATGGTTTCATAATCTAGAATTATAGTTACTCAATCAAACCTTTTGTATTCGCATCTATTTGCAGAGATTTTTAAATAAATTTGACCACGAGAATATTGTAAAACGCTCTTGAATTCTAATAGGAGACTCTCGATTTCTCAAGTAAAGGGAGTTAGAATTTAAAAGGATGACATGGAACTATTTTTTCTAGAGACACAATTTAGATTCTGGATACCAGAACTATATTTTTTCTCAGTGTAATTTCAAAACAAATTTTATGTAAAATCTACTTTGTTTTTTGTGTATATTTGAATAGTGGTATGAGTAGAATTTAAAAATAGTGAGAGATCTGGTATCGGTTAGTGGGATACACATGTGCCTCCTTCCCCGTAGTCAAAAGGTTAATTTATAATATCTCTTCATAATATAGAATGAAGATTATTCCTATCATCTGCCAAATACGTTTTCATAGAACTTCAATTCACTATTGAATATCTGCCTCGATAAATTTTCAAATGAATTTTTTAAACAAAATTTTAAAATGATATTTAAAAGAATTTACCAACTTCTAATTATTTGCAGAAATTATAAAATTTTAACAAATACAAATGTATTCCCTTTTACACTAAGAAATATATGTAAAAAAATTGCACAAAATTTAATTTAAATTTCCAAGATAAGTTTAAAATATTTCAAATAAGAAGTTAATTAGTTTTAAATAGCAATTTTTGTTTGATATTATCACCAAGTTTAAGTCATCAACTAAAGATAAGGCTTTCGTTCAAAATAACTCGCGTCCAAAGAAAAAAATGGAGGAAACTTTTCTGCTATCATATTGTACCAATCGGTTATCATAGATTAAACAGCGGTTAAGTCATTTCCAAAATTTTATGTGAGGTAATATCATATATTTTTTAATTCGGTGAGATAAACATGAATTTATACAAAATTTTGCCACAAGCACCAGAAGGACCCGAGCAACCAAAGGAAAGCACACTATGATTTTGGGAGCCCTTTCATATGGAATTTTATTATTCTTATTCTTATTATTTTATTTTACTATTATATTATTATTATTTTATTTTATTATTATATTACTAGACGGTTGCCCGCCCTCAGTAGCCCGAAGACTATCTGAATGCCAGTTCTACAACCCCACACATTCACGTTTCTGTGCCATGTCTCGTCAGTTTCCGGCAGATATGTTTGATCGGTGTTCTGGGGTTTCGTTTGCATATCTTTTTTTATTGTTAATGAAGAGGTCTTCCATTTGTTCTTCCATCTGTTCTTCTTTCTGTTCTTCCATCTGTTCTTCCATTTGTTCTTCCATTTGTTCTTCCATTTGTTCTTCCATTTGTTCTTCAATTATATTCGACGATTCACTGTTTGAGAGCCTATCTGTCCTTTTATTTATAGAAGTTCAAAATGAAAAAAGATTTTCTTAGCAGACGATTTTTTGTGATAAATACATTATCTGTTTTATATTTCTTCTGCTTTATTCCTTTTATTTATAGAGTTCAAAATGAAAAAAGATTTTCTTAGCAGACGATTTTTTGTGATAAATACATTATCTGTTTTATATTTCTTCTGCGTTTACCTAAGCTGTGTAAAATCTCTATAAATAAAAGGTATAGAGGATGAGAGCCTATCTGTGCCTCAATTATCCTCAGAATTCCTTTTATATATATAGATTATTATTTTATTTTACTATTATATTACTATTTTTATATTACTATTATTATTTTATTTTACTATCATAATACTATTATTTATAGTATTATTATTATTATTTGATTATTGTTATTATTATTACTCCACACATATAAAAACATCAATATTTGAAATAAATTATCGGGCCAAATTCACAATTTCACTAAAAATTTTTTTTTCTTTCTTAGTGTATATTTTAGTATGCATAGTTGTTGCCATGATTGGATCCCATTATTATTTTAGAGTACAAAATTTTTCCCGAAGTAGCGTGAAAATTTTCCGCATTAAGCAACTTTTCCTAAATAAAATTCAAATAAAGTAAAATAAAATAAAATAAAATAAAATAAAATAAAATAAAGATGCAATGTAAAATAACAAGAAGAACAAATCCTGCATCACGGCATAGATTATGTACAATTTTTATCGCTATCGGAATTTTCTTAAGAAATTCCATATTTTCCTTCAATGACATGAGAAATCTAAATGTGTATATATATATATATATATATAAGAAATATAACGCAATAAAAATCTACTTTCAGCAATTTCAGTTCATAATTGGAAAATTAGTTAAGTTTTATAATACATATAGTAATGAAAATCGCCCATCTTGCAATTATATCTCATAGCCAGCAGTGTAATCAAATTTTTCGGGCAGTCTCCGGAATGGAAAAGGTGACAACAATAATAGCAACAAAATTCTGCGCATTCAATAAAAAAACGAAAACATTTTCTGGTGCCCCTTAGTATATATCAATTTAATCATGCTTGGAATATTGTAACTTTATTAAAAACACTCCAAACTATTCTTCCATTCCTTCTCATTGATTAAAATCTAACGTAATTATTTTGTGCGTCCATATAGACGAACTATAAATGCTACTTACTATATACAATATTACTATATACATGCTGCTATAGAGTATGTAGTAAACATGTTTCCACCCAAATTAGTTATGTATATCAGTTTCATTATGTTAGAATTAACGTTATTTCACCAAATTATACCGGAATCAATTTTGCGTCCATAGACTGCAATGTAATGGAATTTTTTTGTGTGTACCTGTAAATAAATAATAAATGCTACGCATTTAATTTCCTATAGCGAGCACGCTATATTAAACTTCAATATCGTATACAAAATTGTATGGAAATGTAATGCCTATTTGCGAAAGTTAGAGCATGTGGGCAGGCTAGCCGAAGTCATTAAACTTTTGTAGTATTAGAAAGTGTTTAAAATGGTAATTAGTAATTTGGTCATTTTGAGATCCTGTTAAATTTCAGTCGAAAATTTCGTGACTCATACATTTTTGGGAGTAATTATACCAAGAAAACCGGGATGGATTAACCTTTTATGCCCCGGCGGTACTTCAAAGTACCCTTCAAATAACTTGTTATGAAATTAATTTAACACATCAGTTTGTAGTAAAACAGTTTAAATGGATTACTGTACTTTACTTTAACATGTTGAAAAAGTGTTAGTGGTTCCATGAAACAAAAATATTTTTAAAAGGATTATTTCTTTTTCATTTGCATCTTTTCAGTGTTCTTGGCGTTGAAAGACTGTGGGTGAAAAGTTTCAGTTAGGAAATATTTCTATTTTAGGTGTTTTATTTTTGTACATATTCTAATTCTGTAAAATACTAAAAAAAAAAATATTTTAAATAAAAAAAAATTAAGTGGAGCTATAAATATGACACAAAATCTCGATAAATTCAAAATTTAATTATTTGTTTTTAATTGGCAAAGTCCTTCTAAAAATGTATAAAATGATTAAGTAAATCTTCTGGTGTAATTAAAAAAAATCATAAAAACTGCATTAGAATACGGAATTTCATGCCTTTATAATTTGATATATAAAGGGTTAAGTGAAAACAAAATTTTCAAAATTAATCATTGATCACTCCAATGGGAACAGCCAGGTCGAGGAGATGAACCACGGACGATTACAACAATACACTCACTGCGTTTTACCAGCCTTTCCCACCTCCACCTTTTAAAAATCAGAGATGTGTAATGTAGGCATTTTGAAATAGTGTAACATCACTGATTTCTGTGTGCGAGATCACTTGTTTCGTATGTTAGAACATCAGTGAGGGGTATATATGCAAGATCACAAGTCTAACATGTTAAAATATCAGTTATTTGCATGCAAAGTCCTTTTTTTATTAATTTGGTCATCAGATTAGGAATTAGAAAGCTGAGTATTACTTCTGTATAATATGCATGCATTTTTTAATGCAGTTTGTGCATGCAAGTTAAAAATAATCAGAACCAAAAATTTAATTCAAATTAAATTTAACTGAGAATTCGAATTCGAATCATTGAGAATTCGAATTTGTAAGATTTTGCCGGCGTATAGAACTTTTCCGCATCAGAGCTTGTCCATTCTACAATTATAAAAAAAATAATAAAAAATAAATAAATTATAATAAATTTAATTTATTATAATTTAAATAATATTTAATATATTAATAATATAATAATAATAATTAATAATATAATTTAAATATAATATTAAAAATTTATGAAACTTAGCAAGATGAGTGAAAATTTATTTAAAGTTTTGTCTAAAGCAGAAATGATTAAGAGAAAATAAAATGTTCAAAAGTAAGCCATTTGCCAATCATTAAAATATCGATTTCAAAATATTAAGTTTTATTGAAGTACAGTCCAAAAGTTAATTATTTCTAAATCTTCCGTTAAATTAATTTAAATTTTTCACTTGAAATAATAAAGCAATTTTGAATTTGATGAAATAAATAAAGTAATGCAAAACTTGTTCCCTAAATACCCAAAATAGATCTTCCAGAAGATTTTCTATTAGCGTTAAGAAAGGATTTAACCCTTTGTGTCCCAAATTATGAATGTATGAAAAATTTACCTTCGAAAGCAGTTTACGTGCATTTTTGAAAATTTACACAATCACTCAATACATTTTAGACTAATTTTAATTTGATTAATTAAATTTGAATAAATATTTTGTGATTTTTTTTTATAACTCCACTAAATCTTTTAATTTTTTTTAGTGTTTTGTAGAATTAAGAAATGTACAAATATAAATTTCTTAGAGTAGAAATATTTCTGAACTGAATCCCCCCCCCCCCTACAAATCTTTTAAAGTCAAGAAAGCTAAAAAGAATCAGAGCCAAAAGTAATCATCCTTTTAAAAATATTTTTCTTTCGTGCAACCAATAGTGCTTTCGGAGTGAGATAAAACAAGGTATCTATGGCTCATTCTACACTGTATTTTTAGTGATCGATGCATTAAATGAATTTTATAAAGAGTTATTTTAATAGTACTTTAAAGAACCTTCGGGACATAAACGGTTATCATTTGCCCTTTTAAAATATCCAGATTTCAGAGTAAGTTATGAGAAATCGAGAAGCTCATATCCCAAATTCGATGAAATTGTTATTAAATTTTCCTTTCATGTAAAACTGTAATTTTGAATTTTAAACTCGATACAATATATAGAAAATAATATAAAATATTTTCCTTATTGAACAGAAACATGAAGGAGTTTCTGGTGTTCTTAAAAGGAAAGAAAACATTTAAACAAAACAACATAACCTCTATCAAATATTACAATTTTTCTGCGACAGACGTATAATCCAGAATTATTGTCTCAGCTTTTAACTAAACAAAATTATAAACTTTGCTTTAAAAAAAATAATAATACTAAAAAAACAAAATTCTTAATTCGGTGAAATAAATAAAAGAATTACACATGTAATTTCATTTAAATGATCAAAAGTAGTAACTCAGGTTGATTTCTGCTAGTTTTAAAAGAATATAAAATTCTTTTCCCATTTCAAAATATGAGAATTTCACTGTGAAAAATTTATAACACAAAGTAACTTTATCTGCCTCCGATTAAATAAATTTGAGAATTTTTTTCTCCTAATAAAAGAATGTATTTCTATATCTCGATAAAATAAACAAAATGTGGAGTAAAAATGGTGCCTAAATGACCAAAGATAGATATTTCATATGAATATCTGTTTGTGATTTAAAAAAATATCTTTGATGATAAAATGTTTTTGATTTAAAAAAATAAAATAAAATAAAATAAAATAAACTATTTGAAATGTACCTACTTCAAAATGTCAAAATTTCAGTTTAAGGGATCACAGAGTTACTTCCCACATCTTCAATTCAATAATATAAGAATTTCACTTGAAAAAAGAAGGGGTTTTTAACTCAGTGAAATACAAAATAATGCTTAACATTTTGCTTAATTTAACCGAAAATTGATGTTTCGTGTGAATTTCTGCCAGTCTTGAGTGTAAATGAATTATATTAAATCATTTGCCCATTTAAAAAAATCAACATTTCACTGTAAGAAATGCATATTTTTGAATCACTTTCTTTTTAAACACTTCGATTAAGTTATTTTGGGGATTTCTCTGAAAAGAGAATGTTTTTTTAAACTCTATAAACTAAACAAAATAAAGGATGGCATTTTGCTTAAATGATTGAAAATAGTGTTTCAAGTGAATTGTTGCCGGTGTTGAGTGTAAAGAAACTATATTAAATCATTTGCCCATTAACAAACAATGTTTCACTGTATGAGACAGGTACTCTTAAATCTCTTTGCCTTCAATTAAGTTGTTTTGGAAATTCCACTTTTAAAAAGTGTATTTTTAAGCTCTATAAATTAAACAACATGAAACATAAAATTTTGTTGAAAAGACCTAAAATTAGATACTTAGATATGAATTTCTGTTGGTCTTCAGCTAAAGGAATTATTAGAGATTAAATCCTTTGTCCCCTTCAAAATATAAAAATTTCATTGTAAAAGATGTAAATTCAGAGTTATTTGCTCTACATTTGATTCAATTAATTTGATAGTATTACTTGAAAAATAAAAAAGGAATTTTATCTCGATGAAATATGCAAATTATGTTATGCATAAAATTATGTTAAAAAGCAAAAAAAAAAAAAAAAGGCATTTCTTATGAATTTCTGTTGGTTTTGAGAGAAAAAATTTCTTAAACTTTTAAAACCTGACCTACACAACTGCATAGGTGATCCTAAAAAAAGAAGAAAAACATTTCCTCTTTTGGTGCTAACTACGGGCTAGTCTGTGCACCCACAGAATTACATGGATTTTTGCTTGCCATAACTTGACATCGGGTATTTTTTTAAATATTTATCAATAAAATATGATCTTTTTAATCAGGGATAATCATCAAAATATTTCATCTCTACCAAAAATCTTCTGGTCTTAAAGGATTAGGATTAAATCCTCTGACCGTTTTAAAACAGCAACAATTCACTGTAAGTGAAGTAACTCCCAAAGTCACTTACTTTATCTTCAGAATTTTTTTACATTATCTTATTTTGAGAATTTAACTGGGAAAACTAATGTGTTTTTCTCGATCAAAAAAACATAATAAAGCATAATGTTTTCCCTAAATGGCCAAAATTAGATATTTTGTATGAATTTTACTAGCTTTGAGTGAAAAGAAATTATTTGAAATTAAATCCTTTATGCCTGCAAAGTTAATTTCCCTAACTACATTTAAATTAATTTCATATTTTCAATAAAAAACGGAAATTGTTTTTAACTCAATAAAATAAGCAAAATTTTACTTAAATGATCAAGCATAAGATATCACAGGCAAATTTCTGCCAATCTTGAGCAAAAAGAAATTACTGAAAATTAAACACTTTGTTTACTGCAAAATATCAAAACTTCAGTGTAAAAGACATATGATCCGGATATAATATCTCTATCTACGATTAAATTATTTTGACGATTTTAGTTGGAGGGGATGCATTTTTAATTCAAATACACAAAATGATGCATAAAATTTTGCTTCATATGGCCAAAAATAGATATTTTATTTGAATTTCTGCATATTTGATCTGCAGCAAAAGGGAATTATTTGAAATAAAGTCCTTTACACCCTTCATAATGTTAAAACTTCGATATAAGAGACGAATCATCCAGAGTTTCCAGTTTCTCCATTTTCGATTAAATTAATTTGAGAGTTTCACTTGTAAAAGGAAAAGCATTTGCAACTTGTTGAAATAAACAAATTAATGCATATATTTTTGGTTGAATGATCAAAAATATATATCTTAGATGGATTTTTGCCTTTCTTGAGCGAAAAGAAATTATTTAAAATAAAATTTTTCGCCCACTTCAAAATATTTAAATTTCTCTAAAAGAGACGTTCTTTCAGAGTTACTTTCGCTACCTTCGATTAAATTAATTTTAAATTTTCACATGAAAACGAATGTATTTTTTAATAATACAAAACGAAATAAACAAAATAATGCGAATTTTTGGTCTTGGTGACCAAACTAGATATCCCAGCTGAAGTTCTGTTCTTTTAGAGCGAAAAAAAAATATTTAATGAAATATTTTTCCAGTTAAAATCATGAAAATTCATTTTTACAACGCTACTCTGAATTAAAGTAATTTAAAACTTCCATTTAAAATAAAATTGTAATTTTAAACTCGGATTAAATCAAAGAAACAGAACACATTTAGAAATGAACCAAATAATTATATCAGAAAATAGCTGTTGGCATGAAGCGAAAACTATTTAATTTTTAATATCTTCCTCCTATGAAATTGCCAAAATTTCATTGAAACAGGCATTTAATCCAGAGTCATTTTTCCATCACTTTCAATTCTATTAATTTAAAAATGTCACTTTAATAAATAAAATTGTATTTTCGGAAATAAAATTATATAAATATTTTTTTTTCCCCTTAATGTCCAAAATAGTTGTTTCAGTTGAATTTCTGCTGATCTAGACGAAAAGAAAAATATTTGAAATTAAATCATTTGCCCCCTTGAAAATATCAAAAATTCACAGTAACAGACGTATAATCCAGTGCTACATTCTTCACCTTCCATTAATTAATGAGTTGCTGAAAACAATTTTTAAAAACAAGTCGACAAACCAATGCTCATTGCGCGAAAGAAACCATCTGATTCGAGCATTTAAAATGAAAACATGCCGCTTCACTCCTGTGAAATAATTGCGAAAACTCCCGCCATCTCTTTAAGTGTAAAGAAAGTTTTAAAAATAGAGCCAGTAGCATCAATACTTTCTCCAAACCCATCGAAGAACATTGCATTTTTCTGATAGCCAAAAGAGCGAGGACTGGCGTTACCCGCCGAAAACTTGGCGATCGTTTTTTTCAGTACTAGAAGAAATGCGCAGTGGAGGAAAGAGTTTCTTGCCTGAATGTTCTTGCCTTGGCTGTGTTACAGGGGTAGCATAGGTGGCAGCCCTGCCACTGAGGCTGCCAGTTCTTATCCCCCGCCCTTCGGGGTGAGCTACGTCATCATTAGCCGCTCGACCCAGAGCAACACCCAGCACGTGGGTTGCAGGAACCAATCAGGGGTGGGAGACTCGCCGTGACGCACTGTCCCCCTTCCCCCTTATACGGACAGCTGACGACAACAATCGGCACCCCCCTCTACCCTTTGAATCCCCTATCCTGGGGTGAGACCCACAAGTCGTCGATACGTTCTTTAGCAGCATAAGAGCAACGACTTGGCAACGATTAAGACGCTCCTGCGACATTCTCCTGGTAAGTTTGCTTTTCTGCACGTTTTCTTGGTTTACCTTTAATTTTATTTAGTGCTTGATTTTTTTCATTGCTGGCGAAACCAATGATAGCTGATGCTTTTTTTAAATATAAATTTTGATTATGTATATGTGTTTTGAATTTAATTAAAATTTCATGAAATTTGAGATTTTTTTAAAATTATTATTTTTATTTTTTAAATTTTATTTTATGGATAATTTTCCCAAAAAGTGAAAAAAAAACGATGTTCTTGTGTCCTTTCATTTTCTGGAACAGATCGTTCCCATTTTCTGTGGTATCAAAGGGTTGAAGCTATTTGTAACCAAAGGGTTACGGAAGTCGGAGCAATGCGCGATGAAAATTAGTCCATCACTGAAACTGTCCGCATTGCATTGTTTTTGCGCGAAATTTATTTCTATCTTAAATTCAAGCTTGTTTCAGCTGTAAAGAATGATACATGAATATAGAATTTAGTAGCAGTGCGATTTTTTAAAATACATTTTTTGTAGTTTTGTATTATTTTGTGGCATTGTTTACGTTTGTGTTTATCTCTTTCTATTTTGATTAATGTGAGGATTTGTTCAATGTTTCGCAAAAGAGAACCTTCTGCAGGACAGGGGATTACTGTACTTGCTGATAAGCAGAAATACATAGTTTTTAAAAGTAATTTGTACTATGTTGTACTGTGTACAAGTTGTACTATGGTGGATTAATATATTCACTCATTGAGTATTTTGCAAAAGAGAATCGTCCAAAAACCACTGAAACTGCTGAAAATCTGAACTATGCAAGAAAAAAAAATTTTTTTTCGTAATCTGTACTATGTTGTACTGTGTATAAATTGTACTGTGACGTTGTTTACGTTTGAGTTTATCTCTTTCTCTCCTGATTAAAAGTGTGGATTCGTTGACCATTTGGCAAAGGAGAACTATCCAGAGGACAGCACGACCACAGTAACTAGTGAGAAGTGAAGTTTTCTTTCGAAACAGTCTCTAGATGTCGTCACTGTGGTGTGTCTGCCACGACATATCGATTTCGCTTTTTCTGCTGCTCTATCGCGCACCCTCACTGAGGCGGAGGGATACAGTGAACAAAAAATCCCCCCAGCTTCATTCCTCGCCCAGAGCCTTATGTTTTCTTGAGTCTGACGTATGAATTAGAATCGCCTCCGTCGCCGATCTGCGTGGACGGTCTGAGGAGCTGCCGTTTTCGGACTGTGCGTCTTCAGGTGCTGTGTTGACCATAAGTTTAGATAAATAGGAAGCGGGTGTGGGATTGAGGATGTGTGTTTACGTAATCGACTTACCTGTAATACGAGGATTTTAAAGTTTTGATTCTTCGAGAAGCGCGCTTTTGTTTGTGATGTTTTTTGAAATATTATCTAGATCGTGTCTGGTATTTACTATCGTAATATTTAAGATAGTTTAATATTTTAAACGTGACATTTCATTGGAGTTAATCAGAGAGATGTTTAATCCATTAATTAGTTGTCAAAAAAATTTTGGTTTGTTAAAAATTTAAATAATAATAATAATTTTTTTAAAATTATGTAATTTATGTTTGGTATTTAAAATCGGGTCTTCGCAATTTATTACAATTCGAAACTAACGAACTTTGTTTGAAACGTGACATTTCAGTTTAATAAAAGTTTTTTGAAAATAATAATTTAAGAAATTAATTAATTATTTTGCATTTCACGAGAAAATGCAAAAAGTTAGTTTTTAAAATATTATATAATTAATGTTTGGTATTTTATACAGGATCTTTGAACGGAAAGTAAAAATTAACGATTTTTTTTTTTTTTTTTTTTTTTTTTTTTTTTATTTAATGTGTCACTAGAGTCAATTGAAGAAAATTTTACTGTATTAATTAATTATTAGAAAAACTTTACTTTTCCTGAAAATATAAAATAATAATTTTCGAAACATTATTTAGTTCCTGTTGAGTATTTTGTATTAGGCATTCGAATTTTTCTAGAATTCGAAATTAATGAACTTTGTTTTAATCATAACATTTCAGCGGATTTAATTGTAAAATGTTTATTATGTATGTTTTTCAGAAAAAAAAATATTCCATAAAATGCATCCGGAATTAATACCGCGCTTTAGTTTGTAGTGTTTTTTAAATATATCTAGCTCATGTTTATATTTATCTTTGGATATTCGAACTTTACTTTATTGAAATCAACAAATTTTATTTGAACCATAACATTTCTGCGGATTTAATTTGAAGACAAGTTATTAATGACAGTTAATTAAAAAGAAAATCTCATATTTCACGAAAAGTATACAAAATTGATGATAGTTAAATAGAACCATGGCTTCTTTAAAACGTAAATCTTTAATTACGAACTTGCTATAGTTCTATGTAAACAACTTTATTTCAAAAGCGGCATCTCAGTGGAATTATTAAAATTATATATATTTGATTAAGTTGAACTTATAATTCATTAAAATAAATAAATAAATGGAATTACGTTTTTAAAAAATAAATCCCGGTTACTAAAGTATTTTTTTTCCTAATCTAGACAATGAAATAGTTTAAAATATTTCTCGTTAAATTTTTAAATATATTTATATTTAAAATTAAAATTTATTATTAAACATATTTTAAAATATGGTACTAAAAGTTTGTAAAAATATATTCAGTGTAGCATATTTTTAATTAAAAACGTTATCAATTTTTTTTATTTATTTATGTAAATGGAAATAACATTTTTAAATAATCCTCTAAAACCTCTTAAAAATAGACGTCTTTAATTTTTTTTTCTTTTAAGCAACCGAATATTTTAGAACACTTCAAACTTAAGTTTTTTATTGAATGTTTTGTAACTGTTTCTTTAGATGACTAATTAAAATTGTTATCTTTCAGGTGAAAACATTCATAAGGATTATGTAAATTCTGTTTGTTTTGGTCTCAATAAAATTGAGCTAAGATGACGGTGCGGTGGATATGTTTCTTTTATTGACAGGCTCTGTCAGTTGACATACATTACAGTAAGTGATCT
The DNA here is from genome assembly GCA_964019185.1 of Maratus speculifer. Taxonomy (NCBI): domain Eukaryota; kingdom Metazoa; phylum Arthropoda; class Arachnida; order Araneae; family Salticidae; genus Maratus; species Maratus speculifer. Next base: position 369,026,974 of record OZ025293.1, read on the forward strand.
ATTTACTTTTAACCCTTTATTTACTTAAAGCTCTAGTTTATTATAGACATATCTCGTTAATTTAGGTAACCTATTACGCTTAACAATACGAGATTATTATAGATGATATTTAATTTTAATGTAATTTAAGAATTTACACTTAGTGTTAAATCTTAGTTCTAGCGTTATATTAATTTAAGACAGTTCATGTCGATTATTACACCCAATATTTATTTATTTATATAATTTAAAACATCTTACGTCATTTTAAGTTTAATTAAAGGCAAAATTTCTATCATTAAAAAAAAAAATCGTCAAACAGCAGTACAGTGTACACATAAAAGGCAGATTTTATGAAACATTTTTTTTAATTACTATTAGTAATTCATATTTAAGCTCAAGATTAATTAATTTTTTTATCATAAAATTGTATTTTTTAAAGATATATGGAGATTTCGTAAAACAAAAGTATTATTACAATACAAAATAAAGGATATATTATTTCCTATATTAACAAATTATATTATTCTAAGTTTCATTGAAAAAGTACTCTAAAAAATTTAAATATCTGGAGTTTTATTAGAAATACATCCTATACATAAAAAAGTCTTTATGCATAATAAAAATACATAAAGAAATTTCGTGAAACAAAAGTATTTGTATCCATAAAATATAGACTATGTATTGTTTTGTAAACATAATGAACATATTAGTCTATAAATAATATTTTAAAATTTTTAATACTCAAACGATACTTTTAAGAAAATTAAAATTTAGTTTTGTTATGGATGTTTTTGTTTACATCCTATTAAATTGTTTGGCAACTTATTAGATTTGTAACACAGAAACTATATAACATTAAAGGCTGGGTTGACATTGTAATTTTATTACGTAATTTAAAAGTAATCAACGACATTTTTAAAGTCTTTTTTTATGTTTGAAATATTTTAACTGCTTTAATTATAATGAAAGATAAGATATATTTAATTATTAACACAAATTTGCATTTTGAGATTAAGTACATTATGGACATGTAAAAACTTGTACGAAATAATACCTTTTATTTTTCTACTTTTTTTCCTTCTTGTCTTTTTTAATCCACTCTATTATTAGAAGTTTTATATGGTTGCTCATAATTATGAAATTTAACTTACTGATAATCAAAATAAATAAATAAATAAAAGCTTATAGATATTTAGCGGTGAAATTTTGAAAATCCTTATTATTTTATTATACGAATATTATATTAATCATTATATAAAAGCAAATATAATTTCTTTGGTGGAGATTGTAATGTGTTAGGTCGAACTGTTTTGTAAGAAATAAATTAATTAATTAAAAAAAATAAATAAAGTAAAGTGGAAATATTATGAATAAAGAGATAATATGAAACAATTCTATATATTAAAAAAAAGTTTCAGAATTAAAAAAGAAACTTTTCTGTTTTGATTTTAATATTTTATCTTAGTTTTCTTGTCAGGGAATAAAATCTAGGAAAAAATGAATACGGGACATAGTTCTATATTTAAACTACGCATGATTCATGTTAAATATTTTAACAAAATTTTGAGTATATCTTTAAGCTTTTAAATAAATGTTATTCTTAAACTAATTTATAATACAAATACTCGTTATAAAATCAAATTTCTAATTTTTTTTAAATGTTCCTAATTTATAAAAGTATAGTACGAAAGTTGAATTTTTAAATTGTGAATGTAATTGGTAATTTCCGTCATTCCATGTTATTATTATATATTTTATATTTCAATTCCTTCACTCCTGTGAAAAAGTTTTAATTTCTTTATAATTATTAATCTATGATTTAAAATTTACTAAGGCATACGTAACTGATATTTGGAATACATTTTTTTAGTAAATATTCTACTGTAAATAAATAAGTAAGATTCTGGTCCTGATAAATTCATTCTTTATTTAAGATAGTATTTCTAATTTAGGAAATTATACAGCCGTCCAATAAAAGCAAAAAAAATTATATATATATATATATATATATATATATATATATATATATATATATATATATATATATATATATATATATGTATATATATATATATATATATGTATATATATATATATATATATATATGTATATATATATATATATATGTATGTATATATATATATATATATATATATATATATATATATATATATATATATATATATATATATATATATATATATATATATGTATATAATACCATTAAAAATTTAACCAAGATTTAAAATTTGGAAACGGGCACTGTACGAATCTATCTAGAAATTATGAATAAATTTTAGTCTTGAAAAATAAATAATTTAATATTTAATAAAGATATGAAATTCAAAGAAAAAAGAAAAATGTAGTAATAAAATTCAACTTTTGAATTTGCATTGTTTAACCCTTTCACTACACATGCCGTGATTTCCACGGGTAATGTAAAAGTAAGGAAATGTGCGCAACTCACAAATTCTTAGATAATTTTTATTATTACCTAATTCTATATTAGAAAAAAAACTATTTTCCCTTTTTTTTACGTATTTTAACTAAAAAATATATAGATTTGAAATATGTAGTTAAAATAAATGCGCATTTTTTAAAACCTATTTTGATTTTTTTAAAAAACATATTATATGCGCAGAGAATTAAAAAAAGACTGTGAATATCCTTTGTGTTTAATAAATTAACACAAATATTTTTATGAAAAATGTTTTATTGTATTTTTATGAAAAATTCCGGGACAAATTTATTTACTTATTTTTTAACTCCTTTGTTGTCATAGCTTGTATCGCATCGAAAGTGTAGTGTGCTTCATTAAATTTAAAATTTCGAATGAATAGCAAGTTATAATTTTTCTCAAATTATTTCGCCTGAATCAAATGTAGGAAGAATAGTTACTATATAATTTTATTCCGCGATAAATTTTGGGTACCAGTTAATATTGGAATTGTGTTAAATTAATTAGATTATTAAGGATAAAAAATAATGATACAGAACTTCTATATATTCAAACATCTCGATGTATATCAATTGAATAGGTCCGGGTAAATTATTCATTAAAATACATAATAATTTATTTAAAACTTTCTAACAAATGTACCTTAACATATACATTAGTTAGTGAAAAAATACATCTTATTAGGAAAGTTTATTGTTTTTTATACGGGTATGAATATGTAGCTAGATCATACGGAATCTAAACAGGAGTTTGTTTAAATCATTCCATTAAAATAAATGGTTGTTTTTGGAGCATGAGTATACATAAATGTATAGTTATTTACTTGAAAGGATTATTGGATAATTAAATCTGCATTACATTTATTAAATACAAAAAGATTTTATGTATTTTCAAGAAAACAGAAATATTTTATTTTGAATTTATCTTTCTGCATGAATTAATATTTATAGTTAAACCTTTTGTTTAAAAGTTACTTTTTTCAAAAGTTTATTATTCAGTATTTCAAAATTGGAAAAAAATAAATGATAAAACAGATAAATACCAAAATTACAATAAATATTTATCGGAACATTGCTAAAAATGAATAATAATTTCACTTAATATTTCTCTTTTTTTAACAAAATGTCTATATTCTCAATTCGTAATAATTAACTTTGAATAATACTTAAAATTCTTAATAAAAAATGCAAATAACAGAGCTGCCAACTTCTACGCCTATTTAAATCACATAAACATGTTTGGAACCACAAAAATATTTTAGTAAAATGTATGCCAAATATATTCAGGGTTATGAATTACACTCCATATTGTTAATTATCTTTTAAAATTTCTGTTTCTAATATGTTTATTCGTCTCTAAATAGGCGTAGTAGTTGGCAGCCATGCAAATAATGAAATTACATTTCTTGTTCAAAAACTGATGTACCAACAAATATAAATTAATGCAGTATACATATATTCTACTTAACTTATAACTTTGATTTTGAATTATTTTTTCAAAACTATGTATATAGATATAGATATATAGATAGTTACATAGATATATTATGAAATATACATATAGAAAAAGATTTAAAAAAGGGAAATGTTTTTATAGTCTTGACTTTTCTTATAGAATGACTAAAAGATACAAAATCTTAGAAGAAAAAATTCTAATTTTTAAGTATGGAAACTTATAATATAGTTAAAATCTTAAATTTTTACTTTTAAGATTTAATTTATCATATTAATAATTTCAAGATTTTATTTGAAATTTTTATTTCTTCATACAAAAAGTTCATTTATCTACGTATAATTTGGTTCATTTATTTCAATTATTTGACAAATAATTAAATATCGACACGTTCAGTCACAATTTTTTCGGTTAAAAAAGCATTTATTTTACAAAATGTTATTGCAACAATACTTATAAAAAATCATAAAATTTAGCTTTAAAATTTATTTTTCGTTAACTTTCTGTAGTTTTAAATTTATATATATATATATGTAAATAAATTTGTTGGAAATCTAGGTAAATTATTATGTTCTAAGTTATTTTTAGATTTTAGTATCTTAACTTGATTTTAATCCCCATTCGCTAAATAGGTTTGTTTATAAAACATTTAATTTACTACAATGTATTACACGTCTATGAACACTCATAAATATGCACATAAATGATAATTTTAGTTATAAGCATACATTTTTAATATTTTGCGGAATTGTTTTTTAAAGCTATGGCGGTTAATATTGTTGTTGCTTTAAAAATATGTGGCGTAGGAAAAATTATTCAAATAAATAAAATAAATAAATAATCAAATACTTCCCTTCTAAAATCTTTTTTAAGTCTTCTTATTTTCTTTACATATACATATACTGTTCATTTCGTCATACTATTATGCATTTTATTAATTATCCATACCATACTACTATATGTAATCTTTACTTAGCTATAACGATATACCATCGATAAATATACTTTTTAAGTCTGTAAGCACGTTTTTTTTCATCATGCAATCAACAAATTAAAAGGGTGGTATCGAAAATTGAGAAATTTTTATTGATTTTTATTATTGCATAAAACAAACAAGTATGAAAGGCATATAATTACCAAATTTCATAATAATAATTTGAATCTATATTACTTTAAATGCACTAATAATATGTGCCAAAATATTGCCAAACGTTCAAATGATGGAAACAATGATAACACCAAGAGAATAACATAAACTTTCATTGGACTGTTTATATTCTTTATTGATGCATGTGTTTGATAAATCAGCAGGAAATAATTTTGCAGATATATATACTTTCTTTTTTCAGATTTAAAAATAGAACTTTTCCTTTAAAAACAAACACTCGGTGCAAAGTTTCCTTTCTATTTTCTTTCTTTATTTTTTAATCTTGGACAGATAAAAATTGTAATTGACCTTAGTAAAAAATAATTCTTTATTAAAAAAAGTTCTTCTTTAGGGTGAGGGGGGGTGTATTGTAAGAGCATTTTTTTTCTTTTACTTGCTTTCAAAGATTTGAATAATCAAACTACTCTTTAGGATTTTCAATATTGGGGATTAGAAACTTTTTCGTCATACATGTACACACACATATATGTATATATATATACATATATATATATACATATATATATATATATATGTGTGTGTGTGTGTGTGTGTGTGTAATTAATGTATTAATTTCACAAATAATATTAGTGATTAAAAAAAGCGAACAGTTCTATTCGAAATTTGTAGTGAAAGTATACGCGTACCTGCAGTATGCATATATATGTGTATATATATTTTATGCACTTCTTTCGGCATAAGACCTTTAACATACTTTAAAAAATGATATACAAGAAGAAAAAAAAGTATACCTTGTTAACTTCTCTGATAACACTATCAGAACAATTTCTTGATTTTTATTATTTTTCCTAAAATGTAACTGTCAATTCTACCGTCATATTTTCCATTGGTTTTCTTAATATTACAAAACATTTAATTTAAAAACAATCGTACTACTTCTTTCCTGTAAATTTAGTTTTCAAAATCACAAGTCCACAAATTAAAATCCAATTGATAATATTTTATGTCTAAAACTAAGTATAAATGGCCCATAAGTCTACACTCTGATATAACAAGTTAGCAAAAATGTCATTTTAAGTTACAATAAAATTATATGTTAGCACTGTAAAATTTGTGAAATATTTTCTTTTCCGAACAAATTTTAAACTTTACGACATATTATATATATATATATATATATATATATACCTACATTCCTTTTGTGTAAAAGGAAAAAAGCACAAAAAATATTTTTCATTAATACACATTTTTAAGCATGTGTGTTCTACTGTAACTAAATTAAAAAAATATATAGTTCTGATAAACTAATACCTGTAAAATTCACTGTATAAAAACAGAAAAATCTGATATATAAATTTATTTATATGTTTAAAAATTGAATCACACTTTAATCTTATTGCATGCACTATATTTAACAACCGTAGTAAAATATACTATTTAATAACAATAATAAAATAAAGAGACGAAAATATAAAATAAAAATGCCTAATAACATTTCCTTGTATAAAATTATTCTTTAGATTCTATTGTTATATTTAGTTTTTATTAGAACTAGCTCCTTTTATTTTTAAAGTATAAATATTTTATAACTATTTTTTAATTTGTTCAAGGAAAAAAAAATCTATATATATATATTGAATTCCTTTTCAATCTCTCTAGAAAATATGGAATAGCTTTATACAGCATCTTACTTAAGTTTTTTATTTATATTTTTTTTAGTAAAAATTGAAGCATCTACTCAAGCATTTTACAATCTCCTGCACTGAAAATATACATGGTTGAAATATTTAAATGGAATTATACAGTTAAAAATAACTATGTAAATATAGATGAAAAAATAATAAGCTAATGAAAATTATATCTTACTTAAAAACATTCATTATGATTAAATATTATCCTTAATTTTTCTTTTCAATTCTACCCACGTTCATCATATTTTATAACTAAAATTTGTTATCAAAGCTTTGAAGCATCTAATCGAGCATTCGAGAATCTGCATTGAAAATAGGTGCTTGAAATGCTTAAATGAACCGCACAGTAAAAAATTAATATGTAAATTTAGATTAAAAGTATGCAATTTAAAAAATGTCATTCAAAAGCAATCATTATGGCTAAAACTTATCCTCCAAATTTTATTCCAATTCGAACTATTGTCTTCATGTTTTATAACTAAAATTTGTCATCAAAGGGTTGAAGAATGCATTCTCGAACATTTTATAATCTTTCGCATTGAACATATATAGTTGAAGTATTTATTCGAATTAGTACAGTTAAAATAAATGCATAAATATAAATAAATAACTAATATGGTGTTGAAAAATATGCGTCATTTAAAAGCAATCACTATGGCAAAACTTACTTTAAAATTTTATTTAAATTCCACGTTTTTCTTTATGTTACATAACTATAAATATGTTATCAAAGGGTTAAAACACCTACTCGAGCATTTTTATAACCTTCTGTATTGAACATACATGGTTGGATTACTTAATCGAAATAGTGCAATTAAAAAATAAATAAATGTAGGTAAATGATTAAAAATCTGTTGAAAAATATTGCCATTTAAAAATAATCCTTATAATTAAAACTTTATAATCGAAATGTTATTTAAATTCAATACATATCCTTAATCTTTTATAAACTATAATTTTATTATTATAACTATAAATTTATTATATAAATTATAAAATATTGTAAAATAATCATCTATTTGATTATTTTATAATATTCTGCATTGTAAAATACATGATTGAAATATTTAAATGACATAGTGCAATTAACAATTAAAATAAAATATATAAATAAAAATTTAAGCTTTTAAAAAATACGTCCTTTAAAAGTAATGATTATCACTAAAAGTTAATCTTAAAATTTTAATTTAATTCTTTTTATATTGTTCATGTTTTGTAACTATAAATTTATAATAAAAGAATTAAGGCAATTACTCGAACATTTTATAATCTGGATTCAACATATGTGTTGAAGTATATTTAATATAAACAGTATACTTATAAATAAATAAGTACATATAACTTAATAATTAAGAAATTGTTGAAAAGTACATGTCATTTAAAAACGGCAACCATTACTAGTAAAACATTTTTTCAAAAGTTTCATTCTAATTCATGTTCGGTATTGTCATCAAAGGGTTGAAGCATCTTCTTTAAGCACTTTATTACCTTTTGAATTTAACATACATGATGGAAGCATTTAATATAAATAGAACATTTAAAAATAAACATATAAATGTAAATAATTAATAAGCAGATACATTTTTTAAGTTTTCAATATGGTTAAAATTTATCCTTAAAATTTAAATTCAATTCCATACACATTTTTCCTGTTTTATAACTATAAATTTATTAACAAAGGGTTGAAGCATCCAGTCGGGCATTTTATATTAGTCTGCATTGATTGTACTTGATTAAAGTATATCAAAATAGTACAGTTATAAATATAGATAAATTATAAATATAGATAAATAATTTAATATCATTTAAAAAATATATGTCATTAAAAAATAACATGACTAAAACACATCTTCAGAATTTAATTCAATAAGCATTTCTTGTATTTTAAATTTTAAGTTTGTTACAGAGATTTAATGTATCTTATTGAGAGTTTTATTGTTTCAAAAATACATGGTTAATATTTAAACATAATTATACCATTTAATTTAATATATAAATGTTTATAAATAATCAAAAAATTAAATATTGATAAATAATAATAAAGTTTATGAATAATACATATAATTTAAAAACAGCTATTAAGACAAAAATATAGCCCCAGTGTATTCAACAAAATATTAGAGATATGTTAGATACGTAACACAAAGAAAATAAAAATTTTCCAGAGATTCAATAATTTTTAATTTGTTTTGTTTACTAAACAGTAAAAATTGAAGACCCAAATTGGGTTGAAAGATTTTTGGGTATAGTAATTTTCTTGAAATGGTACAGTAAGGATTCCAAAATGGTAGAGTATTGTTCCCAAAATAGATAACCCAAAATGGTTCAAAACAGAGCAGATCTTTATTAACATTAAATTAATCAAAATTTCTGAGGTATAATGTATATACTATCTAAGATATTTTAATTGTTTTAATGTCATTAAAAATCAGACTTATTTAAAACGATTTTGTGCTACAAACTGAACTTTCCAAATTGGAACAATGCTGTACCCAAAAATCTTTCAACCCAATTTGGGTATTTTGTTTTTACAGTGTAGTACTTAATTTAAAATAAAATACTTCTTTCTTTAAAAATCTAAAACGATTACTTTTTATTGAAATTGATTTTTACCCAATTTCTGCTCCAAATTAATTATTCGTGTATTCACGGATTTATATTTTATTGTCATGCAGAGCCCTATAAATCCGAAGAGAGGCCCAGGGCCTAGAGTTTATCCCCCCCCCCCTCCCCGCTTCATTTTCATACTGTCAAAAAATATAAAATTTTGTATTCCTTAGAATACAGAATGATCACAATAAAAACCTTGATGGCTATATATTTTTTTTAATCTTATTCTACTCTGAAAATACAAATTATTGATTATAATCGCCGTAAAAGATCAAAATAGATAGAAAATACCAGCTTTACGAAGATTGCATACCAAATTAAAGCCCCTTCCCCCCCCCCCTCAAATCAGGAGCCCGGTGGTGATTTTTGCCCAGTTGTCCGGTGATTTAATCAGACCTTATTATTATATATAAATATATAAATTAATAAATGCCATAGATGGTTTTTAAATAAAAACTTCTGTAAATTTATTTTGAAACCAGATAGCTTATTAAAAAAAAAAAAAAAAAAAAAAAAAAAAAAAAAAAAAAAACATGTTTTGTAACACGAGACATCAATTAAGTATTAAAGATAAATTACTGATACCGAAATAATTTAAACTAGAGTTGTAGTTCTCGAATTATTTCCTGTAGTCGAAACTTTACTAATGCATCCTGTGATTTCATGATTACTTTTTTTAGAGAGGAAGGATTAAATATTTCTGGCTCTCCATTCTTGATTAGTGCCAATGCGAAACTCATATTTCATTTAGATAATTATTTTAGCTCATATATATTTTTAGATATTACCCTTGAGTAGGTCATATATAAATTTTCATTCATAAATTTCTAAAAAATTGCTAAAAAATGAATGGCCTCATCTGATACATTATACAATTATTTGTTTTTATTATTTATTTATTTATCTTTCAGAAAATTCAATATTTTATTTCGGATTGCTAAAACCATTAGCCTTATTTAATTTAAATTTATATTAGCCTTAGTTATTATAATGGAAAAAAAATAAGTAATATGTTATTAAATTTCTTTATATTCACTAAATTATTTTCCAGCAAGCTAAATTTATTATTATATTAATTATTATTTAAAATAATTTAATTTCTCTCAAGTTTACTGATATTGAATGATTTGAAACAAATTCAGGGAAATTATACATAAAAAAAAACTCATTCAAACAAAATTGAATGTGGAGCATTAAAATTCTCATTTTTGGTACTATAAAATATTTTGGTTCCAGTAGGTTTTTTAAAAACACATTCTAAAAAGTCTGAAGACATAGCATTAAACCAAAAAAGAAAAAAAAAATTATGAAACTTGTTGGGGGGGGGGGGGTAGGATTGACCTTGTAACATATTATTTATAGTTCAAAATCACTGGCTTTAAACTGTTTTAACTCTGTTAGTTATTTTTTCACATTTCTAATTCTTGTTGAATAATATTAAATTATAACAGAATTTGTACTAAGGGGCTGTTCATAAGTGATGTCACTCATTTTTTCAATATTTTTACCCTCTCCCCCCTTTTGTCACAAAGTGTCACAATTCATCATCCCCCCCCCCCTCTTGTCTCATGCCATGCTATATTACGTAAATATATCCTTACAATTCAGCGTCAAAGCACTGAGTTATAGATAATATTTCACATTTTATTTTTTAACTTTAACATGTGTTTTAATGACAATAAAAATGATTCGTGTACTTATTTTGTATGATATAAGATTAAAATTTACAACAAAAAACATAATTAGCATACAATAATATCAAACTATTAACATTAAAAAGAAACTGAAAACTGTAATATTTTGGAAATTGAAATGGAATTTAATATACTTGATTTTAAATCTTATCTTTACTTTACTTTATGAATACAAATTTCATAATTTAATCTGCTGACTTTCAATGCTCTCATTTTAATTAAAATGTGTGATGTCACTCTTCTTTTTACTCCCTTCCACCCCCTTATCACAAACTGTCACAATTTTAGGAACCACCTCCCCCTCCTCATCTAAGCGTGACATCATTTATAGACGATCCCTAATCCATACTTTAAAACAAAATAAAAATACTAATTTCAACGTACATTAATAATTATATATATGAATAAAAAAAAATATGATAATAACAAATATATATATATATATATATATATATAACCATTGATTGTATGTATAAGGTAATGTTACACATGCGAACATATACATATGTATATAAACAAATAGGAATAAGGGGATTATTTATAAATGTAATTTCATACTAAATCAAAAATAAAAAATCTTTTCCTTTATAACTAGAGATATTTGGAATCCTCAGGATTTAAAAATGCCTTTTTTAATTGTTGATAATGCCTTATTTGTGACGCAAATCAATTCTCTTTGATTAATTCAGTCAATTATTGGCATCCTATTCCAAAATCGTATATTTTGCACTGGATTTTCTATCTTTGTTATTGAAAATTGGGTATTTCAAATTTTAGTTCCATTAGCCGAATGTAAAGTAATAAAATAAAAAATTTAGCGCTTTATAACTATCATTTTTTGAAAGCACTTAATGGGTATAGGAATCAAATCTGCTCTTAAATTTATAATTATTCTTAACAGATTAGGCCACTTTGAAATTTAGTTATTGTAAGATATATTCTAAAAAAATAAAGTTAAAATGATAATCTTATAGCAAAAATTCGATATACATTTCTCATAATGTAACTTTTTTAATTTATACTTATAGAAGGATAGAAAGGAACTTAGTAAAGTAAATATTTTTGTTTTTTAGAAAAATAGAAAGAAGTTTTGTTGTCAAAAAGAAAATCACTTTTCAAATATGTTTACTTTTGAAGGATTGTTTTTATTTTATTTTAAAATGAAAAACGTATATATGATTTCAAGTTTTGAAGTTGAAAAACACAACATAGTAATATTATGATAATCATATATTACTAAAAAATCTATATTAAATTTTATTTTCTCAATCAAACACGCAATTCAAATTTATTTATAAAATTTGATGAATAAAAATATAATTTTTAGCTGTTTAAAAAATATAATTATAAACTTCAAATTATAGTTATCGATGTTAAATGTTTGATTTAGGAAAAATATGGTAGCATAAATTATAATTTTGTATATTAAAAAGGTAAATTCTATTTAAAAAGTATTTTAAAAATCGATAGTATTAAAAAATAGTTATTATTGACGTTTACAAATGTAGTTTACAAAAAAAAAAGATTATTATTTTTATTTTAAGACTAAGCCCCCCCCCCCAAAAAAAAAGTAAATATAAATAAATTTTGGAAATATTTTATTCTGTAAAGACATATTTTAATAACACAAACAACTTTTTTTTACATGAATTAGCCAAATCAGTTTTTTATTTTGTGCAAAATATTTTCTATCCACAAATAAAGGAGCCCCCCGTCACCCCCCCCCCCAAAAAAAAAAAAATTAATAACAATAAATAAAAGACTTTTTGTGTGTGTTTATCACTCAATATTGTAAATGAAAACAAATGCATCCCAAAACACCATTTTCCAAAATTATGTTTTACATACATTAACTTTTCAACATTTATTTGTAACAAGGACATATTTTCATGAGCAAAACACTTCTCTAACATTAAATAACATCTAGAATTTATTTAAATTTGTTTGTTCTTAAACGATTTTAAAATTTTTCTGGCCATCATGTAAATTTTATTTTTGCCTTGGATGAAATATATGGATTGAAATGGTACTTAAATTAAATTGTTTTAGATGAAGAATGCTGAAATTAATAATAATAATAATAATAATAATAATAATTAAATTTAAATTTTTATTCATTTATGGAAAGTATTCCTCAATTTAATATTTCTATTATATCTCTTTATAATGGCTTTACAAGATACACTTTTTTCTGATATAGCAAGTACTATATCCTATTGCATGCAAAGAAAACATAGCAGTGTTTGATTAATCTTTAAATCTTCCTTTTTTGATTGGCGATATCCAAAATTCTTCTAACCACCTCTAACTATTTGTTTTTGGGAGAAATATTGTCATAATTCACAAAGACGACTCTAAATATTGCACGATGCTTGACTTGATGAAAAGTATATTCACGATCCAGACACAATTAATCAGCTTACACGTTTATTATACATCGACCTATTTATTCTTGTGCATCTTTCTCATTCCAATCTGCAATTAAGATGAGCGTCACAACAAACATTATCTCGAGCTTTTCAGTAGACAAATTAGAGTTGCTTCAAGTTTTCTTAATGATGCTCAATCTCTGTTAATAGACAGGTGTAAAATGTTTGAGAAAAATGCTCACAATTGCATGGGACATTTTTCCCCCCCTGTATGCATTTATAAATATTTCGGTACATTTTCTGAAATGTTGTAGACTTTTGAACATGTTTTTCGAATAAATGTCCTTTAAATTTAAAATTCATCGGGATCGGGCAATTATATACTGTTTGTGTTCTATAAATGAATTTTTTTCAATCATATAGATGAATTCATACCATAGAACAAATGAAAAATAGAATTTTGAATATTTTTTTTAGAATAACTAAAAATATTAGTTTTAAATAAAAGCTTATATAACAATTATAGCTGAACTCATATCATAGAACAAATGAAAAATAAAATTTTGAATATTTTTTTTAGAATACCTAAAAATATTAGTTTTAAATAAAAAGCTTATATAACAAGCTTGTAATTGGTGATAAATTCAAATAATAGTTTTGTTTTAGAACCGTCAAAATTAATCATTAAGTTCAAAATTATTATCTTATAAAAAAAAAAAAAATAATTTTTACTATCATGCAAGGAACTTTATGATGACATATTAAAATACAACTTGGCGTTGAAATTTCTGAAATACTTATTTTGCTACCAGAGACAATATATTTTTCAAATAAAATAGATTTTTAAAAATCTAACGCTTTGTTAGAAATAGAAATATGAATTACATTAAAAAGAAAACTCTTTAATGAATAAGACCCAAATAATGTCTTTTATTTATTTTTTTACTTTTACTTTTACAAAAATTATTTTTGTTTAACCTAGAAACTGAATGCCATAGTTTAGCAAATATTATGACTTTAAACTTATAATGTATATTTCTCCCAAATCTAATATTATGCTTCAAATATTTAATTGATTTATATATTTTTAAATATCTCCAGCCTCAATATTTAGACCTAAATATTTCATTTGAAAAGCAAAATCATTATAATTTCTTAACTGTAAAAAAACAGAATAATGATAATAAATAAAAATAAATAAAAAATCTTTTAAAAGCTATAAATTTACTAAACTAGTTATTTGTAGAAACTGTAACATTTTCTTTAAGAAAAATGCCATATCTTAGCAACTGACATTATTTCATCTAATAGCCAACAGTAGGTTGTTTCCCAAGTCTAACATTTTTCAAAGAATACTTTTAACTTCATCAAAGAAAAAAATAAAGAAAAGAAAAGAAACTTATCTGAATGTTAGGATTTAAAATTTTTCTTTGAATAATGCCATAAATACTAACTATTAACCTTATTTACCTTAAAAAATTCGTGAGTAGTAAATAGCATTAGTTTCACCTTTGTAACAATAGTTTTTTTTTTTTTTTTTTTTTTTTTTTTTCTCTTAAGTCTAATATTTTGCTTAGAATAAAACACGGATTTATATAGTTTATTTCTTCTCTTAATATCAGGACCTATATATATATATATATATATATATATATATATATATATATATATATATAAGGTACCCTGGGGTAATAACGCCACGTTAAGGTTCTACCAATTTTCACGGCTTAGTTTTAGATTGTATTTTTCAAACAAATATATGATTTGATACAGCAACTCATTGACTATCTATATAAAAAAATAATTTAATAGATATGTATTCATAAAAAGTAATGGCGTGATTTCTTGACCAATGCTATTTGGCGTTATTACCCACCTATATGGGTAATAACGCCATGCAAACAAAACTATGAAATAAGATGGAATAATTGCATGTAGATTGCCCAATTCTAAAAATACAAACTCTACAAACTTAGAAATTGACAAATTGCATTCTAAGCTATTGAAAATGTTCAATTTTTTGTGAAAGTGTAAGAAAAATAAAGGTGTGGTGTGGGGGGGGGGGAGGATGAGGCAAAAGAATACAGACCGTGAGCTTCTTTTTGCTTAAAAAGGACCGCTTAAGTAGAATTATTAGAAATATTGCACAGTTTTAACTGTGTTTATTTGAATCAGTATTTAGAATAAAGCTCGGCCACTGTAGGGAATCAACCCGGGTATTAATGCCAAGGATTGGCGTTATTACCCCGTTATAGTTATTGCGCTGTACATTTTAAATTACAAATTATGTCGAGAAAATATCCAAAATCTTCAACAACATTTTGAAAGTCCATGAAATGTACTACAAATTTATGTAATTAACAAAGTATTTCCGGATAAAAAAAATAGTCTTCACATTACAAAACGTATCTCGCAAATTTTAGATCAAGCGTTAATTTTAGTTGCTTTGAAAAACAATAAGACCTAAAAATGGAACAAATTAACTTCAAGCTGTTTTTTGCGATTTATATGACTCAAAACCCTTCTGCGCAGAGCACATGGGTGTCATTTACTTGATTATTTCATAATTATGCAAAATATAAGCACTTGGCGTTATTACCCCGCCTGGCGTTATTACCCCAGGGTACCTTATATATCAGGATAATATATATATATATACATATATATATATATGTATGTATATATTTTTTTAAGTAGAAAAATCAGTACAAATTTATCGCTTAATTATTTTAAAATAATGATAATAATAAGAGTAAACGCCATTATTTTGACATTTCCCATTAATCAACAATAGATTATTTTACTAAGCCTAAACACATTGTTTCAAATGTAACTTTTAACTGTATTTCCTTTTCTTCTCTACATAATAGAATCTGAATATTTTCTTTAAAAAATATATCATTACAAACTTATTAATTTTCTTCACCTTGAAAAATTTAGTATCATATCTAACAAATATCATTACTTTGACCTTTACTGACAGCCTGTAATGTGTTTTTTCCCAAATCTATTTTTTTAAATAAAACATTTAATTACATAAAAAAGCATATCCTTCTTTGGGTATTAAAGTATAAATATTTCCTTTGATACATAATCATTACAAAATTATTGTTTTTTTAATCTTAAAAAGTTGAGATAATTTAGTAAATCTTATTACAGTTCTGTACCCCCTGTTTATTAAAGAAAACATTGTTTAATTTTCATAAGTCTAAAATTTTGTACGAAAGCTTTTAAAAAGTGCTTATTTAATCACTGCTTTTTTTTTCCTTTTAATTTTTTAAAAACTTTTTTGAAAAATCTCTTTTCTAAATATTAGAATCAAAATATTTTCTTTACATGCAAAATTTCTTTACATACTTTTTTTATATACAAAATCCCAAACTTTTAATTTATATTTTCAATGAAAAGAAAAAAATATTTTAGTAAATAATATATAAATACTTTTATAAATACATCCAAAGTTATTCAGACAATACCATTAAATAAACTAATGAAACCAGTGTTTTTACAATCTTATTATTAAAAACAGTTGAAGTTTGAAGAGAAGTAGAAGGCAGATTACCAAAAGGCCCATTTTGGCATAAATTAACCTATTTTTTAAAAAAATTTAGTAAATAACATATTTTAGAATTTATTTAGGTCTTACATATATCTTCTCTGATTTTTGGGAATCTAAATATTTTCTTAAAATTAGAATAACGTTACATTTTTTTAAATTTTATTTCCCTAACAGTGATGTTTATAAATATATATGTATACATTGTATATATGCATATGTATTTATGTATATATATATATATATATATATATATATATATATATATACACTCTGAATATCATAATTTAAATATTATTTGGATGACAAAACATTCACAAATTTATCATAAAAATGAATATCATATTTTAGTAACAGAACGTATTTTACCCTTTTTTATAGCTGACAATGTGTAATTCTTATAAATCTATTGTTTTCTCTAAGGTTTAAAACATAGCTTAGTCTTATTTTCTTTGCTTTAAACAATGTATTGAATCTTTTTTTTTTTTTTTTTTTTTTTTTTTTTTTTTTTTTTGTAGATTTTAAAAATATTTTTTCCTTTGAATATCAAAATTTCTATAAACTTATCTATTTTGTTTACCATAAAGTATCAATATCATATTTTAGTAAATATCATTACTTTGACCTTTGCTAATATCCAACAATTGTTTATTTCCATAAGTATATTCCGGTGCTTTTAAACATAGAGAAACATTAATGCGAAGTCAAATAATGATATTTACTAAAATATATCAATGCTATATTTAAGTAAATATCATGCATTTGATTATTTTCTGCTGGTCAGTAGGTGATTGTTTCTTAAATTTTATTTCAGTGCTTTAATGGAGAGAAACTTAGGCCAACTTAGGTCGACTTTGCAGTCAACTTAGGTTGGATAATATTATGACTTTTGGTGAGTAATACAAATTAAAAATTTATGAATTTTTTCCCCATTAAAACAAAATTAACGTTTTAAAAATTTGCGCTATAGATTTCTAAAACTAAAAATCTTCCAAAATATTTTTTTCCTAAATTTATAAATGCAATTTATAAAATTTTCATTACCAAAAGAAAACAGTTTTAAAAATTAAATCAGAAGCTAAAGATAAATTAAATATAAGCCTAATTTTTTGTGGCACCTTTAATCAATTAATATTCATCGTTTCTTAACCTACCATACAGTCACAAACTGAAAAAAAAAAGATAACAATAATGATAAATAAAATATATAAATTTAAGAAAACATAGTCATGTAATTATATATAATCTGGGCGTAGCCAGTAGCTTAAGAATCCCCCTTTTTTTAAATCAGTTTTTTAAATCTAATCATGGGACATACCCATTTTCATAACCCCATGTACAGTCATCACTGTTTAGCCCGACTAAGTACCATCTGGATACGCCCCTGATTATAATACATACACTCATGTATATTCACTCATTACATAGCCATGTATACGTTTAGCAGTTACATGACTTTTACAAAGATAAAATTTTGCAAATCAGTAATATTCTATTTAAAAGTAAACATTTGATATTTTGAGAAAAAAAAAAAAAAAACAAAAAAAAAAACTTAGTTCTGTTATTAATCTACAAAAAGGTTTTTAACCATTTATACCCCAACGGTAGTTTAAAGTACCATTAAAGTAGCTTGTTACAGAATTCATTTAATACATCAATTACTAGTTATACAGTTTAGAATGATTTATAGATACTTCACTCTATCTTGTTCCAAAAGCATTACTGATTCCACAAAACAGAAATATGTTTTTTTAATTCATGGTTTCTTTTTCATTTGCATCTTTTCAGCTTTCTTGATGTTCAAAGACTGTAGGGGAATATTTTCCAGTTCAGAAATATTTCTATATTTCTATTCTATATTTGTACATTTCATAATTCTATAAAATAGTAAAAAAATATTTAAAATAAAATATTTGAGTAGAGTTATAAATGCTGCACAATCTCTATAAATTCAAATTTAATTAATTAATTTTGATTGACAATGTCCTTCTAAATTTTATTAAATAGTTGTGTAAATCTCCTAATGTAGTTTCAAAAATTCACGAAAAATGTGTTAGAAGATGAAATTTTCATGAATTCATAATTTGGGACAGAAGGGGTTAAGGATAGAAATTCTTTAAATAAGAACGTTGTTGCCATAATAACATTCTCACCCAAAATATCCCTCAAACAAATATATCAAGATAAAAATGTTAAAGTTTACACCGTAGTAAAGTTATGTTAAATTAATATTTCTTGCGAATAAATTAAGAAGTTGTTCATTAGGAAAGTATACTTTAACAGTGGTAAGAATGCAAACAACTCTTTGCTGAAGTAAAGTTGTGATGATTTAATACGAACGGGCATGTTGCAAGTGTCTTGTAATGTAGCCTGCAATCTTTCTAATTTGTAGAAAGTATTCATTAAAAATTGTAAGAAACTTGTTAAAATTTCACATCGTATGTACTTGACTAATATTTCATTTGCAAAATTTAAATTTATGTTCGTACCGTCTTTCTCCACTTATCTTTCATAATTACTCTTCTCTAAAATTTAATTATAGAGTTTGAAGCATTGTTTTAGAAGCTAGCACAGCATTGTTGCACTTTAATTAATTAATCCTATGCTAAAGTTATTTTTCTGATATTTCCTGAAATCTAGCTTATTTAGAAATAACGACAGGTTAAATTTTTAATGTCAACCTAAACTTATCTTGTCTAGTCTCTGTAAAAGTGGTACTTCGATCAAGGTACAAATTGCTGTGTTCGAAATCAGGGCTTATTTTGTAAGTTATGTAGCGTTCGGTAAAATTAAGATAATTAGTATTTTATTCTGTATTTCTCAGCCACAAATATATTGGAATTTGTAATGGAAAGTTTTATATAGTTACCTGTAATTTCAGTACTTAAACCCAAGAAAACAATATTTATTTTTAGCCTTAAATACGAATAAATTTTTCATTTTATTTACTTTCTTTTTCTTTCTTTTTTTTTCTAAATTGACTGAAAAAGTGGTCGAAATACATTAAAACTTGCTATACAATCAACGTTGTATCTATCTATCTCTTACATATGAGTGTGAGCAGTGGCGCCAACTTATATGGGCCCGTGGGGCCCGAGCCCACAAAATAATTTTGGATCATAACGTACAAAATTTTCATTGTTCTAGTTATTTATTTCATTATTATCTTATTAATAATTTTTCTCCTCAGAATAAAAATTATTTTGCCAATGACCGACCATGTGTTTTAATTCTCTGAGTAACACCCATTAATTCCAAATGACTGAAATGCTTTGCTTCCATGTTTAACTTGTTTCTAATTCAATTTATAGCCATGTTCATGATATATTGGTTCATGCATTACAGTAAATAAAAATGTCTTTAGTGTCTTACCTGTATAAGGAAAAAAGCATGAGAATATAATTTAATAAAATTGCAAATTTATTTATTATATTCTCTTATTTCACCATCTGTCAACCCTTAAAAAAAAAAAAAAAAAAAAAAAAAAAAAAAAAAACTGATCACACTATGTTTCAAAAATATTTTTGAGCCCAACCAATATGTTTGAGCTAACCCAATATTTTTCAAAAGTTGGCGCCACTGAGTGTGTGTGTGTTTATATATCTATATGTATGTCCCGATAAAACTAAATAAGACAACGCATGTGCATCATGCACAATTAGGGGAATAAATATCATAAATTGAAGTATGGGTTCATACATCTCTTGAATAATATTTAGGGGGAGGGGATAAATATATACCAGTTTTACAATTGGAATTAAGCCACAAGCAATCGTAAATAAAATGTAATAATTATTTAAAAAAATAATTGCAATTATAAAGTTGCATATCGTTGATAAAGAAAGAGATATAGACAAACATTTTTTTATTATTATTATTATTAAGGGGGGATCCGTACATTTATTGTGAAATATATATACCGGGTGTCCAAAAAATGACTGATGGATTTTAAAATTCAATAACTTGCAAACGGTGACAGCTATTTAAGAAATTTTTGCAGTAGAGTTATGTATAATGTCATTAGTTTTTTAACCTAATTTTTTATTTTAGTTCGCATGTCAAACAATAGGTGGCGCTGACGGCAATTGAAGGCCAGGTCGACGCTTCACTCAGCATTGATCACCTGGCCTTCAATCGCCGTTAGCGCCACCTATTGTTTGATATGCGAACTAAAATAAAAAATTACGGTAAAAAAAAAACTCCTGACATTATACATAACCCTCCTGCAAAATTTTTTTAAATAGCTGTCACCGTTTGCAAGTTATTGAATTTTAAAATCCATCAGTCATTTTTGGGACACCCGATACATGATAAATATATATTTAATACAACTTTGAAACATTAGTTGGCAGCAAGTTATTTTAATTTTTAATTTTTTTTAGCTAAAAATCGATCGATTAATTCATTTAACATGGCATGGATGTGACTAATTTAACCCTTTCGGTTTAACCCTTTAAGTCCTAAATTGTGAATTCGGGTAAATTTCGTCTTCTAAAGACTTTTTCGTGTATTTTAAAACTAAATTGGAAGATTTACACGATTTTTAATAAGTTTTAGAAGGATTTTTTAATTTAAATTAATTAGATTTGTATTTATATGAATTTTGTGCAATATTTTAACTTCATTCAAATCTTTTATTTGATTTTTTTAAGTATTTTATAGAATTAGGAAATATACAAATATAATTCGCTTACAATAGAAATATAGGAGAACTTTCGAACTGAAACTTTTCATCCACAATCTTTCAACGTCACGCATACTGAAGATATGAAAATGATACAGAAATCATCCTTTTAAAAATATTTTTGTTTTGTTCAACCAATAATGCTTTTGTAATATCATAAAGTAAAATATCATTCCAAAATATATTACTCTAGTCAATGTATTAAATGAATTTTATAACAAGTTTTTTTTTTTTTTTTTTTTTTTTTTTTTTTTTTCATAGTACTTAAAAACACCGTCGGTGCATAAATGGTTAAACAGTGAAGAACCAAAAATGAACTTAAAAAATGTAAGCATAATTTAAAAATAATAAAAATGTAACTTTCAACTGAAAAATGTCTAGTTTTGTACTTCTCATGTTCCCACATTTTCGAGAAATAGCTTCTGATATCATCAAGTTATTCAACAAAGAGTTTCAAATAAAGAATGATAAATTAGAAGAATGCTGTGGCAAAAAAAAAAAAAAAAAAAAAAAAAAAAAAAAAACACAACGTCATACTCATATACACATATTATACATATTATTAAAAAAACATTCGCACGCTACAATGTAGCATATTTTTATCATTTCAAAAATATATAATTTATGTTGTTTGAAAATAATCAATTCAGAATAATTATTAAATTTAACCTTAATCTGCCTCACATTAATTAGGTGGTCTATAAATAAATTCAACATAAAGAAAAAGAATAACACATGCTCAAATAAATAAATAAATATATAATTAAATAATATAAAAACGCCTATTATGAAGAGTATTATACAGATATATCCACACAATCAGATTAATTATTAAAAAATAAATTTGATATAAATAAAGATTAAAACTTTTTTAATTTAATTTTCTATACCAAAGGTTATAAACTCATAAACCATTTTTTCAAAAAATAAAAAATAAAAATAAAAAGAAGAAGAAGAAGATCGTGAAACTGATTATTGCAATATTTTGAATTTTGCATTTTCAAAATTTATTTCCCTTTTGTTGATTTAAAAATTTCCTCTCTTACTTGTAATTCAGTTGTGGCTTAGATCTTATGTACTTTTTTATTTACTTTATTTGTTTATTTTATTTAAAGGATTTACAATTTTATTTTGAATAATTGTATTATCCAAATTTATTTAATATTTCTAATTTATTTTCCTATTTTGGATTTATTTAAAAATCTTCATTTATAATTATAATTTATCCGGCTATTAGTTCTTCCTTATTTTATTGTTTACTTAATTTACTGATTTTATTTCAATTTTTTTCTAAATATTTATCCTTTATATTTCATGAGGTCTAACATGAAA
The DNA here is from genome assembly GCA_964019185.1 of Maratus speculifer. Taxonomy (NCBI): domain Eukaryota; kingdom Metazoa; phylum Arthropoda; class Arachnida; order Araneae; family Salticidae; genus Maratus; species Maratus speculifer. The sequence goes on from OZ025293.1 coordinate 369,049,911, forward strand.
TTAATGTTTTAAAAAGTATTATTCACATTTAAAATTTTACAATATATTAGATAATTTAATATATTATATTTAACTTCCTGAAGCTCAGACAAAAAATTACAGTTTAGAAGATTATTGGTGAGAAAATGACAGATTACTTTATAGATATTGATTTCAAGAGGTACACAAATAATATAAATATTATAAAAAATATGAATATGTTCCAAAAGATATATATAGCTTCACTGATTTTGACAGATAAAATTAACCTGCTCGCATGTTTTTTTTTTTTCTTTCGTAATAAAATATCGTAGTTTGAACTTTAGATTTAAAATAGAGTTTTATAAAGAAATAACTTTGAATTTTTAAAAATATGAAATTTATACGAAATGTGAATCGGCTCTGATAATTTGAATCTGATAATTTAAATATATTACACCTTGCCACAAAGTAAAATAATAATAATAATAATAATAACAATTATATATTCCGTAATTATGCATATACGCTACCAACAACAGCAACAATAATAATAATAACAACAATTTTGTCAAGATCTTGTTTAAATTCAAAAGCAGAAATACTTGAGAACATTTTATCCATGCTAAACATTTTTTTTAAAATTGTTAAAGAAAGATATCCGATCAATTTTCGAAGAGAAAATGGGTCTAGTATCTATTGCTTATTTCGCAATTATCAATGAACTTCATATAAAGTTCATATATGATATAGGAATTTTTTTTAAATATAAAGCTGTTTTTTTTTTGGGGGGGGGGGGGTTAACTTAATACAAGCCCATATGCTATTTTCAAACATGAGAAAATTGATTTTTTTCAAGAGAGGTGAATAAATGCCAATTCACAAAAGGATTTATACTGCTATCATCTTAATTTCAACATCATAAAGGTATAGATATTCTAACAGACAGGCATGCTATATATTCTTTCTTGTAATGAGAATTAATATAATTATGTTAGTAATAACACAATTGTGTGTTGTAAACAGTTATGTTTAAAAATTAAAGCCAACAATTTTCTACAATAATGTTTTTGGCCAACAAGCTGTCCATATTTTTCCACGGACGTCAGGTATCTATTTAAGAAAAATCTGAGTCATTTAAAAAATCCTTCCATTTTTTTCATCTTAAAATATGAGTCTTCACATTTTTTCCCCCTTAAAACAAGATCCTTCACAAATGTTTTCACCATAAAACAAGACCTATAGGAAAATTCTTTGTCTTAAATATGGACTTTTAATAAAATATTTCTATCTGCAAACTAAACGTTTCACAAATTTGATAATTTTTAAATAAAATCTAATCTATACCAAACGAATTGAAATTGTCAAATTACCTATTTTCTAACTTTTTTGTATGTGAATAATCTTATTAAAAATAGATAAACATGAGCTTGCATGCAACAATACTTTCAAATTCACTAAATTATGAGATGTTTTTCACAATTAAAAAGAAAGGTTTCACTATTTCATAAAAACAGGGGCCTGTAAGAAAGATTTGAACTGAACTCTCTATATACTTTTACAGTTGAAGAAAAATTACGAAAAATTCATTCTTTTCTTTCTTCTTCTTTCTGTTTCCATTTCCATTTTCCTTTCTTTTTCCATCTTTTTTTCTTTTTCCTCTTATAGTTAGACCTCATGCGAGTAAGAAATTTTATTGAGTAAAATAGAGATTTAAGGGATATGTTTATATGAATCATTTCAGAATATTCCATTCCATTGTCTATGGACCAACCAGTCCGGGAGTTCATAAACGCCTGTCCTGTTCCTGTAGCATCCGAAAGTGGGTCGGGCCCAGGGCCGGGCCCCGTGCCTGGCCATGGGCCGAGCCCTGGCCCTAGTGGACTTCAACCTGTTCCTGCTACTGTACCTCTACCTGTACCTCTACCTGTACCAGTACCAGTAACAGTTCCAGTAGTTCCGACGACAGCCGTTACAGTTGCTGCAAGTACAAACAGCAGCAGGATCTTGTCAAGAAATGCTAATGGTACAAGTAAGTGTTGTATTTCTGCATGGTAAAGCAGTTTTAGCTTGCAAAGAATGAAGCATGTTTGCCTGAAAGCATGAGAAGAAACTGCTTTCAAACCCGTTGCATATTAATGCATGGTCTGTTTTTATTAATAAACACATAAATATATACCTTAGTAGAAAAAGGCAAATGTCCGATTTTTGCAGTTTGAGAAAAAAAAAATTAATTTGCTTATATTTTTTCTAAAGTTTTCAAAGTATTATTGAAAAAAAATAATGAAGAAGGACATTGGCCTTTAATTCTGTTACACACATGATTATTATGAAGTTATTGATAGTCATAAAAATAGTTATTATTAAAGTGCAAGGACTTTTCAATAATAATGATTATTACTGGATGTATTAAAGGGAGATATAGACACATTGTGTCTGTTATACCTCTGGCCATTATGAAATGGTTGATTGACACAGACCAAAAATAAATTTTTTGGACATTAGCCTTTTTGCTATCAAGGTACAGAAATAGTCAGTTAATTATTAATTATGAAAAATATTTTTAAAACTATCTCTGGCAATATTATCAGTGCATTCTAATTATAGCAATATTATTTCGTATTTCTATGCCTCCAATTTTTTTCTATTAAATTCCTTCATTCGTTTAACCTAACTAGCTTATTCTCACGACATATACCTGTATTTGTTCATTTGTATAAAAACAACGGGAACTAAAAGTAGTAATTGTTCAGAAAGAGTTGAAAGCTGTTTCAATTCTTGGAATAAAATACATATATTTATATATATTTAAAAATAATAATAATAAATGATTTTTAAAAAATAGACACATACTCTCTAAAACGCATTTATCATTTTGCCAGTAATTGATATAATATGGTAATATGCTTTGATAGTTTTAAAAATATTTTAAAACTTATATTTTAGTATATTGCTGAAAAATAAATGCACTATCTCACACAAATTCAAAATATGTGGTGTCGTATAGCTGTTTTATAGTCGCAAGCTTGTTTTGCATCATTAGTTAGTAGTAATTTAGTAATTGCACAAGTGTTTCGTGCTGTAGAAACAGTATGTATATTGTATTTATCGTGTCATATTTTGTGCCTGGAAAAATGTGGAAGTATGAAGTCCAAGTAGTGTTGTTTCGAGTTTCTTTCTAACTGCAAAATAGTGATGCATTTTCAGTTTTTTTTCTTTTTCTTTTTTTTTTCTTTAACAAAATCTGATTTAATTTACGACATTTTTTTTCCTTTTTTAATCTGAAAATCAGCTCGAAATTTCGAATTTTCTACAAACCTTTGTTGTAGTCAATTCATTGCTTTGTGAATTCTTACTCGTGTACAGCCAGTTATATTTTAAAATGACTTGGATTTCTATTATCAATTTAGATTGGACATACCTCCCCAGTATGTAGGTGAAAATTTTCTTAACATTGGTTTCGAACAGTTATTTATTAATGTGTTTTTAAACAAAATAATACAATTTTATTTTATTTTTTAAATCGCGATAAAGTCAAATGAAATAGAAAGTTTTCATCCTTTTATTTTTTATTCTTTGTAAAAGTTTTTTTACTACAGAAAATATGATACAGTTAAACGCATGTGTGTGTATGTGTAATGGACACTAAAGGGGGTGAAAATACTGTTATTTGGGTGAAATTTTCCTTCACGCCAGTTTTGAACCGATCCTTATCAATGTACTTTTAAATTAAAAAAAAAAAAAAATCGGCGGGAAAAATCAATTGAAGTGCATAGTTTTCATCTTTTATTTTAATCTCCGAAAAAGGTTTTTTCTGCAGAAAATATAATGCAGTAAATAAACACATGTGTATGAAAGTAATGGAGACTTCAGAGATGGTGAAAATATTATTATTTAGGTGAAAATTTTCTTCACATCTGTCCTGTTTCGAACCGATATTTATCAATATACTTATTTTTAATTAAAAGGGTGTGAGTTTTAGTTTTTAAAAATCGGACAAAAAATCAATTGAAGTTTAAATATTTCATCTTTGTCAAACATCTATTTTTTTTCTACCAAAAAATGTAATACAGTTTATAAACACACGTGAGTGTATGTAATTTGCATTTTAGGTGGTGAAAATATTATTTAGGTAAAAATTTCCTTCACATCAGTTTCGAACCGATACCTATCAATGTACTTACTTTTAAATAAAAGGATGCTAGTTTCATTTTTAAAAAACGGAATAATCAATTGAAGTTCAAAGTTTTTATCCTTTTTTTTAAACCCTGAAAAAAGTTTTTTGCTACAGCAAATATAATAATGTATCTAAACACATGTGTATGTGTAATGGACACTTAAGGTGGTGAAAATATTATTACTTATGAATATGAAATATACATACAAAAATTAAAAGAAATGCATATACAGGGGATGGGTGCACATCAGAGTAAATTAAAAAGTAAGCCTTTGGAGTAATTGCAAGTGGTGGGGATGGGAAATGGCTATCTTAAGTGCATTTTTAATTTTCTTCCATCTCTTACCCCATAGCAGGAAACTCGTTTTTTGTAAGATAAACAGATAGACATTCATTAAAAAAATATTTACCCCTTCTGCATTTGGGGAAACTGATATGAAGAGGAGTAATATAGAATTCTCCTCCAGACTTAAGTTGCTCCCCCTCCCTCCTTTATCTAGGTTCTAAGTTGTAGACATTAAAGCAACTGGTTCTCTCTATATTGATTTCAATCATTAGATTGAAAAAAAAAAACCATCAATTTTTTCAATGAAGGACCATGATTAAAAAAATATTTTTTGTATGTGTATATAGAAATAAATATACCAGATGATATTTTATCTAAGTAACAGAAATTAGTGTGGAAAGAGTTTTGAAGATATCAGATTTACAAAGTTTTTTAGAGCTCGGATTATTTTGGAAGAGTGTTCGTCTTTTATTTTTATTTATTTATTTTTTTTTTTTTTACCCCCTAAGTATATTTAATAGGCCTGATGCTTGTGGGGGATTAAGAAAAAATAATAAAACTGACTTACACCTTGATGAAAAAGTTTTGCATCATTTCATCAAAAAAGCCTGTGATTATTATTATTATTTTTCAAAACGGAACATTTAACCCTAGACTATTAGTTTAATTCTGTATCATATTTTTGAGGAAATCCCAATACTTACTTCAGAGGACAGTGTATCTTTTCAATATTTTTTTATTTAAAAAAAAATGCCTGAAATGGTGAACTTATTGCATTTGAAGGTTCAACTAAAAGAATTTTTTTTCCAAAATAAATAAATAAACTGCATATTTAATTAAGATTTTAAAAAGTTTAAGAAAATGTGAATTTTTTAAAATCCTTACTTACTTTTTTTTAATGTTAATATTTTTGCGCCTTTTTTTTTTTTTTTTTTTTTTTTTTTTTTTTTTTTTTTTTTTTAGATTTTGAGATGTGTATTACATAAAACTGCGCAAGGATTTTTAGATAAATCTAAAATTACTTTTAGTATAATTTTTTACTGATATATGTAGTGTAAAACGATGAAATCTAATCCACCTTTATATATTTTATATTTTTTTATATAATAATAAGAAGAAAGTTAATTTCATGCACAGATTTATCACATGTATAATAAAGCTCAAGTAAAAAAAGAAAAAAAAAATCAAATCTCCATTTCAAATTTAAAAAAAAAAGAAAAGAAAACTTAGCGTTTTTAAAACAGGCAATTCAAGATATGAACAGGGGGGGGGGGGGACCCTTTCCAATTTTCATTTGTGTGAAGAATTACACTGATTGGATTAATAAAATGTACAATATTTGCGATACCCACGATATAATTACGTATGGGTAAAAATAAGGTGTAAAAATATTTGCAATTAAACAGAATTTGCTTAATAGTTGAAAACAAAAATCGAATTTTGATGAAATTTGAGATATGCCCTGAAATGGATACTTCTTTCTGATTTTTAATGTATCAAAATTGTACATATAATTATCATGCAACTTATGCATACCGCATGTCCCAAAATATATGTAATGCCGATTGTCTCTTAAACCGCAAATAACAAAAACATGCCCTCAATTTCAAAAAAAGTATGCGAATCAATTACAGTAAAATATCATTGCAAGAAATGTAAAAGGATTGTAAAAAAAAAAAAAAAAAAAAAAAAAAAAAACTATTGTTTTATTTTATTATAAAAAATATTCATTTTAATGAATTTCTCAATATTTCGAATCTAATTAGTGCACCCGAAAGATTTATTGCAACGAAATTTTATTGCATGGTAAAAAAAGTCCGTGTCTAAAGAAAATGTCATTCTTTTACAATCAAAACTTATCGAGTTAATTGTTTTTCAATTTTCATTTTCCTACCATTTTCATGTTGTCTTATAATATATATATATTGAAATTACATGTATAACAATCAAAAGAAATGACAATAAAAGATAATTAAACCTAGTAAATTGAAAATGCAAATATGAGGAGAAACACTGACTATCTTACGCAATACCAATTTATCTTACGCAATACCTAAAACAATACCAATTTACCAATCACAAATAGGCTAGTGAAAATCAAAAATAAAGTTTCATCCTTTATGAAAAACTTCCAAAAATAATTAAATATGTATATAAAAGTAGTATTACATAATGGTTCTCTCTATATATATATATATAGTGTATATTATATATATGTGTATGTGTGTATGAAAGAGAACGAAACAGGAGGGGAGGTTTTACTCATTTCTCATCTCAAAAAGATATTAATTAACAAAAAATTAAAACATAATTTTTAATTAAAAAGAAAATAATATGGAAATAATCTTTTAAAGGTTGATTTTGATAATAAGATTTAACACATTACAGGAATAAGAAAGAGTAATTAGTAAAATAATCAAGAAAATTAAAATCAATTTATTAAATTAAATAGAAGCATTTTCAAGAAAAAAAAAATCTTTTTAAAAATTTATCTTCTGATAAACCCTATGTAATATACGTTTCTTCATTACATTTAAACTACCTTATACTTCTCGATTTTAATCAGTATATCTAACCTGAGATAAAAGGAATTTATCTATTTAGAGGGCGGTATCATAAAGCAACTAATACATTCTTATGTCAAAAAATTAATTAAAACCTGTCTGAATCATTCGCTGCTGAATCTGATAAGCGTCTTGAGTATTTTACCGATTTCTCTAAATTTCAGTATTTTTTAGAATTTTTTTTTCCTTTTTCCTATCATATCCGGAACTTTTCTTTTCAGTTAATTACTTTAGAATATACGTAGAATATTCTCCATTGATACTTCAAAATGGCTTTCTGTGATCAAGGGGCTTCGAATAGAATGAGGGAAAAAATAAAAAGTCTAAAACTTGATAAGACACGTGATTTTTCTTATTAACCTGTTTGGCTTACGTCCAAGTTGTTCATTCAGGAAAGGAAAATAGATGTTGGATTTGCTAAGAATTCACATAGATTTTAAATTACAAGTGTGTTTTTCTTTCTTATTTTATTTCTGATACTTCGTGATTTTTTTTTTTTTTTTCCTTCTTTCGGAGCAGTACGTTTATAAATACATTAAGCGTACATTTATGTGTATATAGGAGACTACTGGAACACAGTCCATCATTTTTGTTAATATAATGTTTTACGGTAAAATATCTATTTATAAATAAGAATTTATGTATGTTCATAGATATCGATATAGATAAATACACACATGGTATTGCATGATTTACAAATTGCATTGTATGTAAAATTAGAAAAATACTATCCAAAAAACACAAATAATTACTTTTCAGAGTATTTTGAAATTTTAATGCTATTTTTATTAATTTTTTTATCACAAAAACTTAAAAACTTAACTAAAGTAAAAATTAAATAAAATTAAAATTAAACTAAAGTAACAAATGAAATGAAATGAAAACAAACTAAAAAATAAAGTACTTCGTTAAGTTAGTTTGTAGACTTAGGTGATAGAATATATATATTATAGAATTTGGACTACTTTAAATTACATAATTTATGCAAAAATTTTCACTTTAACAAATTAACATAGATTCGTATTTAAAATAAATGTGCTTTATTAATATTATAACAAAAAACGTTCGACTACAACTTTATCTTTCTTTTTCTATAATAACAGATAAAAAAGAAAGAATGATAATAAAAAATATAGAGCAAAGAATTTGACTTTATTTATATCAAAATACGAGAAAGAAGAAAATGTTTAAAACAATAAAACTTTAAGTTGGAAACTGTCACATATAAAATAAACAAGCATATAAAAAAAATAAGTTAATAATTTTACATTTCCATAACTTTCTATAATTAAAAAACTGCTATATATGCAATGCATATATATATCAACCCAATTGATTAAAGTTCAGCGATTTAGGAAATAGTAAGAGTCGTTGATCGAAAGAGTTATCAACCCTTTTTTTTTAGTTTGATGACCTCCCCCACCCCAACACAATAACGTATGTCGTTGCTCTGTAGTTCTAGGGGGTAACAACCGGATGTTTTTTACATAGTGACAGTGGGTTGAATTTATATTACGAAGTAGTTTCTTAAATTTTTTGTTTATTTTTTCCAGGTTATGTAACATTAAAAAAAATTAAAACTTTTTTTCAAATATAAAACATTTTATGAGGGAATATTTCCATAAATTTCTAAGTTTTCCTGAGCATCAACTGTAATGAACTATAAAAAGTATGAAAACACTTTTTAATATTGTTAAGAGACTACTTCAGTCACGCGAAAACACACATTCACTGTTGATCGGATAGGAGAAAACTTTAAGTTATTTCATTTGTTTATTTCTTATTTTTTCTTATCTCTTATTTTTACATGTTTTATTTTTATTTTTATTTATTTTTTTGTGTATTTTAAAAAAATTACAAGTGTTTTTAATTTGGAACACATTTATTTTTGGAACCGGTTTCAAAAGTAAAAACATTCTCATTAAAAAAAAAAAAAAAAAAAAAAAAAAAATTACTGCGAATAAAATCGAAAAAAAAAAGGTCTTAGTATAGACGACCGACTATTGTAAATTCAAATAAATACATTTTCAGTTATTCATTGTAAAAATAAAAATAAATAAATAAATAATATTGAAATGAAAGCGAGATATCTTTAAAAAATTTTTCATTGGATTAACATTAGTAAAAGGGTGTCCCCGTGTGACTAAACTGAAAAAGTTTACGTTTTTTAAAACTTAAAGAAAAAAATTCTTGTTTTTAAAAGAAAAATATATTGCTGTTTTTATTCTAATTTTCTTCCTATATTTATTAACCAACCCTTTTATTTGAAATTCCCTTCTAATGTTATGTAGAAAAATTCCGTACAATCATTAAACTAAAAACATGCTAAAAGTTATAAAAGTGCATTTGAAAGTATATAAATGCTTGTTATTCTAATGTATGTGCTTCGTCACACATACAACGAATCTATAAAAATCTACATTGATTTTTAAAAAAATGATTTATAACAGGAAAAATATAAAAAAAATGATCTTATAAAATATCTTTGAATAATAATAAATATATATATATGTATATACAAATATATATTTATATATTTATGTATACGAGTACACTACATAGTTACTAATCACCAGGTACTTTCAATTTCAGAAATTTTATAAAATATTTTAAAATATACTTGTCGAATTCTTCTGGAACCTGCGGGATATAAAGAACATGTGTGACCTCTTATTTATCAACATCGATTTAATAGGATGGCAATTTGGGAGCCGACAAAAAATTAATTTCAAAGAAAAATAATAATATTTGGAGACGCTCTGTAAAATAAAATGCACGAAATGATCAATTGTGACGGCATACAAAATTGTGAAACATGTACAACATGTGTATTCATTTATGTGAAAATAGCACTTATATTCATGTAAATATAAGTTCAAAAATTTCTTGCATGTTTTAGTTTATATCATGCAGCGATTTGAACCAAATTTAACGCGTTTTTAAAAAATTGACAAAATATCGTAAAACAAAATAGTGCAGTTGAAGTACAAATATATAACATATATGATGAAATATGAGCAGATGTGTGGATTTTTTTTTTTTTAATTTGCGCATGCGCGAACGATAAAAAAGTTTTTTTAATGATTTAGTAGCCACCTCTATGGAACACTCATATACAAATTCAGTCAAATATCATGAAAATTCAGAAAGATATCGGCGTTAGAGTGAGCTGTTTGTTAATTGCTCTCTAAAAAATAAGGATTTTTTTTATAAATTGTCAAAAAATGTACATAAAAAAGCGTTATTGCTTAATACATACACCTTTGCATTATTTAATATATTTTAAAACCTGTTGTTAAATTTTTATTTATCTATATAAATTTCGTTTATTAAAGCTCAAATATTTATTAATAAAAAATTGCAAAAAGTTAAAAATTTTTTTTTTTTTTTTCTAAGTTTGATGATTTCTAACCCAATACATATGTCATTGCTCTGCAGTACTAAAGGGGTAACAACCGGATGTTGCATACTTAGTGAAAATGGGTTGAATTTATTATATGAAATAGTTTTTTAAACATTTTTTTCTTTATAAAGTATTACGACTTAATAACAAAAACTCGTAAGCAAATATTTTTCAGTAGTAAAATATTTTAAGGAATTTTGAAATATTTTCATAATTTTCTAATTCTTTCTGAGCATGAATTGTAATTAACTGTAAAAAGTACGCAAGAACATTTAAAATTTTTTCATCTTTTTTTCTATCTTAATTAAACATTTTTTTAAATTTAAAACAATAATTTCTGTTCATTAAGAGACGCTTTTAACAGCTTAATATTTAAGTTTTGCTTAAAGAAATACAATATGAATTGTGTAAAATTAAACTTTGTCAATTTTATCAGTTTTGTAATAATAAACTCTAAGTGTCGTTAATTAACACATTTATAAACCATTTTTTTTTGTGGTTGGGGGGGGGGGGGTATGATGACATATTCTACCCCAACATAATAATGTAATGCTCTGAAGTTCTGGGGGTAACAATCAGATGTCGCACACATAGTGACAGTGGGTTGAATTTTTAATATAAAGTAGTTTCTTAAACATTTTCCCTTCTTTTTCATGCTTTATTACGTGATAAGTAAACTTTGAAAATAATGATTTTCTAAGTGAAATTATTTTTTTCTGAATATTGGTACATTTTAAAATTGTCTAAGTCAGTAGTAACGAACAATGGATAGTACATAAAAACATTAAAAAACTGTTAACCACAAAACTTTACATCTTAATTTAAAAACTCTTGTATTTAAGACAAAATGACCTACTGCTTTTTCTTAATTTTTTTACTATCTTTATTAACATACAATTATCATAACTTGATAATAAAATTTTGCATAATTTAATGAAATTACATTTCTATTGTATAAATATAAATATAAAAAAGAGAAAAGATTATTGATTTTATATTAGAAAAGTGCAAGATACGCTAACAGAAAGATTTATCAACCCCTATTTTCAGTTTAATAACCTCCCCCACCCCATCAAAATAACGTATGTCATTGCTCTGCAATTCTAGGGAGTAACAACCGGATGTTGCATACATAGAGTCAGTGGTTTGGAGTTTTAATCTAAAATAGTTTCTTAAATTTTTTTGCTCTTTTCGTATTTTATCACGTAATAATGAAATCTTTAAATAAATATTTTCTAAGGTAAAATATTTTTTGCACTGTTGCAATATTTTCCAACTTTCTATGTCTGTCTCAGTGACACTAATAACAAAAAAATAAAAATAAACAAATAAACAAATAAATAAATAAATAAATAAAAAATAAAAATAAAAAATAAAATAAATAAAAATAAAAATAAAAATAAAAATAAAACTTTTAAAAAAGTTAACCGCAAAAATTACATTTTTTTTTATCTTAATTTAAAAAATCTTGTATTTAAGACAGAATGACTTCATTTTAATAATTTTCGTAGTACCTTTATTAACAGGCACTTTTAACAACATAATAATAAATTTTTGAATAATATAATGTAATTATATTTCTATTGGTGAAAATAAAAATATAAATATTTATCAATAAAAAATAGCAAAGATGAGGGATTTTGTAATAGAAAAGTGCAAGAGACGCTAATGGAAAGATTTACCAACCCCTTTTTTCAGTTTAATAACCTCCCCCACCCTAACACAATAACATTATGCCGTTGCCCTGGAGTTCTAGGGGGTAACAACCGGATGCTGCATACATAGTGACAGTGGTTTGGATTTTTAATATAAAACAGTTTCTTATAAATTTTTGTTTCTTTTCATATTTTATTACGTAACAAGGAAATCTTTAAAATAAATATTTTCTAAGATATTTTTAGGAATGTTTGAATATTTTCATAACTTTTTCTTTCAGCGTCAGTATAGCAATAAACAATTAAAAAAAAATGCCTATAAATATTTAAAAAAAATTTAACCGCAAAAATTAGATATCTTAATTAAAGATAATAACATCTTATGTTCTTATTATATAAAATGGCGTTACTGCCTTTCCAGTTTTCTTAGTATGTTTATAAACAAACACTTTTAAGAACTTAATAATTAAATTTTTCATAATTTCATATAATTATACTTGTGTTGCATAAATATAAATATTTATATAAATAAATTTTGCAAAGATCAGCTATTTTGTAATAGAAAAATACAAAAGACGCTAATGGAAATATTTATCAACCCCTTTTTTTCAGTTTGATAACCTCCCTCACCCCAGCACAATAAGTTATGTCGTTGCCCTGCAGTTTAGGGGGTAACAACCGGATGTTGCATACATAGTGACAGTGAGTTGAATTTGTAAAATGAAATACCTTCTTAATCATTTTTGCTTCTTTTCTAAGTTTTATTGCTTAATAATAAAATTCTGTAAACAAATATTTTCCAAAAGTGAAATACTTTAAGAAATGGCACTATAATGTTATAAGTCTCTCTGAGTATCTCTGAGAATAATAAGTGCCCAATAACTTTAAAAAAATGTTTAGTAGAAAAATTGCACTTTTTTAAATCCCAATTTAAAACTTCTTGCATTTAAAAGAGCTCGGAATTCTTAAAGTTTGAAAAAGTTTACTAGAAAATTTGCAATTTTTTAAATCACAATTTAAAATTTCTTGAATTTTAGGGGACTCAGGATCTTAAAATTTGAAAAAAAAAAGAAAAAGAAAAAGAAGAAGAAGAAGAAGAAGGAAAGAAAAAAAAAGATTACTAGAAAAATTGGAATTTTTTAAATCACAACTTAAAACTTCTTGTATTTAAGCGGTCTCAGGATTCTTAAAGTTTAAAAAAAAAGACTATTTTTAAAATTTAATATCTTAAAATATATATGATTTAAAATACGATTTTAATTGGGACAACAAATATTAGTATGTTCTTTCATTTCATGTATTTAAGAAAATGCAAGATGATGGATTAGTATTTACACAGGACGCATAACAGCTTACGTGCATGATTACGAAATAAATGTTGTAACTAGAATGACATTTTTGTGCCTAATTATACTTAAGATTGTAATAATTACTCTGAAACTAAATAAATTTATATTTAAATCATATTTAAATTTTTAATACGATATTGTATTTAATTAATGCAAAATTTGAAAAATTTCAACAAAATATTCACCAAAAAAAGTTTAACAAAATCAGGTTCTGTTTATGCAGATTACCATGAAACATATGTTTTGAAAATGTCCTAAAAAATATTCTGATATTTTTGAGATATCCTGCGCGTCATGCCAAAAAACGTCATTTGGAGAAAAAAGGTTTCAAAGTTTTGGAAGCGCCGCTTCAGTTATTGAGCGGGTATAATTCTAAAAGCCATAACTTTTGTTCTAATGGGAAATTCTAGGAAACAATTATATCAAAATGAGCCGAAAAGATAGGAGTTTAACATCTAAAAAAAATAAAATTTGGAAATTTTGAAGCTTAAAAAGAGTCCTGAGACTCCTTAAGACAAAATGATTTTACTGCTTTTAGTTTTCTGTGTACCTTTATAGCAGGAACTTTTAACAGCTTATGAATAATTTAATATCATTTAAATTCTAATGTATAAATACTCATAATTATATTTAATTGGAAATTTTCCTAATAGGAAATTCAAAACGTCTGTTGAATGAAATAAATTTCATCAACCCTTTTTTTTAGTTTTGATGGCTTCCCCCACCCCAGTACAGTAACCTATGCTATTGTTCTGCAGATCTGGGGGTAACAACCGGATGTTGCATACATAGTGAAAGTGGGTTGAATGTGTAATATGAGATAGTTTCTTAAACATTTTTGCTTCTTTTACAAATTCTAATACGTAGTAAGGAAATCCTGTAAATAAATATTTTCCAATCGCAAAATACTCTCGCTAAAAGATTTGTTCGTATATTTTCTCAATTTTCTTTCTGAGGACAAAAAAAAAAAAAAAAAAAAAAAAAAAAAAAAAAAAAAAAAAAGCCCTATGAATACAAAAGAAAAATAATTACTACAAAATTCAACTTATTTTTTTTACTCGAAAATTTTATCGTAATTTTTATTTAAGAAAAAATGTATTCCCAATTTTTTTCTAAATTTCGTAGTATATATATTTTTAACAAGCAGTTGTAAGAGCTTAATGATAGAAATTTTAATATTTTAAAGTAATTTGAAATCTGATGTGTGACTATTTATATTTATTTTTAATTTATTAAAATTCAGTAATTTCGTAATATTAAACTCTCAGGCTTATTGATTGAAATATTTATCAACCCTTTTACTCCAGTTTGATGACCTCTCCACCCCAATACAATAGAGTATGCCATCGTTCTGCAGGTCTAAGAGGGTAATAATTGGATTTTGCTTACATGGTGACAGTGGGTTTTGTTTCTAATATGGGGGGAGGGATTCCTTATATAATACTTTTGCATCTCTTTTTAAGTTTTAACTAAACTAAATATTAACTAACTAATAATGAATATTTTAGATATGTAAAATAATTTAAAGATTTGAAATATTTCCATAATTTTCTAACTCTCTTTGAGTAGTTGTGAGCAATTTCTTGAAAAGAAATTTTATAACATAATTTTCGCAATTTCTGTAACAAAAAAAAAAAAAAAAAAAAAAAAAACATACAAAATTGTATTTAAGACAAAAATTTTTTTTTTTACCAAACTTTTGCAAATTTTGAAGTTACCTTATTAGCAAAGTCTTAATGCGAAACTTAGATAAATAAATTCATCAACATTTTCAATCAGTTATTTTACAGTAACCAAAATTAAGTTTAACATAACAGATTTGAAATTAAATTTTTAATATATTTCATTTATATTAAATAATAAACAATATACAAAAGTTCAAGGCGCCTATTTTTAAGTATGTTTTTTATTTTAACTTGTTTTTACGAAATAATTTATTTTCAAATTTTCAAATTAAACAAAAATTATTATTATTATTATTTTATATTTCTATTCAGTCTTAATGAAACTATTTTCCCCTGCAATGGTCTCCTTTCACCCTTTTAATACATACTCCATTAATAATTTAGAAATTTCTATTGTCTGATTATAGATTTAAAAACTAGTGCAATTTTATCAACAGAACATTTGCATATTATAATATGAACAGAAAAAATACATAAATAAGTTTGTGTGTGCAATTTTCATCAAAAACACTTTTAAACTGTTTTGATATTTATGTTAAGTCTATAAATCTACATTAAGCCGCTATTTATTTATTTTATTGTATTAGAGAATTACTAAAAAAAAAAAAAAAAAAAAAAAAAAAAAAAAAAAAAAAAAAAAAAAAAAAACACGAATCATTGCTTAGCAATTTTTTAAAAAGTAAAAATTTTGTGTATATATGTACACACACACATATATCTAAGAGAAAAGCCAAGGGCTTTTAGAAATATTTTTGTTTACAAATAAACATTAATCCTTTATCTATTTTTTTCTCTTAGAAAAGTTATAAACTCTTACCAATCTCGATAATCATTGCTTAGTAAATGTTAAGTATGAAAAAAAAGAGAGAGAGATAAGAGAAAAATTTTGTACTGTTTTACTGTTTGTGAGATATACTGTACCTTTGAGATTCATATATAATTTCCGTAGGAAGCATATTTAAGCAATTATACAAATTTCTGTTTAGAGATCATCATTAACCAGTTCTCTACTTTTTCTTAAAAAAAGGGGATAAAATCTACAACAGATTTCGCTAATCATTACTTAGTAAATGTAAAGTAAGAAAAAAAACAAAGAAAAACTTCGTGCTGTTTTACAATTTGTGAGGTCCTCTACCTTTGACATATCTGACAGGTGTGCAAAATGGGGGAAGGGAATTGAAAAGTTCGGTGGCATTTTCCTTTTTACCCCTTTTTTTTACGCAACTCTACTACTACCCACTATTCTTTTAGTACGTACGGGCCCAGGTCACCGAACGCTTACCCCTTTTGCGCTGTACCTTCACGCCGATTTTTTTCCCTACCAACTAACCCCTTACCCCCTTTTTTTTCCATCTCCCGGCGCTCAAGCCTTTTCTGTATGTTGCTTACGAATTGGAAGCCTTTAGGTTCTGCCAGCTGCTGGAATCGAAAGGATGATGACATTGGTCCAACTTCCCGTTCTGTACGTTGAACTCTTGGGAAAACAGTAATTATTACTTTTTTTTTACTTTTTTTTCCGAAGCTATTACTCCTAGGTGTATTCCTAATGCTATCAGGGATAGGTTTAAGAAAACGGCCTGGCTTCCGGTCAGAAAAACTTTTCCCTTTTCTTGTTCTCGCGTTATATCATCTATATCTTCTTCCCGATATCCCTTTTCCTTAACTTCTTTTCCCCCTGAGCTATTTTTTCCATTCTTTTTTTTTTCTTTCTCTTACTAAGGTACGCGTCCTTTTCCATTAATATATAGACAAAATGCTGTTGAATGCGCTTGGATGTGTGAGGGATTTTTTTCACCCGCTAATTATTTTTAGTACATGGTATTTTTTCTTGGGTTACTGAGAAAAGCGTGACTAACCTGTGCCGGAATACAAGTTTTACCTTTCCACTAGCAGAAAAACGAGATGTTCTAATAAACCATTTCATGGTATGGAGTAGGAATGTTGGCGAAAGAAAAAATTACCCAGCGTTTTCAAATTGTCAAATAAAGCGGCAATATTAAAACCAAACGTATTATTTGAAATTATTAATATAATATAATTTATTAATGTCAAAAATAATTTTTTAATTAAGTTTATATAAAAAATCTTAATTTTAGCGGGGAAAAAATATATTAGCCTTATATAAAGCTCAGTCTGAAAGCCTTATGTTGGAAGATATATTTAAAAAATATATTCAATCTTTTCAAATTGTCAAATAACGTGGCAATTTTAAAAACAAACGTGTTGTTTCGAATTATTATTATTTTAAGTTAAATTATTAATGTAAAAAAAATTAAATTCATTTAAGTTTGCTCATTTTTTTCAAAAAATCAGAAAATTTATTAACATAATATAAAGCTTAATAAGCTCAGTATGTAAGCCGTATGTAGGAAGATATCTTTCCAAAAAATTATTCAATCTTTTAAAATCATCAAATGAAGTGGTAATGGTAAAACCAAATGTATTGTTTAAAATTATTTTTAATGCAATTTATTAATATAAATTTTTTTTTTCAATTGATTTTCAATTTTAATTGAGAAAATTTACTAACCTAATACAAAACTCTCTAATCTTAGTCTGAAAACCTTATATAGAAAGACATATTTAAATTTTTTTTAATCTTTTCAAACCATCAAATAAAGTTGTAACGGAAAACCAAACGTGTTGTTTAAAATTGTTATTTTAATATAATTTATTAATTGGAAAAATAATTTTCCAATTAAATGTACACAAAGATGTTTCATTTTAATAAACAGTTTTTAAATGTACACAAGGATGTTTCATTTTAATAAACAGTTTTTAAAAAACAACCTATATTTTATAAAACAATTATTAAAATAACATTTTATAATAATTAACATAATATTAAAATGTGTATAAAACATTTTAGCCGAATATTAAGCTCAATCTGAAAGCCTTGTGTATAGAAAGATATTCTTCCAAAAAAATATTCAATCGTTTCAAACTATCAAATAAAGTGGTAATGGTAGAACAAAACGTATTATTTTGAATTATTGTTTTAATATAATTTATTAATATCAATAAAAATATTTCAGTTAAGTTTATATAAAGATTTTTATTTTTAAAGGAGAAAATTTATCAACCAAATTTATAGAAAGCTCTCTAAGCTCAGTAAGAACAGACTTATGCAGAAAGATATAATAATAATTTGAAACCATCGTATAAAATGGTAAATTTAAAATCAAACGTGTTATTTCAAATTATTACTTCAAAATAATTTATTAGTATCAAAAATAATATTTCAATTAAATGTACATACAGATTTTTAATTTTCCTGGAGAAAATTTATTACCTTTGTATAAAGCTCATTAATCTCACCATGAAGATTGTAGAAATATATTTATTTAAGAATTTCCAATATTTTCAAATCATCCAAATTTCATCCAAAATTTTAATAGAATTTATATATAATACGAAAATATGTTTTATCTGTTAAATTTTTTATATGTCAATTAAATTTAATACAAAAATTTCAATATTTTGATACACAGATCGCGGTGGTCGTTAAGTAAGCTTCATGCCCTATTGGATTGTTTTATTATGATGGCCATTTTCTGAAGAAAAAAAAATCTTCAATTATACCAATGCTATCATTAAATTATGTTAAGTAAATTAAATTATTTTTATAGTAATTAAACAATACTATTAAATTATTGTGCAGTGTCTTCTAACAAACACTGTATATACAAGTTATTCCGTCTTCTAAAATCATCAAATAATGTGACAATATCAAGAACAAATATATATTAAATTACCATTTCAAAAAAACTTTTTTAGAATGTAAAAAGATATCTTTTACAACGAAATTTATGTTGCAGTAATTGATTTTCGTTCAGTATTTGTTTTTTCTTATTCCAATAAAAATAGGTCTGTGGTCAGTAAGAAAGCCTTATACTCTGTTGGATGGTTAAAGTCTGATTATCACCCACTAAGAGTAACTATACCCATGTTAACCCTCTCACTGACAAGCCCGTGTTAATACGTTCACTAATCTCCAGGTTTCACTGCAATACAAGCAATATTTAAAATAATAAAATTGTATTCATTTAACAGATTTTTAATATACTGAACAGTAATTAAAGCTTTCAAGGATAACATTCATATTCGCTTTTAAGTTTTTTATATAATTTTGAAAGAATCGTCTGTTTTAAGCATTTATATAAAACAAAATACAGAGTAAACAACATTACAATTTTGCCCTTTTGCAAGACTGTCAGAGAGTGTCATATATATATAGCATTACAAATTTCTCTGGGTTTTTTTCTTTCTTTTTTTTCCTCTTTGTACTTAAAATCACGTTTAAATCAAGTTTCTATCTTAATTGGAGCATTAAATACTAAATTTTTCATTTTGGTTTGCTTTCAAGCAATGGTTGTCATGGAGACGACTTTTTGTGAAAATGCGTTTTATTTCATGATGGGTTTTTCACAATTTCTTGTATTTAAATTTTTATAAATCAAGACTCAATAATTTTTAAATGGTTCAAACTTGGAATGTTTTTTTTTTTTTTTTCCTATTGTTTTATTCTAATTTTGTTATTCAAATTTGAAAAAAAAATCTATTTTTTGAAAAAAAAAAAAAAATAAGTCACATCATTTCATTTAAATTTTTATTTAAATTAATATTGAAAAAAAAAATGGTGAACCAAAATTAAAACGTATTTATCCTTTATTTATTTATTATTAAAACGTATATCTCTGTTTATTTGAAGGAAAAACTATTTAATTTCTACAAATAATATTACCAGTTATAATGATTTTAAATTATTCTACTTTTTTAATAAATTAAATTTTTTTATTAATTAAAAAATATTAGAAGTTTTATCATATGATTTTGTTTACAAATAATGTCGTTAACCATCACAAAAAATATCAAAATTTTAATACAATAAATGAAAACTATTTTTAGTTTCCCGGACTCCTTTAAACCCTCTAATTCTCACAGTAGAATACATTATCAAAAAATCCTAATTCGGAGAATCTGAATTCACATTTAGAATTTTTGTACTAGAAATTTTCAATAACAAAGTTTGCTTTATTTAAAATGCTAATAATTTTATCATTAAATAAAGCAAATATTGCTGTTTCAAACTTATAGTATGAATTTGGAATATTCGAATTGAAAAATCCACCAAATTTGAAATACTGGTGGTGAAATACATGCTACTATGGGCATTAAAGGGTTAAAGATTATTTTATTTTATTTTATTTTGTTTTTTCATTATTTATTTATTTATTTATTTATTTATTTTACATACTTTTTTTTACATATAGTATACATATTTATAGATGGTATAGGATATTCATAGTTTCTTATTATACACTCTCTGGATTCCGCTGTACATCTTTTTTTCACATTTAAAATTCTGCTAACTTGTTTTTACATTTTTTATTTCCTTTTAGTCACATAAATATAGTCACATACATATTTAGTCATATATATTCACAGATATAGATATAAATGAATGATATAGATAATCTGTAAAAAAATATTTTTTCCATATAGATATTCATTTGAAATTATTCACAAAATATTTTATAATGTATATATATAAATCACATGCAATATTTTTTTTACACAAAGGTGCAATTCTAAAGCTTTATAACGATATGCATTACTATGGATTAAAATTTAACAAAAAATTAGGCAAAAAACTGCATTTCCCCGGGGAAAAATTAGTTTTTAAAATACAAATCATGTGGGCCGTTAAAAAAAATTTTGAAACCGTGTCTTTTAAAGCTTTTAAAACCCACATCATCAGATATTGAGTGTAGGTGCATGTGCCACAACCGCTGCTCATTATTTTAAACAGTTGTTTAAGTGCAGCTAAAGACCACAAAAGTTGGTATGCTATGGTTTTTTAAGCATTGATCGAGTGAGAGTAGCAGTTTTAAAATTCTTCAACCACCATGAGAAAAATTTCTGTGAACGCCGTTACTTAAATATAAATAATGAATTTAGATCATTAGGCCATTTATGGACCCCTATGCGATGGCATGTGTTGCTTATCTTGGTTATAATCAGAAGTGGAGGGGTGGAGGGGGGGGGTCGTGGTACTCAAGTCCTCCGCATTCAAATAAAGAGAATTTTTTTTTAATCACATCAGCTGTCCTAAAAATTATTTTCTTTCTTGAATGTCTGATAATTCCTCTCTTAAAAAAAAAAAATAATAATAATAATAATAATAATAAAAAACTTTGTATAAAGACGCATTACAAACATACCTTATATTTATAACCTGTAAATTTGAAGATTAACATTCTCAATGTCGGCTCTACAAGTTGCATTTTTATTTTGAATTCTATTCATTTTAAACCAATTTTAATGCCAACCAACAAGATTTTTTTCAAAAATGGATCGTACTTTTCGATTGAAAACCAAAAACATATTAAAAAGAATCTGGATTAAAAAAAAAAAATCATTTTAAAGAAAAACTTAACAAAATTAGTGCTTGATTTAAATCTTTCTTTAGTGCATTATTTGGGTTCAATGTAACTCCGCCTAAGTATGATTTTAATTTAACTTGTCTAAGTATGATCCAATCAAGTCTTTAACAATACTTGTAGGCAGTTTTAAAATTTCACTTGTAAGCGTTTTGTAAAATGTTCAATTTAAATTATTCTGCATACCGAAATCCTTGAAATTACTAAAATAATGCAGAAATGATTTCTAAATTACCTAATAACTATTAAAACAAAAACCAAACTCTGCGTACTTTTAGAAGCTGAGTTTATATTGGAATATTTATACATAATTTAGAAATTGCATACAATATTTTAAACTATGAAATTTCTAAGCATAATTTTATTAAAAGATCCTTTTTTCATACAGAAATTTCTTGTATTTTATTGCAAAATATGCTTTATGCTAATAGGAAATGCTCCTTTCATGTATGCCATAGCCTATAGGGCTTTAAAAAAGAAAAAAATATATATAATTTGAACGTCCACTAAGTATCTGGAAATAAATTTGAATTTTTGTTACTTAAATTACGAAAATAATAATGTTATACATTTTGCTTTTAAAC
Source organism: Maratus speculifer (assembly GCA_964019185.1). Taxonomy (NCBI): domain Eukaryota; kingdom Metazoa; phylum Arthropoda; class Arachnida; order Araneae; family Salticidae; genus Maratus; species Maratus speculifer. The sequence continues at coordinate 369,072,015 of OZ025293.1, forward strand.
TATGATCATACTTTATATATATATATATATATATATATTAATATACTCTTTAAATCTCAATTACAAGAACAGTGTTAACTTATTACTAGATTAGAAGAAACACTCCAGAATTTATAAATTATTAATCTAAATTTTCTTGTTTATCTATGTTTTTCTATATACTTTTCAAAAAGCTAATGCATTTTTAATTAATTTTGTGCTATAAAAGCTTCTCATTCCTTTTTAATTTTAGAGCATAAAATTAGAGAACATAAGTTCTAATTTTCAAATATAATGAAAATTTAAATTGTAATTTCCACTCCCATCGTTGATTATTATATGTACAATGCACATAAATAATTATATATGTGTATATTGTTATTCTTTTAAAGGCATTAAATTTTATCCCTTGTTTAATGAAGATATTTTTAACCGCCGTGACAATATACATTACTTTAGCTTTCATGAAAAATCATATGAATATGATATATGGAATATGAATTTTATATATATATATATATATCATCCAGAATTCGCATGTATAATACAATTACTAACATGAATTTTTCTACATCTAAATAATATAATAAAACGTGAATGTTTCACTTAATTTCAATTAAGTATAATAATATTAACTATAATAATAATTTAAAAAAATATTAACTATAATAATATTTAAAAAATTGATTCTAAATAAATGATGCATAGTGCTTCAATATGAATACTAAACTAATTACATCTTGTTATTTTCATAACACACTTTTAAATAATGAAATCCACAGTTTAGTTTCAAAATAAGATAAATACTGTACGATGTGGGAATTGGTTATGAAGAGTAATTAAAGGATGCTCATTGTGTCGATCTTAATATTTACATGCATCATTCATGCATGCAATGCCAGAATGCATGCAATATTTTATCACATGCATGCAATATTTTATGCATCATTTATTTAGAAATGTCATGCAGTGTTTAATTTATTTTTTAACTGGACTATAACATATAACAATTAAAAGTGTTATGTAAAAGTAATAAGCTGTAATTATTTTTAAAATAAAGGTTACACATCATGCATCAATTAATTATACACATCATAACTAGTTCAGATATCCTGCAATAAATATTTTATTTTGAAACTAAATTATAACATTCACTGTTTAAAAGCAAAGTATGAAAAATATTGTAATTAATTAAATTAATTAAATTAATTTCATTCATATTGACGCAATCATGCATTATTTAATTACACATGTCATACAGTGTTTAATTTATTTTTAAACTTATTTTAATTTATTTTTAATAATATTTAAAAAAATATTAACTATAATAATAATTTAAAAAAAAAGCTTATCCTTTTTATTATGCTTCATATTTATATCCATTATGGATCAGCTTCTATCGGTTCACATTTAAAAGTACTATTACATTATAGTAAATTTGGATTTTAATTACCTTCTTTATAAATTTTAAAATATTGTTCATGTATTTTATCAGTTATTCGATTAGATTTTTACTAATTTTAATTCATTTTAGGAAAAGACTGCTATTTTACATTAAAAAATGTTTTGACAGTTTAAAAACTAAAATTTATGTATCATTAGATTAATAAATTAATATTTAAATGATTTCGATTCAATATTTAATCTCTTTTTTATTATTACTTTAAACTATGTCATTCTGTTTTTAAAAATTGTATAAATATTAAATTTTAATTATTTTTTTTATTATTATTTAAAAAACAAAATTCATGTTTTATGTTAGATTAATATTTATTTCGATTCAATATTTAATCCGTTTATTATTATTATCTTAAACCGTATCTTTCTGTATATTAAAATGGTGTATAAATATTATATTTTAATTATGTTCGTAATTTTTAGAATAAAACTGACGCATATCATTTCGTATCATCACAGCTTTTTTAACTGATTATAAAGATAGACAATATCATTGTGCAATTAAATGACTAGCATAAATGTTATATTTTAACTTTTCTGTTTACAAATGTAAATATTAAGATCGACACAATGAGCATCCTTTAATTACTCTTCATAACCAATTCCCACATCGTACAGTATTTATCTTATTTTGAAACTAAACTGTGGATTTCATTATTTAAAAGTGTGTTATGAAAATAACAAGATGTAATTAGTTTAGTATTCATATTGAAGCACTATGCATCATTTATTTAGAAATGTCATGCAGTGTTTAATTTATTTTTTAACTGGACTATAACATATAACAATTAAAAGTGTTATGTAAAAGTAATAAGCTGTAATTATTTTTAAAATAAAGGTTACACATCATGCATCAATTAATTATACACATCATAACTAGTTCAGATATCCTGCAGTAAATATTTTATTTTGAAACTAAATTATAACATTCACTGTTTAAAAGCAAAGTATGAAAAATATTGTAATTAATTAAATTAATTAAATTAATTTCATTCATATTGACGCAATCATGCATTATTTAATTACACATGTCATACAGTGTTTAATTTATTTTAAAAGTAATTATAACATAAACCAATTAAAAGTATTATAGAAAAAATAAGTTGTAATTAATTTAATAAAAAAAGGTGACACATCATACATCATTTAATTAGATACGTCATATATATATATATATATATATAATTTATTTAGCAAATCAAACTATAACATTTAATACGGGAAAACATTAAGTCAAAATAATTAATTTTTATTAACCTATTTATAAAATTTTATAATAAATTTGATACATTTCATTAGAGACATAATTTAGTATTTATCAAATAAGTAAGTATTTATCAACTTTAAATAAAATGCTGTTGAAATCTTCTATCTAGTATTACCTAGTGAATAAAAAATGATTTTAATGAACATTTTTCAAGAGCTTCTTAAAGCAGTAAGATGCAAAAACTGGGTTCATCCTCAATTAATCAAAGAAACTTGTCTTTTGATGGCTGAATTTTTATTTTCTTTACTTTCATAACTTCTAATGTTACCGAGTATCGATGAACAGGCATCAGTGCTTTAAAATCTTTTTGAAATTTTGATTCATTAGTTAGTTTCTTAACGAGATATAAACTTTGCAGTAAATGTAAAAGGACGCTTTACCACTGTTAAAAGTAATCCAATTAATATTATTTCTATTCCACACAAAAACGTTACTTTTTTTATCGAACGGAATTTCAAATTTAATGGAGAAATTGTAAAATTGTGTTTTAAATTTTGATACTATTAGTTAAATCTTTAACGAGATATAAATTCTGCAGAAAATGTTAAAATGGTGGTTTACCATTATTAAATCTAATCCAATTAACATTATTAGTATTCTACACAAAGGTGTTATTTTTCACCGAATAAAACTTTAAAGCAAAATTTATAAAATTCTTTAAAATTTTGATTCATTAGTTAGTTCGTTAACGAGATACTAATTCTGCAGCAATTTTAAAAATAATTAATTTTTATTAACCTATTTGTAAAATTTTACAATGAATTTGGTACATTTTATTAGAAACATAATTTATTTATTAAATAAGTATTTATCAACTTTGAGTAAAATGATGTTGAAATCTTCTACCTAGTACAACCTAGTGAATAAAAAATAATTTTAATGAACATTTTTCAACAGCTTCTTAAAGCAGTAAAACGAGCAGTGAAGAGTGGGTTCATCCTCAATTAATCAAAGAAACTTGTCTTTTGCGGGCTAGATTTTTATTTTCTTTGCTTTCATAACTTCTAATGCAACCAAGTATCGATGAACAGGCATCTGTGCTCTAAAATTTCTTTGAAATTTTGATTCATTAGTTAGTTTGTTAACGAAATATAAACTTTACAGTAAATTTAAAAGGACGGTTCACCATTGTTAAAAGTAATCCAATTAACATTATTTGTATTCCGCACAAAAATGCTACTTTTTTGTTGTTGAACGGAATATCAAAATCAAATAGAGAAATTATAAAATTGTTTTAAATTTTGATTCATTAGTTAAATCCTTAAAGAGAGATAAACGCTGCAGTAAATTTAAAATAATGGATTACCATTATTAAATTTAATCCAATTAATATTATTAGTTTTCTAGACAAAGGTGTTATTTTTCATCGAATAAAATTTTAAAGCAACATTTATAAAATTATTTTAAATTTTGATTCATTAATTAGTTCTTTAACGCGATATTAATTAAATTTATGATTAAAATTAATCTACTTAGCATTATTTGTATTCTACACAAAAACATTACTTTTTATCAAATGAAATTTTAAAACCAAATTTATGGCAAATTTACAAAATTGTTTTAATTTTTGATTCCTTAGTTATTTTATGAACGAGATATAATATTTGCTGTAAATATTCCAGTTTTTTTGCAGCTAATTAATCAGGTTAACTTCATTTGTATGCTATAGAAAAATATTACTTTTTTTACGGAAAGCATTTAAAACCAAACTTATGGCAAACTTGTAAAGTTCTTTTCAATGTTAATTCATTAGTTAGTTCATTAACGAAATATAAAATCTGCAGTAAATTTAAAAAGGCGGTTTACCCTTGTTAAAATTAATCTAATTAACACCATTTTTATTCCAGAAAAAAAAAATAATCTTTGTCACCGAATGGAATTTTAAATCACAATTTAAAACGAATCCTTTTAAATTTTGATTCATTCGTTAATATTTGTCAATGCGATATAAATTCTGCAAGTAAATTTAAAAGACGGTTTACCATAATTAAAATTAATCCTGTTGACATCATAGGTATTCTACTCAAAAGGTTTTTTATCGAATACAATTTAAAAATCAAATTTACAAAATATTTTTAAATTTACAAAATATTTTAAAGTTTTGATTATTACTTAAACAGATTAATTTTTATCAGAATTTGCAAAAAAATATTGAATAAGAGTTTACTTTTGTAATTTAAGTAGAAATCGCACTTGTATATTTTCAAGTGTAATTGCTCATAAGTTTTGGTTAATTTCAATATTACCAACAAGGTAATCATTTATTGCCCCTAAAAGTGTAGAGACAGGAACCAACTCTGGGACTCCTAAAGTTCTAAATATCGTTACTAAATGCAGTTATTCTGCAAATATTTGTTTTTGCTATTAAACAGTTCTCTTGCTTTTCTGTGTATTTATGCGAAACCCGTATTTTTTCTACTCAAGATATTTTTTCTAATTGTTGAATTTCCATTTCTTTTTGATTTTTAGATTACACATTTTAATGTTTACAAAATAACTTTTAAACAATCACATGATTCCGTGAAAATTTTGGTAAAAGTTGATTAATAGCTCAAAATTAAATATTTGAACGGATTAATTTTTATGCTTCTAAACTGCAGAACTATCGATTTTCAAACAATGTTCTTGGGATTTCTCTCGAAGAAAAGCCATTCTTTTATGCTAATTTTCGAGCTTTTAAATGTCAATCAAGTCAAGTTAGATAAGCGACAAATTCTACCTCCCAGATCCGTTTATTCAGTGATAAACTGCTTGGTATATGTAATTACCGATTCACGTGATCTACCAGTTAGTTTATTAGGTAGTTTTAAATCTTCAGTATGGCCGCCAATCAGTATATTTATTGCCTCTGTCGTTTTCGCCGGAGATGGTAGCTGGATTCATTGTAAAGAAAACAGAAGTTTGCTTAGTTAAGAAAGCATAATTAACTGACATGTTCCGTTCTTTGCTTGTTTGCGTGTCAGACAACATTCGCGCCTCCGGAGCGCGAATATGATGCATAGTCCATGCAAAGAATTTTCTCCAGAACAGGCTCAAACATGTTCCGTGTGTTCATCTATCATATAGAGATCTTGTTTTCCCAACTCCATAGATAAATTATCTCGCTTTGATAGCGCCAGCCGAAGATGTTAGCGTGACTTAACAAACAGTTGCTACTGTGCGGCTTGTTAAATGTTCAATTGATGTTTATGTGTAACTGTTTGTTGAAAAGAAAATGCGAAGGTAAAATAAAAGTTGGTAATTATTTATAAATATTAAATTTGAGTGTGCCTGTGTTAGAGAATAAAAATGTTCGTTGATAGAAAAGTTTTGGATGTCCGTTTTAACTATTTTTAGAAGAAAAAATGATTTAATAATTTTTATTTTTAATTAAAATAATATTGTGAAAAATAATATCCTTGCTCTGTTATACTTAATATTATTTTCATGCGGTTAGTAGGCAAAGAAGAAAATAAATGGTGATTATTACTGAAAGCATTAAAGATGAGAGACATTAGCACTTTTCTCTAGACTTACCATAACTAGTGTGAAGTGATTGGCGGAGAAAAACCAAAAATGAATAATCCGGACACTGGCATCTTTTCGCGAAATTGTTTCAAGTTTACTGTGCCGATTTTTATAGCCAAGAAATGATAGGTATACTCTTGGTCTAGTAATTCGTTGTTCTTAAAAATTTCAATTCAAATATATTTTATAGAATGCCAGCTGCTTAGTCTTCGACATTTAAAAAGAACATGTAGTGTCTCCAAACCAACCTACCAATTGTTATACATAGTGGTTATTTATCATTAAGATCACTCCTCGTCAAATTATGGAGATTTCTATCAAATTCTATTTTGCATTTTTCGATAAGGAATTTAATTGTTCTTCAGCAAATAATTTGCCATAATCTTGATGACATTCTTCTATTCTCTTAGAAATTAAAAAAAAAAAATGTCGCTAGATATCCTTCGAAAAAACATCTTACAGGAATCATATATCTTTTATAATTCCTTTTCTTTTCTGATTCATATCTTAAACCTTTCAAACGTCTAATTTTCTCAAGCGACAAAATAATTCTTTCCCTTATCTCTCACTTGTTTGTCAACGTTTTCGTTATAACCATTTATAGATTAAATTTTTTTCTTATTATTAAATAGATACAAAGTTCGTAAGCTGTAATTACGGACTATACATAATTATTCAAAGGATGTTTTAAAGGATTTATACAATATAAAACGATTTATAAAAATATACCATATAAAGAATATGTATAAGTTCGTAAACGTATGAGATGGACTGATGCTCTTGAAATTGAATAGTTTTATTTTTCAAGAATTGAAGTAGAATTTTTCAGAAAAGGCTAACAAAGTTAGTTTTTAAATTGGATTCCGGGACGTGGTAGACTAATAAAGTAGTTATGTCGCAACAATCGCTTATAATTCAAATTGTAATTCGTTTATTGAAAAATGAAAAAATTTTCAATTCCAAATCACTTTATAGTCAAGCCGTCAAGTGTTGTCTTTGGACTTAAAAATTGCTCTATAACTGTGTCAGAAAGTTTCAGACAGGGAAATCCTTTATAACTTATTTGTAAGCATTCGATAGAAAGAATAAACTCCAAACTATTATCTCCAAGATAGACGGTAAAGTTAAAAAAATTATCTGTAAATGTGCCAGAAAGTTTCGCAGGGAAATCCCATATAACTTGTTGTTTGTTTAGCCTTTCTTCGGGGAAAAACTCTAAACTATTATCTCTAAACTAGAAAACAAAAATGTATGTAAATATGTCAGAAAAACTCCCAGAGAAATCCGGTCAAACTTGCCTGTTTGTTCATCCTTCGATAGGAAGTAAAAACAACTCTAAACATTTACCTACAAACCATAAGGGAAAGTTTTTAAATGAATTTTTAAATGTGTCAGAAAGTTTCGCAGGGAAATTCCACACAAATTATTTGTTTAGCCTTCGATATGAAAAAAAAAAAAAAGAATACCAAACCATGGTCTCCCAACTAACCTGTCCTACCCTATTTTAATTTTGACTACACAGTAACTATTTCTTCTTTAATCAAACCCCCTGCAGTTGCCGAAATTTCTATCGAATTTCTCTTTTCCATTTTTCGATTTACAATTTAATTGTTCTTTAACAAATCGTATGCTACATCCTTGATAACATTCTTCAAAACTCCCAGTAATAAAAATGTATTTGTCACCAGGTAAAATCTTTCTTCAAAGCTCCTTCTAAAGAGGAACATATGCATCCTTTTATGATAACCCCCCCCCCCCCCTCAAAGAGGCTGCGAGTTACTTTCGTGATTTATATCTCAAACCGTTCAAGCGGCTCCTTTTCTCAGCTGCGAAATAATTTCTTCCCCTAATTCTGACTTGTTTGTTTGCTCATCGATTTCCGTTATCATCATTTATATATACAATTTCAGAAAAACGGATCGTATTGATCTGGAACAGAAAGCTTTTTGGGAAACCTTTGACAAAATTAGAGAGGTCTATAGTCTCCGTTGTAAACCTTTTGGAACAGACGTTTCTGTCTTCTTTTTTTTTCCCTAGCCATGTCATTCTATTTTAATCTTACATATAAATAATCGTTTCAAGTAAGAAACACATTTAACTAATGAATGTAACGTTATATTATCGGAGATTAAAAGAAACTTGACAGGTCAAGTACAATATTTCATGCATAAAACTAATTAATGGAAAATTTGAAAAGCGTATAGACTTGCTGAAATTTAAAAAAATATATTTTGTTTTGTTGGCATATTATGCGTGTAATATAAATCAACAGCTGAATTTTTAAACTTCAAGTATTAATGTTAGCATGAATTAAATTGTGCATGCAAATTTTCAGGTATAATTATTAATAAATCATACATTTATATTAAAAAAATTAGTAAATTTAATAAATCAATTTGCAGTATTGTTATCGTATCAAAATAATAAAATTGAAAGTGTTTCATCAAATTCAATTTATAACAAATCATTGAATATTTCTTTCGTAAACTATATGCTTCGTAAAATTCTAAATGCTTTATTGTAAATTTAATTTGACCTAAATTACTAAAAGCGTAATATTTCACAAAATATAGAAATTATCCATTCCATTTATTTTAATTTCATTTTATCATAAAAATTTTAAAGATTCTTACAAGCCTAGAAACAATAAAAATAAGATTTATCTATATTTTAACCATTAGTTTATATCATAACAAAGATTATATTGCAAAATTATACTATTTTTAACTTTAGCCTCAAGCCCCGCTTTGTACAAGGTTTAATTGGCTTCTGTATTTTGCACAAAGTTAACATATTTTGCTAAGTTTATATATTTTGATGATATTTACTCTAAATTTTAATATGCAAACTAAATTAGAAACTTTTGAAAATTTGACCAATCAAACCAAAACATCAACCGCGACCTACCAGTGTGTTGCGACTCATTGTTTGGTGACCTAATAATCTATTGTCTTTTCACAAATTTATTTCTGTATATCTTTTAATAGTACTTTACTTTAAATTTTCAATATATTATGTTATTATATTATTTCAGCATATAAAATAAATGATACATTTTTGAATATTTGACCAATCGTTCCGCGACTCACCAGTGAGCCGCTTTTCATATATAGTTTTAGAAATAAGAGGAAAAGTATCTGTAGACTCTGATGTGGATAACTGAACGTGTCTCAAATTATGTTGCCCGGGGTAGCTGTAACCATGTGCGACGGGAGGAGGGTAGGGGATTATACTATGGGCTAATGCCTCCAATTAAATTTCGCTGAACAGAGATTTTTTGATTGAGTTAGGGTAGGAAGTTGCCAAATTTCGTACTGTAGTGATAAAAATTATCCTTTTGCGCCCATTGTGAAAATCTCTTTCCCCTTTGAAAATATTGTGCATCAGTGTGATCCTTAAGTATTTTAGAAACTGTCATTAAAATAACTTACATTATTTGTTTGTATTTTTTTTTAAACGCTACAAAATATGACGTTTTTCTTAAAAAATGAAAAAAAAAATTATAAAAATTTGTCCAGACAAAATTTTTTCCTTGAAGATCTCTAAACATGACATTTCTTTTTATTTATTTTTTTAATTACAACATCAGGGTATTCTGTGGATAATTGCTTTATTATTGTTTCTATTTTAAAAATTCAGACATTATATACAATCAATAAATTTTAATAAATAAGGCCATTCTTATTTTAACTTTTTTACTTTTAACAACTTCTTTAACTCTTTATAAATATATATTACTACTATTACCTGTGAAATAGTAGAATATTTTTTGTCAAAATTGCTGCAATATTGACAAAATATAAGCACTCTAATTTTGGAAAAATATTTTTCTCCAATACTGTTTAAGATAAGCAAAATTATAAATAATATTGCCTGAGCTATAACAAAAATGTTTCCGAATTGGCAAATATAGGGCTAATGCAATAAATAATCGTACATTATTTTTTGTCTTCAGTGATGTATTTAACTGGTATTTAAGCTTTAGATTGTACTAAATATTGCAATACATGTACTACATGCTTGTTTATAAACATTTTGGGCTGTGTACGAAATTTTCTGTAGAAACTTTTTGATATTTAACATCCTAGAAACAAACAGATATTGGTTATTATATTTAGGCCTAATTTTGCTCCAATATTACCATATAAATACATCCAATGAAACATCAATGTTGTTTAAATACTCACATTACACTGACAATATTTGTCATTGAAATATTGCCAGTCAATTATACTAAGTCAATTAGTGGAATATTTTCTGACAATATTAATGCAATATTAATGCAATATTGACAAAATGGGAGCACTACTTTTTGGAAAAATATTTTCTTCAATACTGGATCGAAAGCAAAGTTATAAATAATATTGACCAAGCTATAGCAAGAGTATTTTAAAATTGGAAAATGCAAACGATAATAGCTCAATATTGTTTTCTGCGAGGGATATCTATTTAAGTAATATTTAAGGACTATCATGTACTACATGATTTTTTTTTTAATTGAATAAAAGGAAGTGACCTCATTCAAAAAATTCAAATTTCCAGACTGCAGCTGTTCTCACACAGCTGTTGAATGGAAAGATTCTTTGCTATTAGACTAAGCTAGCTGCATTTAAATATAGTTTTTAAAAATAAATAAATATACCTGGAACAAACAACAGACCTGCTACTAAACAGACTGACTCAAAGAACTAGGTTTGAGTTTCATGTAGAATATTAAACGAAAAATAACATCTCTCTCGTGATAGAATTTTTTTTTTTCTCTTGAGTAAGAACTGGTTAAATAAAACTACAAAACCTAAATAAAACATCTTTATTGCATAGCTTCTTATTCAGGATTTTGATTTCGTTTTCCACTAATGAAAAATATAATCATATGCTCCATTCAGCAGCATGCTTAAGAAAAAGAAGGTGTGAGTAAAAATTATTTTACCATACTCGTCACATTTCATAATAATCTCATGCTGATCTATTATATGAAATATTTATTTCAAAGATTTGCTGTTTTTAACAAAATCTGCTGATTATTTCTAAAATTAAAACGTTTTATTCTCTAAAACGCACGACCTATGACTTCCCCAAAACAGAAAATATAAATAACCAGTTAAATGCAAAAGTTTAACTCTGACTAATCTATTAAAACGACGTGAATATAATTTAAGTTAAATTTAATGTGAAAATAGAGAACAAATGTCAAATAACAGACCCTGCAAGATTTTTTCGGGCCTCCTTTAGTTAAATTAGTAGGGATATTTCTCAATTTCTTTCTTCCTTGTCCTGAAAGCATTTTGTACAATCAGATGAAAATAACGCTTATTTTATGCGGAACTTAGCCAAAATATTTCCCTTTATTGGTTTGATTTTAAAGCAAAAAACATTCAGCTGTTAATAAATAAAGTCAAAATCTAAATAAATAAATAAATAAATAAATAAAGTCAAACAGTTTAGTTTCTATGGGGTCCACATACTTATTTTATTAACCAGAAAACGTAAATAAATATAAAAAGTGTGCATTTTTATACAATTGATTCATTAAAAAATATCCTCATAAAACTTACTATGCGATTGGTTGTTCTAAAAATATTTTTAACGATATCTGCTAATTAAATCTTTGAAATAAATAAAAGTACTAAAAATATGCATTACGTATATACCGTCGTTAAATAGCTTATTCATAGAATCTGGACTTTTTCCTCTGCACACAAGAGTAATAACATGAAAACAAAATTACTATTGTAGTTTAGAAAAAATAATGCCTTTTTGGAATTTGTAACATCTTTATCGAAATTTTACTTCTGAGGATGTGGGGAGGGGGGGGGGCACTCTCTATAATCTAAATTCCACATAAAATTAGACCAGAAAAAAATCTAATAATTTGTGAGTAATTTTAAAATATTATTGTTTTTTAAGCAAAATTAAAGTAATAAACTTTTGATAAAAATGTGGAGAGATTAATTCTGAATCCAATATCCTGGTGACTGCTTGTAAAAACTTGTATAACTGTGTTTTCTAGGAAACGCTTTCTTTGAAAAAAAATTCTACATGATTGTATGTGATACGTGAATTCTTGACGTATTTTAACTTGCTTAATTTTACTAATTTCGAAATTTTTTACATTTTACAAAGTAATTCTCTACCCTTCCGTGCACTGAAATCTAAATATTTTACTAATTTTTTAACTAGCTAAAATTTTCTTCGCTGTTTAAAATATACTGTGAAGGAAGTAAATCTTTAGGCATATTAAAAGTCTAAACGAAAGCTATAAATTTAATAAATTTTATGCACAAAAATCCCTGTATATTTTACCTGCAAAAATACCTCTTTTAGTTTTATTTTAATTACAAAAATAAATAAAGTAGGTCATTCAATATTATCTTTTAATTAAAAGCTATCTTTAGATTAGTTATTTTACTTTATGTAATTTCTATACTATTTTAAAAATAGATGAAAAACTATGCACTATATTCTGAAATATCTAAAATCTTTTAAAAATGAAAAATGAAAACAAAACAATGAAAACTTATAATAAATATAATATACACAAAAAATCCTGTAGATTGTTTTCTGTAAAATTTTCTCCAATAGTTTAATTTTAATAAGAATAAAATAAATACAGTAGGTCTTTCGTTATTATTTTCTAATTAAAAGCTAACTTTTGCTTAGATATTTTACTTAATGTTATTCCTACTTTATTTTAAAAAATAAATGAAAAAAAGTACACACTATATTCTAAAATATCTAATAACATTTAAAAATGAAAACTGAAAACAAAACAAAGCAAAAACTTTGAAAAATGAAAACATTTAATAAATTTAAGATACACAGAAATACCTGCAGACTGTTTCCTGTAAAAATCCCTCTAATAGTTTTATTTTATTTTAAAAAATAAATAAAAGAGGTCGCTCGATATTACCTTTTAATTAATAGATATCTGCAGCTCCGATATTTTACTTAATGTAATTTCTACACAATTTTAAAAATATATGAAAAGAACTGACGCGCTATATTCTGAAATATCTAAAACCTTTTAAAATGAAAACCGTACTTTAAATAAATTTAAGATATACAAAAATAGTTGCAGATTGTTTCCTGTAAAAATATTTCTAATAGTTTTATTTCCATTAAAAAAATAAATAAAATATACCTTTCATTATTACCTTCTAATTAAAAGTTACCTTCTGCAAAGATATTTTACTTAATATGATTTCTACATTATTTTACAAATAAATGAAAAGAACTGCACACTATATTCTAAAAACATTCGAAACGTAATGAAGAGCTAATGGAAGTTTTGAATTTTGATTAATTCTCTCTAGATGAATAAAATTATCTCTTATTATTTATGAATGTAATGAATATAAATTAGACGATAATGAGCATGTTTTAAAATCATTCGTTTCTTTAAGAATTTTTCATTTAGGTTATTTTTGTTGTCATTTTTTTTTCTTTTCAATATATTTAGTGTTCAAGAGATTAAGTTATTTTTTCAATGAAAATTCAGTATCTCCCCGTTATAACGTGTTTCGTTATATCAATTATTTTGATTTATCAATTTTCTTTCTGGTTTCCTGGGGGAAAAAATACCTCTAACATATTTCCTACACTTTTTAAGTACTTACATATATATTTTTAATACATTTATATAATTTTACACATTTTATAAATTTATAATTTATGCGTTTTTCTGTAACATTTTTTAAATTGTAGAATTTAAACAGAATTAATTTAAAACAATATACCTAAGACTTTTTATTTTTATTTTTTGTGTATTTTGAAATGCATGTCGTGACGTGGTTGTTGCACTTGATGCACTTTGCACATTACTTGAGTCCATTACTTTGCATGATTAGTTTGCATGATTAGTTTTATATATTTATTAATCGATGTTTTTTCATGAAATATAAAAATGTATTTTTTATAGTTCACAGGCTAACAAAATTTTTCTTTGGCAGTAGCTATGACGTCACAACCTACAAACGAATCTGAGCTTCAGTTGTATCGTGTCCTTCAGCGGGCCAATCTTCTGTCTTATTATGACACGTTCATATGTCAAGGTAAATATCATTTCCAATAATTCATTGTATTTATTTTTCTATGTAAACTTCAGAACTATCCTTTTAATTTTCTTATAGCTCTATTTATTATTACTTGAATAATCTAATGTCCTACTTGCATAGATTATTTTGCCCAAAATGATTGTCCCATTAAATAATAGTAATAATAATAATGATAATAATAATATTTTATACCGGCTCTAAACATCAATTTCAAGATGGAAATATATTTGATTAAGTATCATACTATATTATAATAATCTGTGATGTGGTAGTTATGATAATAATATATGGTCATAACTATATGATAATAAAAATTAATTATTTAATTTTGGATTAAGAGTGACATGTCGAATATTGCAACAACAACAAAAAATCATATTCGAAGGTCGATGGATACCTAAATGTCAATTTTCTATTTTCTAATTAAAAATAAATCTAAAATCTTAATATATTTTCATATTTTAAATAAATATGCATATGTATATATACTCCCTCGGTATCATATATAATGAATATTGTATTTGGATAAATTATTTATGCCAAAAGGATTATCCCAATAGAAAAAAATAATTTTTTCATACCAACTCTATCATTAATTTCAAGACGTAAATATAATATTTTAAGGGCAAATGGAACACCTCGATAAGTAGAATGAAGCAGAATTTGAGAAAAATTTAACATTATGTAAAAAATAAAATAGAGAATAAGTTAGCTTAAGAAAAGAGAATAGATAAAGCTTAAAAATAGAGAGTAAGCTTAAAAATAGAGATAGAAGTTTTTTTTAAAATCAGTAAATATATGCATTATAGCCCATATAAAAATCAAAAGAAATTGATTTTATGCATAAATTAGTTTTCAAAAACTTATTAATTTTTATGTTCTTTTTATTTATTATTTATTTATTTATTTATTTATTTTTGAACAATGTATATCTGCTCGGTACCCTTTTCTAAAAATCTGTCGAATATATCATCTTCAAAATTTTTGTGATCTCAGAAAACATACTTTTGAGAATAATAGGAAGCAATTTTTATTTTGGCTTAAAAGAAATACAATTAAAAAAATTTTACTAAAAAACTTTGAAAATTCTAAAATAATTAAAAAAATATTTTTTAGTAATTAAACAAAAAATTATTCGGATCTATAATGTTAGATATTTTTAAGAAACCAGAAAGTTTCACAATTTTGAAAAGTTTCAACTGTTTACCTGAAATAGAATTTTAGAAAAATGTACCAAAGCATAAAAAAAACCACAATTCGAAATATATATATACACCCACAATGCTTAAAATATATTATGTAAAAATCTTTCAACAACAATCTTTTAAGGTCCAAAATCATTTAGTACCATAATCTTTAAGATCCATATTCATTTAGCAACATAATCTTTTAGCTCTTTCTTTTATGCCGATAACAAAAAGCTAAAAAATTTGAACCATCTTATGTTCCATCTGCCTTTAATTATCGCATGAATCTATGATAATAAAAGCTATTTATATAGTTTTGGATAAAGCACAACTTAATTCAATTTTCGAAAAGCTTTTTTTTTTTTTTTTTTTTTTTTTTTTTTTTTTTATCACATTCAAAGGTAGGCACATAACTTAAAGCCAATTTTCAATTATCTAATTAAAAATAGATTTAATACCTTAATATATTTTCATAGATGTTTAACAAATATATATATATATATCTTAAGAATACTTGCGTAATCTAACTCATCATAAGAATTTTTAATATTTATAAAAGATTTTATGCCGAATTTCTTAATGAGATTTCAAAAAGTTAATATGAAAACACTTTATTTTTCGCTTATTAAATTCCTTTCTCTCCATCCCCCTCTAATTTAATTGATATATAACCATTTGATTCTCACTCCCACATACTCCGGCCTTTCATGATACTCATTCTAAATCGATACTTCTTACGGTGCAAATTAAAGCGAAAATTAAAAATTTAATTATTAAATTCTAAATTATATTTCCCTTTTATCCTTTAATTATTGATTCATCTGTCCCTAGTTTTATTTTATCAATTATTTTGTAATCAATTTACTGAATGCAAACTGTTAAACGTTCTTCATGCTGCAGAGTCAAGTGCATATTTTTTTTTTCTACCTGCAATTTTTGCATGCCTTGGTTAAAATAAAGGTAATTAAAAATTTTCATTTTCTAAGACCTTATACTTTAATTCCCTTAGCTGTGGTTGCAGCAAAATTTTTCATTCTCCTCTTTATTTTATTATTTTTTATTTAAATTTTTTTTCCATTGTTTCGCTTGTAATTTTATCCTCAAGTAAATAGGAGCAATAATTCAGATTTTATACAAGTATTATTATTTTACTTTATGCATGGATTGCAAATATTTTATAAAATATCTGCGGTGTGTTAAGACAACGTGGATACAGATTGGTTTCGCCAATGTTGAATACATGAGAAATATTTCAATGAAATATTAATGTTGGTTAAATTTTAATTACGAGGTTGTGACACCGTATGTCCCAGGGGCTAGATATTTTTTTTATTCTTTCCGTACCACTTTTTGAAAAAAAAAAATCTTTGCCTTAGATTTAGGATAATTTCCAGCGATATTTAGCACAGAAAAATGTTTTTGTAAATTGTGGTATGGCTTAATAATAAAAATATTCCACTGTCCTGCCTTATAATCGAATAATATTCGCATTCAAATCCGACAGTTATTGAAATATCAGTTTTACATCGGGAATTTTGGGAATAAAGCAAATATTTTCAAGAAATATTGGATTTATCTTTGAAAATATTTTCAATGAAATAGTGAAATAGATGTTGGAATATTTTCATAATGCGAAAAATCAAGGAAGTTCAAAATATAAGTTATTTTCAAATTGGCCAAGATATAGCATAGTCAATAATAAGAAGAAGAATTAAAAGGAAAAAAAATATATACTGGCCCAGTATCGTTTTCAATGGAAAAATAATGCAATAAATCTCTATTCATTTATTCAGTTGCCTTGTTTCCAAATATTGCTTAAATTATATGAAGACTCAAATGGGAAAAGTGATAATTTACATAATAACCATTTTGATAAAATGATCTGCAAAGTTGCACATATGTAATGCATCATGTATCAAATAAAATCTCTGCGAGTAATAGGTTTTTTTTTTTTTTTCAAATAGTAATAATACCGAGGGTAGAGGACCATTGGTTATCTTTAATCATGTGATTAATTATTTTTATTATTTATTTATTTATTTATTTATTTTTGTCCCTTACCAACTTTGTAATCTGAGCTCATATATTTGGACTTATACAGTTTTCACACACAAACCTCTAAAGAAAATAAAGCACTTATATTTCTAGAGGAAATACCACCAACCACCTTCCTTTTCAATTTTGTTTGTTTTACTTCTCGTCTGAGCTAAACGTTGCACTGCAGGTTAAAAATCCAAGGATTATGTGTTTCTTTTATTTTTATACCACCGCTTGCTTGAGTCTACTATTTCTTGTTCAGGAAGTAAGTCTAAATATCGTCTAGATTTTCACTTGAAAACCTTGAAAAAACGGTTTGATCATGTTCCAATGTTATGTAGATCGCTGACACACAAATTATTGGGCAGCTTTCTTATTAGCTCATAAATAAGAAATAATTAGTTTTACAAAAAGAAATATATTTTACGTTGAATAAAGACGTGACATGAATAGAATAGTACATTTCTGACTTTTTATATTCTAAACATTTTCATTTATTTTTACTGCTTGCAATATTTAATCTACGAATGTTAATTGGCTGCATGTATGTTGCATGAAAAATTCTTCACAATTAAGTAACCATAGATGTCATAATACCCACTTCACTTTTTCTTTTATTTTCTTCTTTTTTCTTCTTTTCTTTCTTTCTTTCTTTCTTTTTTCTTAAATTATTAATGTTTTTTTTTTTTTTTTTTTTTTTTTTTTGATGCATTTTTTCTATACAGGAAAAAAAAAAAAATACTTACATCTCTAGTAACAAAAAAATATTGCCCAGTTTCATGCAAATATTGCAATCATTATTATATTTAATGTATGGTGATATTTAGAGCGAATTTAATATTGCAAATATTGGATTTTTGGCTTCACACAGGAAATATTTGCAATGAAATATGAATTTAAGAGAAATATGAGTTTTATTTGTTTTGGGTTTTCAAATTATTTATTTATAGTAATAACTCAATGTTGGGGAAAATGTGAAATACCAATTATGTGGGAATATTTCATGCCAAAATAGTGTCAATATGGAACGATAAGGCTTTCATGCTACGATATATCACTTTATCGAACAACGTTTTACATTTTTTTTTCAATATTTTATTCAAATATTTAAGCAATAAATTTAGTCGCTTTAAAGAAATTTTTTTTAAATCCTTTATATATTTTTTCATGAGTATTTCCTCTTAATAATTTTCTTATTTAGTATAGATCGATTTAAATATAGACTTGGGAAGAAGCGTTAATATATTCAGAAATGATCTAAAAAATTAAATATAGTATACGGTCATGTTTGAAATTAGGTATTAACAGACCTTTATAATAATTTTCATTTGAAAGTTTCATAATCTTTTTTTCTTTCTTTCAATTTTTCAATAGCTTTTTTTTTTTTTTTTTTTCGTAAAATATTTTTGACATGTAACACTAAGTAGAATACAAGAACTGCAGTTGCTCACACTTTGAGAAACATAAATTATATTGTCCTTATGTTTAACTATTGCTCAAAAAGTGACGAACTCGAATCCCCATTAAGGCTTGATTTTTTTTTTTTTTAGATTTCATCGAATTCCACTTTAAATGGAGAATTAATTCTGTGTGTCCCCCCTGTGAAAAAGTTGAACGCAGATTCCTATCTATTTAATTGTGATTATGATATAATTAACAAATTAAAATTGAATTAATTAAAAAAATTATATTGTTCAATATGTTAAGTTCCTTAGCTTTTGTTATTTATGTCATAGATAAATTACCTTCACAGAAAACTGCTTCACTAGATGTCTATAATTATGGATTAAATGGTTACTGTTATTTCCTCTGTAATAAAATTTATATTTCCATAATAGGAAGTTTATGTGTATTCATTAAAGCAATGTAAAAATAAATAAATTTAAAACAAAAAAATGATGATAAATCAGTTAAGATAACTTAAGATAATTAAGTAAAGTTAAACATCTCAACTTTTTATAGAAAATATCTCATTATCAGCAGCCTAGTTCTGCGGTTCAATTTTAAAATATTATATTTTTTTCAATTGTTAAGAGAAGAGAGAAGGAAAACATAGGTATGTGCGCATTTTTTGCACGAATTCTCACACATCTATTCAAATTTATATACAAGCTATATCAACATTTTATGCCAAATTCTCAACAGCATACACAAATCTTTTTAGTAAAAGTTTATTTTCTAGTTAAAATCCATAAACTTATTATTATTTTTAATATCAGCCTTTACCATAATTCCTCTGAAAGGGGTAAACAAACACATATTTGGAAAAAAATAGGGAAATATTGCCTCAAGGAAGTAACAACAGTATATAAAACTAAATGATGTATAAAAAATAAAAGAGTTATTTACAACAACCTTTCACAAGAAAAATAAAGGCGCGATGCTATCATTATAATTTAACTCACATTCCAGTCTTTCCTTGCTTACAATTATCCTTGTGCTCATAGAGGCTGTTTTTATGCGTTTAATATTAGATATTAACCAAGAAAAGAAATTTCTGCTAAATATTTTCTTTTTTTATGCTTGTGAATTAAAATAAATATTTTCAATTTGAAAACATACAGCGTCAATTTATGAAATTCTTTTGTTTATTCTTTGACAACTCAACACATGTGTGTCGGCAAACGTGTAAATAACCACAACTTTACAAAGAATTTGTTTTTAATAAAATTAATAAGTCCTTGTAGAGTTAAATTTGATGCATGGGAATATACGCTTGTATGACAAAATTTTTTTATTGCATTGTTATCTTCTGTGCTATAAATATCTAAACTCTTTATAAGGTGGCAATCTTTAAGTCTGTTTAAAACTTTAAATAAATTTTCTTAAATCTGATAAATGAAAAAAATTACTCTTATTACTAAAAAATAATACTGCATTGTTATCTTCTGTTATGCAGTAAAGCATTAAAGTTTTTAAAATAAAGAAAAAAAGCTAAAAAGCATAATTTTATTCACTGAAAAAATTATATATTTTTATGTTCAATCCATTTATATAAGATTTTTGTAGAAATTTATTAAGGGACTGTGGAAACATATTACTATATCATTTCCTTATGTGACCCCCCCCCCCCCCCCACTTGAAGAAATTTCGATTTTCCAATGTTGTTAATATCCAATTAAGATGCTTCCTATATTTTTTTAGATTAAATGCATTCAAATCAATCAATTTTAGATAGTCCTTTAAACAGTTTCAAAAGTTATTTTTTGTGTGTGATATTCAATAGAGAGAATGAAAATATAAAAAAAATTGAAAAATAATATAATTTTTTTGCATAAAATTCTAAAATAATGCCCAAAAAGACTTCCTGAAAAGTTTAAAATTATACTTAGGCCGGGGGGTTGGGTTGCAGTTCTTTTGGCTGTTATCCATTTGAGCATTTGAATAGTGACTTTATGGAAAACATATAAAAAATATTTTTTTATTTAACTTTTTTAAAATTTGTGTCATAACTTTTACTTCTACACTACTTTATTCCAAAAAATGGCCAACAATGTGTGCAGGAAATATGTATTTTTTTTTTTATAAATACCAAGAAATGAAGTCGTAAAAGTGCTTTAAATGCACGTGTGTTTTACTTAATGTACGTAAAGCAGTTTTTATTTATTTACCAATCTTCCATTTCCCATTATATAAAAAAATAATTTTAAATGATTATTCACCATTTTGTGGATTTTATATGAATGAAATACATATGGAATATTTTAACGTTCAAAGTTTAAAAAAACAAGCTCGTTCTATTAATATACAAATATTAAAGAAAAATAATTTAAAACGACTTCTTCATAAAAATGTAATTTTTTTTGGAGGGGTGCGCGGGGGGGGGGGGGGTTGAAATGAAGTTGAATATAAAAATATTCAAGTATATATCATAGAAATATTCAAAAAATTATAGTTTCAAAAAGCAACTCTACTATTTAAAGCCATCGAGTGAGTCTAATAAAGGTTCATAAAAAAAAACCCTTTCTTCGATATTCAGTATAAACAAAATTATAATTTGCACTTTGTTCGTGTACTGATTACTAAAAAAATGTAATTCGATAAGCAAATGATGCATACAAACAATGGTTACTCTATACCGACTAATTATTTTTTGAATAAACGATTAAACACAATCAAAAAATATACAGTTCCATAATAAACAAAAGAATAAAAATGAACTTCCTTAAGAAAAAATCAGAGCATACATAAAATAAATAAAACAAAATAAGAGATTACAGAACTTCATGGGATGTACTTGTCTAGATGAATTATAGCACTGATACTGAGTATGTCTTTATAAAGGGATTTTACCATTAAAGAAGTGATCAGTTTACATTATATCATAACAATAAAACCGAGTACTCTTAGATTACATTCCTATAAAATTTTATATTCAAAAGGTTACTTCGTTCAAAACGGAGCTTTATTGCAACCGGAAAGAATTAATCTGCTATTCAAACTTATAAATAATTCATTATATATTCATTTACCCACGTGTCTCACCTTTCACATCTGTGAACTTTATCCGAAGGCTATTATTTTTAAAGCTAGTTTGTTGTGTGTTTTCTAAAACTGATTATTATTTTAATGTCATTTTTTTTATACTTTAGCTATTTCTATTTTTATTATTTAATTCTTAACCCTTTGTGACTCAACAAATCGTATTTGAAAATTATTTTCTTAGAAGTTAGAATACATCATTTTAAATATAAATTTTAATTAAAAATAAAAAATAAAAGTTAGAATATAGAAATAATAAATTATATGCTAAAAGATACATTTTGTTAATTTGAAATATCTTATTTTACCTACTTCTATTTTGACTTTTCAAATTTTAACCCTTTGTGTTTTGAAAATTATTGACTCAGATATTAAAATACATCATTTTAATAAAAAATAAAAGGTAGAACACAGAAATGAAAAAAAATATATAGGTTAAAAGGTGCGTTTTGCGCATTTGAAATACACGGCTATTGAAAGTCAATTTTTCTGCTATATTGGTATTTGACTATAAGTTTTCCAATATAAAATAAATTTTCTATATCATTGACCTTTCATTATAAATATTTGCAACGTAAAACCACTAAAATTGTCATTAAATTAAAATATTTATAAAGAAAATAAACTGGATTAATATTGAGCCAATATTTGTTCAATATTAGAGTAGGATCTTGGTAGCGAATTGTTCAAATGCAAAATAGTGAGGCGCCAGCTGAAATGATTGCATGACTTTCCCTTTCTCTTTCATAAAAACTCGAATATTGGAATATGACTCACTTTTCTTTAGAAAATCCTCGCTAAAGACATATATACGGACACACTTGACAATATGACCAAAAAAATATTCTCTGTAAAAGTAATTTTTTATACATCTTGAAATAATTGAAATATGTGCTTATATCGCTTTAACACGAATTTATATTTTACATTGTCGCTCTATGTATAAGTTAAAACCTTTCATTTTCAATTTATCTCTGAACAAATTGCACACGCTCTGAACATGAAGGCCAAATTATTAACCTTGAGAAGGTTTTTAGTATCATAAAAAAGTTTAAATTACTTGCGCTATCCTTGAAAGTTTTTTGATTATAAATGCTTAAATACATGCTAGTAAAGTGGAATAACGCCTTTTACTACCCTTCTTTTAAAGTGATATGGGATCTTTTTTTTCAATTTCAATGTAATTTGTTTGCAATTGCTGTAAAGAGATGATAAAAAGAAATAAAAGACTTATTTACATATTAAAAAAATTCGGGCGATATCCTGTCAAAGATACTTTCAAGACCTTGTAGAAACACTTCCGTACTTGGATGAAATTTTGTTTTTATGTAAAAGCCTGCTAAACAAATTGAAAATTTATCTAATTATGTCTAAATTTATATCTATTTCCTGATTATATATACATACATATATATATATATATTAGAAATTTGATGTATAATTATATCAAGTGGCTATAGAAATACATTTATGCATACTTTACTCCATACATTTATATATATAATTAAAGATAGCGTAAGAATATAGATAGAAAATAAAACGTTAACCAATTACCTTTCCGCTGCGTTCTAATTCTAATACAGGAGGCGAACTTACGTAATTTATAAAACCTTGAAAAGACATTGTAATGCTTCAATAATTACACACACACACACACACACACACACACACACACATATATATATTATTAAGTATGTATTGAATAAGAATCTACACAAAAATAAATCGTTAACCAATTATGTTTTCACTGCGTTTATCTAGTTCCAATGCAAAAAATATACTTAGAATAGTAAGAAATGATGTAGTATATTTTGAAATACTTCTTTAGAAGCTTTATATACAGCAGAAAAAAGGACACATAAACAATTAATCGAGAATTATTCGAATTAATTCGAAATAAGTCTTCCTTTTAGTATAATATCACATAACATTGATTTATTTCTAGAATGACTAATATGGGTATTACTTGTTTAAAATTAAACCCCGAATGCTTAAAAATTAATTAAAAGGGTAAATAATAGTAATATATAAATCATGCAAGGGGATATGTGATATTGATTAAATGTGTATATGCTAAAATGCTGTATTGATACATTTAAATTTGATCAAGATATAGCTTAATTTTTGTACAGTGAAACATTAAAACATTTTCAAGCACATTTTGGTGTTTAATCCTTTTAATTGATACTAGCATTATTTTTAAAAATCGATTTAACAAATATGAATTTTTTTTATTTATTATAATAAATATGTAGATTGTATGGCTAGATTACTTGATATTGTTTTCCTTCCCTGTCAGATTAGTCTACCATTATATCAAGTTATATAATTAAATTTCCCACACATATGTATGAGCTATGTATATATGTATATAATTTACATCTTGGCAGAAATAAGTCTCATGTCCCACAATCAGTACTTTATTGTCTATTAACCAATTACATCACAATAATCATATGTGAAATAAAAATTAATGACAACGTCGTTCCTTTAATATAATCCATAATAATCACCATTCTTTAATTTGACACATACACATTATTACATGCCAATAAGTTACATAGAATATACATATGTTTGTGTATATATTTCTGCATGAACGTTGAATGTATTTGCAAAAAAGATGCAAAAATGGACAAAGTTTTGTTGAGTTTATTACATTTTTTGTGTGTGTGTGTGCGTGTATTTCCACCATAGTTAACGCACATTATATCTTAAAAGTATCCGTCAAACTTTGGAAGAATACACTCTCTTTACAGTTTATGTATCGTTTAACCTTGATCTGCAAATTGTTTTTCAGCATCTACGATAAAACTTTATCATTTGTTTATTTAGTTTGCTCTTTGAGGAAGATTGATCAGCTACTAAATTTTAGATTTTTAGTTGTATTTTTAGACTTACCCCCAAAACAATATTCTTCGTATATCTCAAAGACTTCAGTTTTGATAATTTTCCCATTATTTTTGTTTATAATGCAGAAATCAACTGTTTGTTCCTATCTTTCCTAAAGTTTACTAGACCTAAACAATTTACTAGGCGTGGAAGTCTTCGAATAATTTAATGATTTAAGGAGATTCGTTATCTTTTATTTAGCGAAAGAAAACACAAATATAACTTTTTCCATTTCTTTGTTAAAACGCAGAGTCTTGGAAAAAGAAGCTAAGTGCCTCTTACTAACTCTGCAAAAAATTATTATAGAAGAAAATTATTAGTACCGAACGATTGGAAATAAAGTCTACTTTTAAGTGATGTATGTAAAATTTGCTCAGGGGGCCATCTACATATCAAAATTAACTTTAGCAAGACCTAATTTTCACACTATAAATAAATGATTCTACACCCTTCAATTAGCCTAAATACAAATTTTCATGAAAATTGTACAATTAGTTTCAGAGACATTTATTTTTTAAAATGAGTCTATTTTAGGGGCTGTACTTAAATTGAAGTTCAGTATTTTATTATTGAAATGATACAAAATGGCTAAGTCACTTCTATTAATGTGTCATTTCTTCTCAGTATCATCATTTCGCTAATTTAATATGATCGACTATTGCAAGTACAAATATTTCAATAAATTTAGTAAGCTATATTTCTTTTAAATTATGCTTTTCTGCACCTTAAATGATCATTTTGACATTATAATGCACAATTTTAAAGCTAAGTGGGAAGAAAAATTTTAAATTCGCACAAAATTGGGCATGATAAATATAAAGCTATCAAAAGAAATCGT
The DNA here is from genome assembly GCA_964019185.1 of Maratus speculifer. Classification (NCBI taxonomy): domain Eukaryota; kingdom Metazoa; phylum Arthropoda; class Arachnida; order Araneae; family Salticidae; genus Maratus; species Maratus speculifer. The sequence continues at coordinate 369,097,716 of OZ025293.1, forward strand.
AGGTTGCTATTAATATTTTTTTTTAATATTGATTTCAAAACTCAGAATTAATATTACAATATTTTTTAAATTACAAATACAATGCATCTATCTTTAAAGTCTGTAGTATTATTACCATAGAAAAAAAATCTCATTACGATTATATTTTCAGGATATAATAAAAATATGAGAATGTAATTTAACATTAGAAGCTCTAACCTTTTTTTTTAATTCAAAAACTTATTCAAATAATTTGAAATTTCGTATGTAGGCATTGTTTGAAACAAAGATTTAAAATGATATGTCAAAATTGGGCGTTGCCGATAAAGAAAACAAAGATTAGACTGATTTTTATTTCTAGACCCCCCCCCCTCCCCCATCTATGGAAATTTTATGTGCACAATTTAAAAGAGTAGATTTTATTTGCAATCGTTTGACATCTGCAAGTTTCCTCTTCTATATTTTGTTGCAGAGTTAGGTAGTTAGATTTATTTTTTCCCCAAGACAATAAATAGAGATACGTAGCGTATTCTGGCAAACTTTGTACAGATCCAATCATTAAAAATTACAGGGAAAAAAATTACGGTTTCAATTCCCCTTTAGATAATTCAGAGCAACAATCTTTAAATTCTGTTTTCTCGGAATGTTCTATTATGTGTAATTGACATGATTATTTGTATCCTAAGATATCGATTTTCAAAGGTCGTTCTTGTTAAGTAAAATAAATAAATTAATAAATAAATTAAATAATAATAGTAAATTAAATCAAAATAAAAAAATAAAAAATAAATATAAATAAGATTATAATTTATTAATAAAGCTTAAATATATTTGTCTTGAGGTAATACTTTACACCATCTGTCGACCTGATTCTGAATCCTGTCCTGTCATTACTTTTCGATATCAAGGATGTTAATTTGCATGATAATAATGTAGTTTTCCTGTGTTGTTTCAACACCAACGCGAGTTTTTAACTTTGAAATCGTTAGTATCTTTTTTTTTTTAATCAGGACCTAAGCTTCAATGTGCTTTAAGTAAGTATGTGTTTTATGTATTCCTCTTTCTTTTTTCAATTTTTATATTTAACCGGTAACCGTAGTCGTTGGCATATAATTAAAATTCCGTTTTATTTTATTTTAAAGATAGTAGATTAAATTAAATTATGTTATGATTTTTATTATATGTTATTTCTTTTTCCTTTTCCATCATTTTCTCGAGTTATTGGCTATGTTAAGCACTATATCAGTTATTCTGTAGTGTTTCTCCCGTAGAGCAGCTAAGAAGCCCGAATTCCCATTAACTATGTGCCAACGTTTTATGGTTACGCGGCTTTATATCCATTGCCAAGGTAAGAGCTGTGGTACTATCTCTCTGTCTTGCATGCTTCAGGTGGTGACGATGTTCAGCAGCTCTGTGAAGCTGGTGAGGAAGAATTTCTAGAAATCATGGCCCTTGTAGGGATGGCCACCAAGCCTCTTCATGTTCGCAGGTTGCAGAAAGCCTTGCAAGAATGGGTTAACAATCCAGGTAAGAAATTTTTAGATTTTGTACTGTTGTTAGTAAATTAGAATACATTATATATTCCCTAAAAACACAAATAGTATTGTCAGGAAGTTTACAGAATTCCCCTGTGATTCGAAGAATTTTTTCTGTTATTTAACGAAATTTCCGTTTTTTCACTGTAGAGGTTCAGGATCGTTTGAGCTTAGGTTTAAGCTTTAAGTTTCTTGTGAAAAAGGGGAAAGGGCATAGATAAAAATTCCGTTTCTAAATTGAAATGTGTGTTTTTCCTGTGTTTTGGCCAAAATAGAACCTTATTTAGTTTATAGGTGAAACAATAGATTTTTCTGAAACATTTTAATTATTTTATCAGAAAAAAATAAGGTTATTAGAAATTTTAAAAAAAGCCATAGTTTAATGCTCTTTCTTACTATTATAAGTTTTTAAAATTTGTTGCATCTATATTTTATCATGTAAGATTAACTGGTATATTTTTAATAGTTCTTAATTTCACTCTAAATTTTAAATATTTAAAAAATATTTATATAAGTTATTTTTGAATATTGCTGTTATTTTACAGATAAAATCTTATATTAGTTGGTATAAGTTGATATAGTTTTTAGCTTACATAACATTGTCTTTATTCCTTTTATTTTCTTTCTTTTCTTTCATTTTGCTTCCTTGTTGAAGAGGATATTTTTGATTATATTGTATTTTTTCCATCGCTAATGATGGTCGCTTTTTTGCTATTTCTATCTTCATGGATGACTTGAATCCATAATTCTAGGAGTAAAGACAGCTGCCTAATTTAGAATAATATGCATGCAGAGAATGATACATCAAATTTCTAAATTTAATTTCTAAATTTTCTTTTGAAAACCAGCATTTAAAAAGTAGCCTTTTGATATTTTTGTTTCTGTCTTACATTTTACTAGCTGGCTTTCTCAGTAAATTAGTATAAAATTTCACATATAGTCTGGTTTCATTTATTTTTTTAAACAAATTTAACCAAGTCATATTATTAACTTGTTCTCTCCATTGATGAGGGAAGACAATAAGAAATTCTCCGAAGTATTATCAGCTCAAACGTTAACATGATAGACTTGTGTTTCTCAACCTTTTTTTATTTCGAGGCACACCCAAACCAAGGGCTTAACTCCTACGGCACACTAAACTTAAAATGATTAAAAATCTAAGAAATGAATTTGTCTTTACTTATTTATTTATTTAGTAATACAAAAAAAAATTGTCGTCTGAGATAAACAAAGTACAGATATATATATATTTATATATATACATAATTCGTAATAAAAAAAATATTTTTTAACTATCTTCAATACAAAAAAGTGATATTTGGAAAGCATGTCAGCAAATCATCTTTAAGAATATAGGCGAAATTATTTTCGTTTTAAACATTTTTCACTACAGAAAAATCCTTTCAAATTTAGCACTGAGACATTTTTTGCAATAAATGTACATTTACAATAGAGAGGAAGTCAATATATGTATATATGAACATTTTTTAAGTTTTCATTTCAATTCTGTGATATTTTTTATAAGGAATATTTAACAATGATATAAATTTTGAAGGAAATGCAATTTTATGACAACAAACATCATTACACAGTAAATTGTGCAATTTAGAATGTCGCTTTCTAAAGTAATTTTATTAGCCATTAAAATTTTGAAAAATTTTAATGAAATTTTTTAGCAGGTTATCTCACTCTTATCAGTGTGTTGTAGCACACCGATTGAAAATTGCTACTTTAGACAGTTATTTTGATTAATGAGACTTCTTTAATTGGATTTTTTCTGCTTTGTTCTTGGGCATTTCAAAAAATCCGTTAAAAAATTAATAAGAATTATAATGATGAATACATATGTCAATTGGAACTTCAGACAAAAGCGTGAAAAAGACTCAAGCCTTTAAAATACCTTCGTAAAGAAACAGCAACAACCAAGGCAATTTCTTCGGCCATTATATAAATTTATTTTCGCTATTGATAGCTATCATTTCAAAATTATGTATATGCATGTGCTTATTAGTTTTAAACATTATATTTCATTACAAATATGGCATCTCATAGCCTTTGAAGGATATCAAAAATCTTGCTTTGTACGAATATATGAATTATATTTATAGAAATTTGATAAGTTTCTTAAATTATTTTTCTTTTATTTCGGTCTTCTGTAACATCAAAATCATTGGGACTTCTCTAAGTTAGCATGTATCAGTCTCGATGTATCTATAAGAATAACAAAATTTAGCTTCATAAAAATAACAAAACACAATGTAGCTTCAATTCTCAATGAAAAAAAAAAATAAATGAAAAAAGCTAAGAAAAATGCATACATTATTATTCATTTAAAAGCTACAATTCGTAAGCAAAATGTATTTCAATAGTATATATTGACTTCAGTGAACTGAGGAATTTTTTGAACTGAAGTTTGAAGGTTCGATCATGTGCAATTTAGCAGATTACTAAAGATAATTTTAGAGTTTTTATTGATAGCTATCAATAAAAACCATGTAGTACATTTGTTTTCCATGTAGTACATTTTCTCGGAAATTCTCTTCAAAAGGAAAAAAAAAAAAAAAAAAAGAAAAGAAAAGAAAAGAAAACTACTTCCCGTAGCATAGCTGCCAGTCTTTACGCTTTTTCTCTACTAATATTGTCGAAGAGAAAAAATTGTCTCATTTAATCGTAGAAAACTTATGATTAAATAAAGCAAATTTTCCTATTCAAAAAGGGAAAAAAATGTAAAATAAGGCCGTTTTACCTATAGATATGTATTTTTTTATCGTGGCATTATGGCTTAAATTTGGTCCTTAAATCATAACGAGATTAGGTTTATGAAATCCTTAGATAGCAATTAATTAAACTGTTGTAGATTGCTCTTTTTATTATAAAGCGAACCTTGCTTGCATAACCTATAAGATCTTTGTCCCGGAATGTCTAATTGTGGATTAAATGAAATAGTAAACTTTTATTCGCTTTAAGTCTTTATATCTATCAATAATAATAACAATCTGCTTTATTTAGCTTACACTGAGAAAACTATATTTTGTTTATCTTATGAGAAAGTAAGAATAAAAAATCACGAACATTTACTATGAATAAAAAGAATGAATTTAATCCTTTTAACCCTTTTCTTCTTTTCTTTTAAAACATTTATTCAACAATAAAAAATAAAAGCTCAAAATAATTGCATATGAAATGTAATCAATACTTAGGTATCATTACTCATGATTTTTGCAACTTTCATGTTAAAATGCAAATCTATCTGAAATTATTTAAGCCACGATTTTGATTCCATTATCTTTATCTGACTAATAGTAAGTTATATGTACATTGTACATACTTTAAATCTTTATTATTTAAAAAAAAAAAAGAAAAAATCTTTATTTTTTTCTAATTCGACTTATAACAAAAAGCGATTCTTTCAATATTAATAAAAAATTCCTTCATTTTACATTTTAAAGGGTAATTTAAAATGTATTACTAAGATACTTGAATGTTGTTTTGCTTCTAGCTTATTTAATTAATTAATAAATACTTACTATTTTCTATTTCATTTATTATAAATTTGCATTCAAATTGATTTAATTTGGCATAGCATGTATTAACATAGATACCCTAACATATATAAGACTATTTTACACATTTGGCTGATAGTTTAGAAATATAGGTAAGTAATTTAGAAATAGATATATATATATATTATTTTTAATGAGGTGAGTGCGGCAATAATTGATCATTTACTAGAAACTTGTTAAATTTCTATTTTTTCCCGATGAAATTATTGACAATTTTTTTTTCAAATATCAATTGTGGTATAAGAATTCATAATTCAAAAATATTTTCCCATTTTCTTTTCTAGAAATTACATTATTAGTTAAAAAATGAGCTTAGTAAATGACCTCTCCTTTTTCTGTGTAAAAATAAAAATATGATTGTTTGCTATAAAATAAATTGCTAAAAGCTATATATATAGCGCATGATCCAAAAACCAGAAATCCTTTTTAAACACAATAATTCAAAAACTAAAAAAAATATAAAAAAAAAGTTAATATTTTTCTAAATTTTAAATTCAAAAATTCAGGCGCATCTTTAGTTGCCACCATAATTTGTAAAAAGACATTCTTTTGGATATTAGATGTATTTTCTAACAGCCAAAATTGTAGTATATTGTCATCAAATTTTGCTTTCACTAATATTTATATTTTTGTGGTCAGTTATTGATTCCTGATCAATTACTTGTGCATTCACCCTATACATGCATTGCATTTAAGTCACAAACAAATATATTTAATTTAAAAGGTGAGTATTTCTTAATTATTTTTTAGATTTGCATAAATACATTTCTAAAAGAGTTTTATAAAGGGTTTTGGTAAGTGTCTAGAAAAACACAAATTACAAATCAGTTATAAAATCTGTTTTATTTTTTGCTTTAGCATAGATATATAGGCCTATTAAATTTTTGTCGATTTCTGATCATCAAATAAATAAATAAACAAATATTTTAAAAACTAAAAATCTTACATTGTCGAACTCCCCGTTACTAACCCATTGATTACTTTGGTACGTATACGTCCTACGGATCGATAGTAGGCGTATCATTATTTACAAAAAGAAAAAACTTTCTGACAGATTTTTTTTAACTATCCTAGAAATGCATAGCATTTTTTTTTTTCAAAAAGTACTGAGAATAGAATTAAAAATAGTCATCATTTATAGAAATTTTTAACAAAAAATAAATTTGTAGTCAAAGGGTTAATGATAATTCAAATTATATTTTACTCGCACCACTATTTACAAAAACAAAATCTTTGACGCCGATTTCTTTTGAAATTGTTCTAGAAGTGCATCGTAAGCATTTGCTTTCAAAAAGTGGTGCATATAGAATAAAAAAAAAAAATAAGCGTCAATTGAAGAAATTTTAAACAAAAAATAAATTTGTTGTCAAAGGGTTAAGGATAATATCATCTTATATTTTATCCAGACAACTATTTATAAAACAAATTCTTTCTAGCAGATTTCTTTTTACATTGTCTTAGAAAAAAAAAATAAATGAATAGCATAGAATAAATATAATAAAAAAGTAGTTATCAGTTACAGCAATTTTTAACAAAAAATAAATTGGTAGTTAAAGGGTTAATGATACATTATCATTAACCCTTGTGTCAATGTCTCATGTTATATTTTATTTGTACCACTATTTACAAAAAACAAAAGCTTTTTTTCAGATTTCTTTTGAAATTATTCTAGAAGTGTACACAAACTTTTTTTTTTTCAAAAATTAGTACAAATAGAATTAAAAAATTAGCATCAAACGAAGCAATTTTAAACAAGAAATAAATTTGTATTCAAAGGGTTAATGATAATCTCATGTTATATTTTATTCGCACCACTATTTATAAAAAACAAAACATTTATATCAGATTTCTAAATCTATAGCAAAACATTTTTTTTCAATAAGTGGTACAAATAGAATAAAAAATAAGCATCAGTTGAAGCAATTATTAACATAAAATAAATTTGTAGTCAAAGGGTTAATGATAATTTCATATTATATTTTATCCGTACAACTATTTATATTAAAAAAAATCTTTCTAGCAGATTTCTCGTTACATTATCTTAGCAAAAATAATCAAATAAGTGAGTAGTATAGAATAAATATGATAAAAGAATAGTCACCAGTTACAGCTATAAAAAAAAAAAAAAAAAAAAAAAAAAAAAAAAAAAAAAAAATGTAGTCAAAACGTTAATGATAAACTCATCAGATGACACTTAATAATAACAATAATAATAATAATAATAATATGCACATACTTATTAGAAGTAACTTCCATATTTCACCTTCCACATAGTATGTACATAAACGATAAAAAATGTCCCAAAGCTAAACAATAAGTGTTGAGATTTAAAAAAAAAAAAAAAAAAAAAAAAAAGTACAAGTACAAGTATTGTTAATTTTTTTTTTCTTTTTTAAGTCTACATGTTTAAATTAAACAATAAACAATTTGGTGCAAATATTTGTAATCTAGAAATAAATTATTATTTGATATAAGTATTTAGTATAACTATAATTGAATAAAATAATGAATAATTATTTATTATGCTTCTTTGAGTTTGAGAAATTTTTGCTTATTAAAATATATTGTTCTGATTTTTTTCTACTTTGATTGATTGATTATTTATTACACTCAAAACTAAACGTCTATGCAATTAGTTAGTCATCCCCTTTTGATAGTATTAGAGTATAATAATATAATTTAATCTTTAACAGATATTTAGGGAATGTTATTTAAGTTATTTATGTAGGCGAAAATACAAAATTATTTTTAACTCTTTGAGCACTTTTAGTCCATTCACGTTTTTAACAATCGCAAATAATAACTCTATATTATTCAACATGCGTTTCCAGTTTTGTAAGTTTATATTTAATTAATTAATAGAATGATACATTGAATTCTTTGTTATTAATTATTAATATTTTTGACGCATATTGACTAGCACAAACATAAGTCTATCACAATCTACAAGAAACTGTGTCCTCCCTGAAAAAAATAATCACATAAAAATATAAATTAAAATATAATTTGAAATCTAAAACAAAAAAATAAATAATCCTAACATATTCTTTGTTTTGACAAAACATGCTTTAATGAACTGCTGTCTACCGAAAGAATTGAATAATATCCGGATATATATTTTTTTAATTTACGCCAATAAAAAGAAACTTTAAAAATAAATCTTGACTAAAAAAAGCAATACATTTCTCATTAGATCACCAAAATATTTTCTGTTAATTTTCTTCAAAACTATCTATTATAAGTATGTCAATCTAAACCATAAATTGAAAAAAAAAAAATTAAAAACACAATAAATGTTACAGCAAAATTACTTATGAAAAAATTTAATGCTCAATTAATTTTATTATTAACATATTTGTCACCAGACAACTCATTCTCTGCAGTAAATTCATTTTTTTTTTTGTGTTAATTAACTATTTTAAAAATATTTTTCTCGCTCTACTATCGATTAAAAAATTTGTTTTGATTTGATTTTTCATTTTTTTACCCCCCTCCCCACTTTTATTTTAATCTCCAGTTTGAATGATCAGTTGCAGTACTTTTAATAGAGTCTTTAATCTGTCATAATTTTTCTACATCATCAATCTCTTTTTGGATGCTCTTTCGTTTTTCGTTTTGATCTTTTCCGAAATCTTCATTTCTTCCCTTGATACAAAGTACGTCATTTTAAACGCATTTCTGCCAGCTTAACGCCTTTTTCTCACTGCTTAAATTATAAGCGCATAAAAAATAGAATGAGATATGTCTGTCAGGGTCTTCGGACGTAATTCCATTAGGCCCGTCGCATGCAAAACTCGCTATTTTTCATCATAAACAAAGCAGAGCGTCCCCTCTGCATCTCCTTTTTCTCTCTCGTACTTATCATTATTATTTAATAGAGATATAGAGTGTATAAAGTCTTGGAAAACTAGCGTCGCCTTCACCTTTTCTTTTGTGATGACGGTTGAAATCGAATAAACAGTAACGCAGAATTTTTTCCCCCATCTTTTACTCCTTTTTTCCCCGTCCCTTTTCCCTCTCTTTCCCTTCAATTTTCTCTTTCAAATTATTTTTTAGCCTACTATTCTTTAGTTGCAAATGAAAATTTGTTACGAAAGGAGAAAGTAACGAAGCATACGAAACTAGTGAGGGAGGGTGAAACACAACTTACAGGGGATAAAAAAAAAGAAAAAAAGAAAAAAGAAAAAAAAGAGGAAAGAAATTATTAACTATACATCCTGTCTTTGAAGTAAGTGAGAATTCAGGCGTAACTAGAATACTCAATTCTTTTACGTAATTCTACCAGGTGTCTCAATTAAAATTTTGGGTGAATCCAACTTGTGACAAGTATGTTAGATTTTATCTCATATATGGATGCATAAAGAAATAAATTGATGTTAAATTGTGTGCGTTAAACTCTAAGAATATAGATTCGTATTCCTCTTTGATACAATGTAATGTGATGTAAAATTCCCAGGTATTAAAATTGTTTTTTAATTAATTCATTACATATTTTTGTTACATGATTAGAATGGCTTAAAAACATAGCTCTTAAAATAAAAGGATAAGAAAAAATGGATGCAAATTTATGAGTATTAAATAGTTTCAATTTTTAATTCATTAAATATCTAATAATTTTAAAGCAATCTGATATTATATACTTAATAATTTAAAAATTATTAGATATCGAATAATTGTTCTATAATTATATAGCTAATATATTTCTAATAATTAGATATCAAATATCATATAGCTAGTAATAAAAAAAAAAGATTTTAAATTCGTATTTTAATCAGAATTATTTACTTCTTTTTATAAAACTGCCAAAAGACAAATGACTGAATAAAAAAGACAGAGCAAATTCTTATGTATTTAATAATTTAAAAATAAATTTTTATCTATTATATAACTAATAATTAAAAAATAACCCAATGACTAATATTAAGTATGGAATATATTTTTATAATTAGATATCTTATAGTCAATAATTTAAAAATAATTTATGTTATATTCCTTATGTTTAAAACTGCAAAATGTATGCAGTATAACTGCAAGATGTAAAATTATTTATCTTAGAAATCTAATAATTTTTAAATAATAAGGCATGTAATATTATTGGGTATCAAAAATTCTATTATTTCGTATCTTTTTTATAAAGTTATATACCTAATATTATAAAGGTAATAATTTTAAAATGAAATATGTTACATTTGATACCTGTTAATTTTAAAATAATTCATGTTAACATTTCTGTGTTTAAGCCTACGTATGTACTTTCGTTTCCATCTTCGACACATTTTAATGTGAGATAAAATTTTCAAATAATGAATATCACTTTTACTTATTTAAAGACATTGATAATTTCGAACTATCTTCAAAAACAAAAAGAATTAGATTTAAAAAAAAAAAAAAAAAAAAACTGATGCAAAACGTTTCGCAGGTCACGAGTATACTCGTTATATTATTACGACAATTCTTCAAACACAAATATACTTGTAATAATAGTATATTAAATTACACTTTATAAAGAATGCAGATATACTTTCTTCTCCTTTGACACTTTCAAAAGAGAGATAAATTTTCAGCTACAAAATTTCTTTCTTAATTATTTTAAGATATTTAGTCTGGTGCTGTAATCAGAATGATTTATAACTTTCTTCGCAAAATAAAAAATGATTGGGAAAAAGTGGGGAAAAGTTATGAATCACGGATATCTAATAATTTTTATATGTTTTGAAAAAGCAAATTTCTTTAGCACATGTTCTTTCAAATGACAGAATACGAATTTCTCTTTATTTCGTCCATATTGCATTTACATTTCTTGGTTTTCAAATAAATATGATTTATTTTCATGTGATGATAAATGTACGTTTTTCGTGAAACCTAATGGATTTTTTTTGTTTTGTTTTTTTGTGTAAAAAATTTATACAAATCGTAGTTAATGCTTATTCTTCGCCATAAACATTATCCAAATTCCGTGAATATCTAATAGAGGAATTAAGGTAGTTAATTCCTCGTTATTTTAGACTTCGTCGTTATTTTAGATGTTTGCATTGTTGCAATAATGAATCATTATAACTAGCTTTCATATTAAAAAAACTGTAAGAATGGAAAAAATACTTATATCTGGATACTTTTTAAAAAAATTTACAAAAAAAAAAAAAATAAAAAAAAAATAAAAAAAAAAATAAGTTATACATATACAATGTATTTCTGTGTTCAAGAGATTTTGTATTAAATCTGAATTTAATTATGTTAATTTTTTTCGCATTGCTTGTACGGCGTAAAACCAGCATAGTAAAAAAGTATCGAGGGCATGGTGCGAACCGCGGTATTTTGTTCAGTGCATCAAAGCTCTGCCATCTAAGACACGTGGAACGACACAACCAGCTTGGAATTTAAAAATTTATAAATAATAAATTTTATCCTGTTTTTTTTTCTTAAAAAAAAAAAAAAAAAAAAAAAAAAAAAAAATATTTTGTGTAAATTTGTGCTGTATGCGTTAACAAAAGATAATATATTATCTCGGGATAAAGAATTTATTTTTAAAAAGTATTTAATTTTTTTACATAAAATAAAAAATATTTTTTCTCCATACATTTAAAAATAATGTTATAAGTTCTGTAGTAATTTAATATGTTCATTAACTGCTCTTTAAAGCACTTAGTATTTATATAAAATAACATTGCCAAATATTAAATTCTTCTAGAAGTTTATTAAAAATGCATTAATATTATAATAACCAGTGCCATAACTTTATATATTATCTGAAATAAACCGCAATTTAATATTGTAAACATATATTTATTCTTAGCTTTATTTTAAATTATAGGGGTTATAATTTAGGGAGAGGGTATAATTTAATGAAAATAATTTCATTATTGCGGTATTAAAAATATTCAGACTTGCATTTTTGAGTGAAGGAAACTATTTATTTCATTAATTAAAACAAAATACTACTTAGGACTAAAAATTTCGGAGACTGATTATCCTAACGTATGTAATATATTATTATCATGTGTTACACGCAAATCACCTTCAAAGTATTTTGCAACCCTTTGACAACTATACTGTTAACAGTTACAGAACACATTCTTGCAATATTTCGAACGAGCTGGTCTTCAGTGCGGCCATGGCATCTTCAACTTTAGATGCAGTCTTTTTTCAAAATGTTTTCACAGGATCTCTCGCACGTTTACCAACAGCAAAATGTGACTGTTCTTGACAGTAATATATTCGCATGTTGTTTTAAAATATCATTTTTGTTTTCGACGAACATAAACGAGTACAGTTCAATGAGATGCATTTTCCGTAAAACCCAGAACTGAGGTTGTATATTTTCTTCCCCTCATCTCACATTACATGTGCGTTTACTCGACGGTCAAATCGTTCCTCTCTTTTCTAATCTCGGTTAAATATCCACAGAGAGTTACATTCTCTGAACTTTTTAATCCTAGTAAGGTAGCACATAAATAAAATATGGAAGTTATATACATAGATTGTTTCCTCTTTTTCAGCTATGTTTCAGACGCCACTTTTACCTTCAGTTCCTCCCAGCCATTCTCCTTATCCAGTGAGCCCTGGTCCTCCAGTGGTTCGGACTGGAGCTCCTCTCAATTTATCACAACCATCTCCTATTGCCTCCATGCAACCAAGTCCGCCTATGCCAACGCTAAGCAACAGCAACAGTCAGTCTTCGCCTTCTCCCGGTGCTAAAGATGCCTCCTCGCCACAGCCACCTTCTGCCCTCACTTTCCAACAGGTATTAGTTTTTGGCTTATTTTTTATTTTTTATGTTTATTATTAAGTCCTTAACAATCCCCTAAATTTGACGCGATCACCAAAGCCTTAATTAATTACATATTGCTGTGGTTAAAGAAACGAAATATTACTTTTCTGAAATAACGGTAACAAGATGCATACGTTGCGTGTGTGCAAAATATGACACTAGTAGTAAGAATTGGCCTTCTGGCAATGCAAGTTCAATGCAAGCAACCCTGAATTGAGAAGATATTTTCTAAAAGCATATCTATCTACCTATCTATCTATCTGTCTGTCTGTCTCTCTATATACCCATGGGACTTAAGAAGTTAACAAAAAACTTTTGCCCAAATGAAAATCCACTCTCTATTTCTGAGCCATGCACTGTATAAAAATGTGCATCACATTGTGCAGTCATTCAGCTGTTTTAAAAATAATGGCTACCTAACCATACATTGAAGTGACTTCTCATTATTAGGAGAGAAACAAATATCATGGTTGCTTCATTTTTTATTCACGAAAAGTTTGATGTACTACATATTTTTTAATCTCTGTTTGAAAGAAAACTTTGTAAATTATTACAATTTTCTAGGTAAATGATGAAGCGTCAGCATGTGTAAACTATAAAGAGGATCAATGAATCACAGAGCTGCTAAGTCTCCGGCTTTTTGGATATTGGTATTTTAACGCAGAAAATGTTGTTTTATTTAATTAAAACGTTCTCCGGATTGAAAAAAAATATTCTCTAAGGTGTGCAAAAAGTCGGAGACTTGGCAACTTTGGAATCATTATTTTACAAAATATTTTAACTTTGTGGTAGAAAATGTCTCAATGTCGAAAAGACCTATTTTTGGTTTATGTCCAACAATTAAAAAAAAAAAAAAAAAAAAAAAAAAGAAAAGAAAAGAAAAAGAAAAAAAACATAGCTATTAAAAAATAAATGTCAATGTCTTCCATTTAATACAATTTAACAATTAGTTGATAATCATCCTTTGTTAATAATCACAATTATTTTTCCCCCTCCAATCAGTTCAAACAATCCATAAAAGTCTTAAATACCGGGTATGCCAAAAGCATTTTTCAACTTTTAAATCTCATAAGAAAATAACTAATTGTTGCATTACCATAAGATATCTCAAAGTGTCATGTTTTTTCAGGAAAAAAGAACAAATAGTTCAAAGATTGGAATGTGGTTTACACTGTAAGAATCTTCAATCGAACAAATTTTTGTAGAAAAAATTAGTTCAAAGAAAATTTGAGCTATTTTTTCTTTTGTCACAAAAGACTTTAACATCATGACTAGTTTTGTTGTGTGTAAACCATGCCTCAATGTTACAGTCTGCTACTATCATCATTTTTTTTTTTTTTTATTTGTAAAAACATTTGACGCACCCGGTATAATATAAACTAATACGAATGTTCAGCATTAATTTATTATGCAAAGATTTTTTTTCTCAGTAAATAATTCATAGAAATTTAACGCACTATTAAAGCAACTTTTTTCACAAAAAGTCAAAAACTGACATAGGATTTTTCTCTCTCTCACATCCATAAAAATAAGTAACATACCGAAAAAGAAATGCTTTAATTGGAAATTTGATACTCATACTCAACAGAATGGAACTATTTGCAATTTTTTAAAAGTAAACAATTCAGAAAAGCGTTGATTTAATTGATCTCTTCACTAACATTAACTTATATGCTTGAACTTTGCCAAATCTAACCTGTAATTATTGCTTAACCGCTTTTTCCTAAATTCTTACATACAATTTTTAAATTTATTAATATATGCATTGATTTATTTTAAAAGATTTTCCTTTTTTTAGTGCAATACTTAGATACTTTCAGTTTTCCCCCCTATGAGTATTAGCCTTAGAAATTAATGTTAAAATAATTGATAATGCATCATCTCTTATGTTTTCTACAATTAAATATTAAAATTAAGTCCCCCCCCCCCAAATAAAATCATTAAAGGGTATTCCCTTTAAGGATATCTTTGACTCCCAAAATGTTTGGTCCTCAATAAGTTTTTGAACCTTACGGTTACTTAATAATGATAGAATGATGTTGTTTGTCCAAAATTAACTCAGCAGCATTTTTAGGCGATATGAATTATATATTTTGGAATAATGTTGTTAAAAAATAGTTTAGGAAGTCATTACCACTAATGGGCATTTTTTAATGACTCTAATAGCACAACCATTAGTTCTGACGTTTCTGTGACGTCTCTTTTTGTCAGAGTCACAATAATGATCAAAAAGAGGTAATCGAGTTAAATTTGAGGTTAATTCGCACATTGTGACTCCCAGATGAGCGTTTCTTTGTGGCTTCACTGTGAAATTTTTATGAATGATTTTTTTGTCATTAAAATCTTTGTATAAAATGGCCCACGTCTGATTTGCAATAACATAGCTACTATCCAACATCCCTTTTAGGGCATACCCAGAATAAAGGTATATTTGTGTCACGGTGCTTTCACATTTTGGTCCCTTTTTGGTGACATTTATATTAGAGAAATTATATATTTGGTATATGACGTTGCAAGTTAAGCCTAGTTTTTAAGGATATCTTTCTTCCTTACAGGCTTTGGGAGAGTATCCCCAGGGTCCAGGTTCCCCAACATCCCTTACTCCTGTCCTAATGGAGAGCCAAATCCAGCGGTTGGCCGAAGCAGCTGACATGCTGGTGAAGACCCTTCCTCCTTTTGATCCTAAACCACAAAATAACAAAAAGAAGATATGTAAAGATTTAGAGGTATGTCATAGTTTTACTTGTTCTCTAACATTTTTCCCGTAACAATTATCTGCATGCTTGTAACTGCGTCCTTTGCATGTATATTTCCTTCTATGTTTCTTTTGATACATTAATTTGCTTCATAAATGCTTACACAGAGACCAACTGAAAGGTAAACTTTTACAGATCAATGTTACCAAGTGGAAACATGAAATAGAAAAATCAATTAAAAAAATTCCTTCACATTGCATTTAAAATGGATTTTGTTTTCATGGTGGTTTGCAGTTATATTGCCTTCAATTTATATTGTATTTATATTAATTTCATGTGATTCTGATTACAACTCTGAGGAGAAGCATAATATGAGATAAAAATTCTGTTTCATTCAAAAAAGAAAAAAAAATTCGACAATAATAAAAAATGTCTTTATTCTGTATTTCTATGAGAGCACAATTTAAAAATGCAGGTAAAATTATAAAATGAACCAATGCCTCTTAAAATTGGTAAAAGAACTTATTCATCATTTTAAGAATGCAAAAAAGGAGATATTAAGAGGAAATGCACTTGCTGTAATTTATTTAGCAATCATATTCCATACACTTGCTGTAATTTATTCGACAGTGATGTACCAAATTGGGGCCTTCTCTAGAAAATCAAATTTTGGAAAATTGCGAAAAACTTCAAACTGCATCCATTAGTTTTCATTGTAAACCAAGATTTCACAATGCCAGAAATACACGATAAATCTAGAATTTTTGCAGAGGTACTTTTTTATATACGTTTACCAAGAGAATAGACTGATAAAGACAACCTGATTTTTAAATTTTGGATAAAGCTAATTTTGAAACTCACGTCCTCATACACATCTTTAAATTAAACCAAATATTGAGAAAAGAATAATTTAAAATAAAGCTGAATCTGAATTCAGCTATAAAACTTTAAACAATTTTATTTACTTTTAGGAAACCAATTGATACTCATACTGTAATGCAAATTAAATTACATTATTTTATAAACGAGCTGAATGCGTTAAAACAAAGCATTCAACAAAACTGAAACAAAACTGTCCCAACTTCTTATTTTACAATTTATTCGGCGATGTAAAAAGCGTCCGTTTATTTTATTTAAAACTTTAAAAAGAAAAAGATTCTCTTAACTTTTTCTGAAAGTAATTCACGCCTCACAAAATATTCCTTAACCATGTTTTAAAATACTGAATTGATTGCTACAGTAACCTGTTACTGGAAAACTTTTGAACTCGTCATACCATGTGACATATAATATTCCGCACTTTATGCTGACTGACTAATTAAACAAAGTAACTGATTAAAGAGAGACAATCAAAAAATTTTATTTTATCCATTTAATTTTTTTCTCTATTTTACGGGGAAAAAATATCGAATTTGCAGGAAAAAAAAAAAAGAAAAAGATAAAAAGCGTGACGAAATTTCTCCTTCCTCCAAACCGAACGCTCATCAAACGGCGCAGCTCAATTTTTGAAACCCTTAAATTTCGAAATTGCCTCCTGGAGAACAACAGCGCCCCCTGGTGGATACCATTACCGAATCATTTCATAAACTCAATTGTTGTGTTTACCTATGATTGTGTGCACGAAGAGCGCTTTCTGTTTTATTAAAATTTAAACGATTTTTAATATCGTTTCATATAAAATATTTTATTTGTGTTTGTTCTTCTGCATATTTATGTGTTTGTTTTTATTCATGTAAAAGTTAAAATAAGATCTCTAATCCATTTTAGAAATAAAATGTAATATTTAATTAAATGGGTTTATATGAAATGAAATGATTTAGCGCACGCAGGAAAGAAAATTTTCACGAAAGAAAAGATAAGCCAATTAATGAAGTAACAGATTTCATCTATTAATATTATTATTATTATAAAACAATTATACATTTCATCGATGCGTATTTTTACTAAAGTAATTATATATAGTCGCTAATATTTTACCAAACTTCTCACCATTGTTCCAATTATCCATATTCAATTTTAGCGTGAAATTAAGAATAACTCTGAATTATTATTTGAGCTTTTATTGATAAAAAACTTTTTTTTTACTCGAATAGAAAAAATAACAATTTATTAACTCCTGTTTTTGTCAGTTATTAAGCATTATTTAGGCTCCTTTATAATGTCAGCGAAAAGGTATTTCCCATGACAATTTATTTTTTGTGATATAATATGTATGTGTGTGCATGATTATAGTAGTATCTATAGGGTTCTTCTTATTTCATACATTTTTTTCTCTTTTTCTCTTGGTTTTTGTATTTCAAAGCATTGTTTAGACTAATTCATAATATCATAGGAAAATATATTTTCCGTGAAATAATATGCATGCATGTGTTTATAGTAGTAATTTAGGACAAGATTTCTGCCAATATCTTACATTTCCTGTGTTTTTTTTTTTCTTTAAGCATAATTTTAAATTATTTTTAACATGATAGAAAAGTATATTTCCTATAAAAATTATTGTTTTATATATATATAATAACATGTTGGTATATTTATAGTAGCCTAAATTTTTGTATTTCTAAGTATCATTTCAAATCATTCGTAACATCATAGAAAAGTATATTTCCTACAAAAATTATTATTTTTTATGCATAAAATAAATTGTTGGCATATTTATAGTAGCCTATATGTCATTTCTCCCAATTTCTTACATTTCCTTTTTTAATTTCTCTCCCATCTAACTTCCAGAACAGATTGAGAAACACACGGGCTTGGTTTTTCTTCAAATCTTAAAACGTATAAAATAATTTTCTCACCCAGATTATTGAACCCTTTGCCTCTTTCCCGACCTCACTTCCAACCTGAACCCTTTTTTCCATGTATAAGGTGACATTAAGATTTTTGGATGGCAATAACCTAGCCTCCCCTTTTTTCTTTCCCTCCCTCCCAATTTTACTCCTTTATCTTTTACTTTCTATTCTCTCCCGCCAAGTTATTTTTTTCTCTGTTCCCAGGCAGTCTTATACCCTCGTTTTTTTACGTCGCAATTTTTTGCCTGCTCCTTCCCATCCTTTTTTCTCCTCATTTTTTTCCCTCATCTCCCTCCTCCTTCTCTTTCTGTTTATTTTTATACTCCCCCCCTCGCTCTCTTAATTTTTTTTTCTACTTCTGCCGCTAGCATGGTGTACCTTTCTGGGATAGCTATGGATTGGGTGATTTGCATATCGATTTTGGTGCTTTGCTTCTCCGTTTTTGCGTGGGCAGTAAGTAGTATATGTTAGACGGACGGGACACAGTAATCACTTGGGTTAGTCGAGGTAGGGACTGCAATTAAGGGCTCGTTGAGGTTTCTGTGTGCGTGTGATTTAAGTTTTGACAGGAAAACGAAGCATGGGAAGGAAATTCATTTTTCCCTGGAGGTAAACAGTTTTTTTCCCTCCCCCGTCGTCTTCACTGATTGCCTGTTTATTTTCGCTTTCTAAAAATCAAAATGCAATTTTGGGATGAACTGGTTCTATAATTGTTTTACGATAAATATTCAAGACTGATGGAGAAGGATTTTCTCTTTTTTTAATCGGTGGATATTTTTACAAGCATTTTAGAAAAAATGGATTTGGAATTAAAAAAATTTGTGATGGGAAATATAAGAGACAAACTTGCTGAAAATGTCTGTATTTAAAGGCACTATTTCTCAAAAATTTTCATTTTTATTCTTCTTAGAAAGAATCAATTCCATCTTTAGAGAAAAGGGTGAGCTTTTTTTTTTTTTTTTTTTTTTTTTTTTTTTTAGATCTTTGTATTTATAAAAAGCATTTTATAAAATCTATACATATAATAAAACAGTAGGACCCGGTGTGTCTGTACATTGAAGATAATTGACAAAAATGGAGTCAGGGCGATAAAAGAAAACCAATGAAACACAAAAAAAATTTTTTTGAATTTTTTGTCTGTCTGTCTGTCTGTCTGTCTGTCTGTCTGTTTGTTCGAGGTTATCTTCGTAACTACTGAATGGATTTTTATGCGGTTTTCACTAATGAAGAATGCACACTCCCGGGCAGTGTATAGGCTTTGTTTCATCAAAATCGGACAACAGACAAAAAAGTAACAAAAAGAAACAAAAGAAACTATTAGGTGCGCTGCTCACGTTTTTTAGTACATAACGTTTTTTAGTACATATAAAATCCAATAGATGTCACTGTGCGATTTTAAAACGCGCTATCGTTATGTTTTCGCCAGTCTACTTAAGTATGAGAAAGTTTCAAGCTGGCTGTCGTTCCATGTGGTTTAGTCGGTAGAACGTCAGTGCGCCATACTGATGGCCCGGGTTCGATTCCCAGCATGGAATTTTTTTTCACTATGTTGGCATTAACGCCTATAAGCAATTAAAAGAATTTGAAATATTGTATTCAAGGCGAATTTTCTCTCTGGGAAAATTTCCTTGCATTAATATGTCAGTGTAATTTTTTTTTTCGATTTAATTTTTTTTTTCGAAACTTTGTTTTTCTTAAAAAATTACAGTAAATATTTGATATTTCCCAACGTTTTTTGAATGATCGACTTGCTTTTTTTTTTTTTTTAATGTATGTCTGAACCTTATCTAACTACTTCTTCAAGATTTCTTTAGATAAACCGACCAGCGTAGCGGGCGAAGGCCGCTAGTACAGAATAAAAAGGAATGTCTAAAGGGAAAGAAAGAGACAAACTCGCTGAAAATTTCTGGGTGTAAAGGTGTTATTTCTCAAACTTTTTCTTTTCCTTTTCCTTACAAAACTAAATTCCATCTTTAGCAAAAGGGTTGAGCTTTTATTTTTTATAAATGATTTTGTTAAAAACATTTTAGAGAATATGGATCAAAGTAAAAGAAAATTTGAATGGAAATGAAAGAGATAAACTAACTGAAAGTTGCTCTATTTCTGGCGCAATTTCCCCAAATTTTCATTTTTCTTACAAAAATTCAATTCCATCTTTTACAAAAGGGTTGTGCATTATTTTTTAATCCCTCACTTTGTTAAAAGCATTTCAGGCAATATAGAATTAAAATAAAACAAAATCTGAAATGAAATGAAAGAGACGAACTTGCTGAAAATTATTCTATCGAAAGCACTATTTTATAATTTTTTTCTTTTTCTTTCTTCTTACAAAAATTCGATTCCATATTTAGCGAAAGGACTTTGATTAAGATTTTGCAAACTTGCTCAGAGTCAGAGAAAAAAAAAATACGTATCTAAATTTTTAAAGCAATTTAAAAATTACAATGATGAAGTAAATAAAGAACTGAAAGAGATAAACTCCTGATGAATATTTCTGTTATCAGTTGCAATTTAGGGCTCGTTGAGGTTTATTTCACACCTTAGGTTATATTCGCACCTTATTTAAGTTTTGACGCGAAAACGAAGCACATAGGAATGATTTTTTTTTCTTTGAGGATAAACAATTTTTCCCGCTACTTCATTGATTGCCTGTTTTTTTTTTTTTTTTTTTTTTTTTTTTTTTTTTTTTTTTCTTTCGATAAATAAAAATACAAGTGTGGGATGAACTAATTCTATTATTATTTTCTGATAAATATTTAAAAGGGTTGCGATTTTCTTAAAGCATTTTAATGTATATTAGGTGAAATAAAATAAAAATTGAAGTTATGAAAGAAATAAATTCTCTAATGATATTTATACTCGAGCAATTTTTCTCCAAATTTCTTTTTTCCACTCTTTTAGATTTTCAATTCGTTTTCCGCGAAGGGGTTAAGATAAAAATGCAATGTGCTTGCCTTTAGATTTAAAAGAAGCAAATAAGTAAAAGCACATAGACGTGAACTTCAAAACGCTAAGAAAGTGTAGAAATGAAATGAAACAAAATATGAAGGGAAATGAAAGAGACAAATTCCATGAAAATATCTATACTTAAAGAGTTATTCTCAAAATTTCTCATTTTCAATATCATTGTTGTAAAAAATCAATTAAGAATGGGTTTTGATAAAGGGTATTGAGTAATCATACCTCACTAGCTATGATTACTCAGAGAAGAAAAAATATATGTTATTGTTTACTATACTAAGTAGTGTGTAGAACAAGGACAGGAGATAGTTCGGTTACAGTTCAAGCAGGAACAGCAATTAAGGGGGGGGGGGCTTTTTAATTTTTCTGTGAGTGTGTAATTAAACTTTTTTATGGAAATCGAAGCATGAAAAAGCTATGCTTTTTTTCTTTCTCTCTCTGCTGGTCAACATATTTTTTCCACCGCCTTTACGAACTTCAAAATTTAAATTTTCAAAAATTTGTGCACTTAGAACGTTATTTCCTAAATCTCTCCTTTGCATTTCTCTTCTATCCATCTTTTACTAAAGAATTAGGATAAAGATATGGTATCCTTTTTTTAGAGTATTCCCAAAATTCTCCTTTGCATTTCTGTTCTTTCAAAAATCCAGTTTTGTCTTTTACTAAAGGGTTATGATAAAGATATGGTATACTTGCTTAGAGTATTCTCCAAACTTCTCCTTTGAATTTCTCTTCTTGAGAAAATCCAATTCCATTTTTCACTAAAGGTTTAGGATAAAGATATGGTATGCTATGTTTGAAGAAGGTATTCTTCAAACTTTTCCTTTGGATTTCTTTTAAAAAAATCAACTTCTATATTTTGCTAAAGGTTATGATAAAGATATACTATGCTTTCTTAGAACCTTCTCAAAGCTTCTCTGTTGCATTTTTTCTTACAAAAATCCAATTCCGTCTTTTGCTAAAGGGTTATGATAAAGTTATGGTATACTTGTTAAGACTTAGATAAGTAAAAAAAAATAATAATAAAAATTAAAAAAAAATTTAAATGCGTTTTAAAAAGCGTAGTGGTAAAATACCAGAAAAAATGAGATAAATAAAAAAAAAGCACCCTGAAAATTTATGTACTCAATTGCAGTTGAGAGCACGTTGAGGTTTTGAGATTGTGATTTAAGTCTTGACAGAAATCATGGGAGGGAAATTTATTTTTCCCAGAAGGTAAACAGCTTTTTCCTCGTGTCTCCATTCATTGCCTATTTTCAGTTTGGTGCAGTTTATTTTCTTTCTTTCTTTTTTTTCTTTTTTTTAATTTACTTTTAAGAACTGCAGATGCCATTTTGAGAATGAAACGAACCTGAAAATATTTCACTAAAAATATTTGATAGAGCTGTGATGTTTTAAAAGGCATTTGACGAAGTGTAAAAGTGAAATAAAACGTATAAAAAAGAAACGGTGAAATAAAAAGTATTTTAAGGAACTGAAAGACATTTTTACATATTGGATCATGGGAAAAGATTTTCTAAATGTATCCCAGGAGCAGCATAAAATTTTTAGTTTCGTAATTCTTTAAAAAATAATTATTTTAACGTAAATGGATTTTGATATCACAAATAACAATATTTAAAACACTTTTGGGGAAATTGCAATTATACCTTTAACCTATTGAGCTCTGGTGGGTAAATTTCTTCAAAATTCCAAAAGTCACATTGGCACCAGTATTTTGAAAAAAAAAAAAAAATGCTTAACGATATGCACGAAAAAAAAAAAAAATGCATTAAGCCAATTTCAAAAAAAAAAAAAAAAAAAAAAAAAAAAAATTGGTCGAATTTTCTGGTGCCGTTATGACATTTCGGAGTTAAAATTATGTGGTAGAAAATTCTACCATCAGAGCTCAAAGGGTTAAAACTGACGCTTTTGAATTAGCTATTGGTCAACCATAAAAAAAATCCTGTAAACATCTTTTTTTTTTTTTCTTCTTTTTTTTATATTTTTGAAAATATAAAGGTGAAATAAAACAAAGGAGGAAGAGAAATGAAAGTGATAAACTCTCAGAAAATAGTTTTACTCAAACAATTTTTCACCAGACTTTACCTTTTCATTCTTCTTTTTGTAAAAAAAAAAAAAAAAAAAAAAAAAAAAAAAAAAAAAAAAAAAAGTGTGCTTTGTGTATATTGTTGTGGTAAAGATATTATATTCTTGTCTTGTAGATTTAAAAATACAAATATTTTTTATATCTAATCTTATTTTCTACAAAAAAAAAAAAAAAAAAAAAAAAAAAAAAAAAAAAACATCGAGGTGAAGAAAACATGAACTGAAAGGGAAAGAAGCAATATTACTTCGAACTTTCCAGTATTGTTCTTCTAAATTTAGATTCTGTTTTTAACGAAAGGATTATTATTTGGACATGATATTCGAATTTCATTTTTAGCGAAAGGGTTATCAGTAAGATGTGCTACACTTGTCTGATTTAGAGGAACAAATTTTTATGTCTAATATTTTCACATATTTTTAATAGTGTAAATATGAAATGATACAAAAATCGATGAAAATTTAAGACAGTATGCAGTAAACTAATGAAAAAACGATTCCTACGTTCGACTACTATGTAAAATTAATACCACATTCGTACTAAATTATTGAAACCTTTTCTTTGAGAAGTTTAAAATTTCAAAATTCTTTCAAAGGAAATTTTTCATATTCATTAGGTAAAAAGTAAACTTTTCGCTCCCATATATCCAAATCATACATAATTGCCATTGTGGAATATGTTGCCTTTTTTTCATATCTTTGCGAATTCTGTGCATATTATGCATCCATGACAGCAAAGTCCATAAAACATATTCTTCTTGAAAGAGAAATGTGGTATTTTACATTATGCTTATAATTCGAACAATGTTTATTCATTTTTATTTAACCCATTAACGCCCGAATTATTTTCTTCCCTAAAATTTAAATTTTGTATTTCCCACCACTTTTAAAAGCAAATTAACTTTTATCTAAATTTATCGAGGATTCTCTCTTGTAAAATAACATATATATTTATCTTTCTCTTTACTGGTGGGAAAACCGCTTTCTTGCTGTTTTTGTAACCGTCCTCAAAAGAGGAAGCTGGGCGTTAATGGGTTAACATAAAAATTAATTACTACTTCTAGACATTTTCTTCGTTGATGTAATCGTTTTTATTTCAAGGCTTAGAAACAGTATATGGGATATTGAATGTGTGATTTTTAAAAACTGCGGATAATCCCCGTTTATTTTTATTTTATTTTTTATCAGTAGAAACATTTTTTGGCTTATGAGTAATTAACCCATGTGCATCAAAAGTGTGTATTGGACACCTTAACACTAGAACCG
This sequence comes from Maratus speculifer, assembly GCA_964019185.1. Classification (NCBI taxonomy): domain Eukaryota; kingdom Metazoa; phylum Arthropoda; class Arachnida; order Araneae; family Salticidae; genus Maratus; species Maratus speculifer. Next base: position 369,122,358 of record OZ025293.1, read on the forward strand.
CGGGAATTTTTAACCAAGTTTTTTAAAAATAATTCACACCAGAATTTTTATTTAAGTCTATTTACCTTGTCAATTTTAAAACATTTTTGTGCAGCTTATATTTAAATAATTTTAAGAAGACTTATCTGGTTCGAATCAACATCTTTTCACTGACTGCGGGTCAAAATGACCCGTGTCCGCGGTTCTAGTGTAATATAGAAAAACATGAGAAATAATGATAATAAATGCAATAAAATAAGAAATACGTATTAGTTGTTATGTTATACATTTAAAATAACACGCCATTTAAAATGCAGTTTATACCTATGCATTTATGTATCATCTTATTTTGGCTATAAGAATAAATCACGTTGAGGAAGGACTTTTAAATGGAACAGAGTTAAATACTTGCTTTCAAAATATTGTACTGTGATGCAAGATGTGTTTTGGTCTGCATGATTTTATTTTTCCTTATTCAGCATTAAAAAGTATAATTCTAAAAAATACGCATCAGCCATGAACTTTTGCTGGTTTCACTCATCAATAGTCCTTTATCAGTAACTAAAATTAGTTGCAGTACATTATCATTTTGCTTCGCCCAGAGTTCTGCATTGGTATTGCATTCGAATGCTTTACTTTGAATTCAGTATTTATCTTCTTGTTTTATAAAAAGATATCTCGCTGAATTCTGCAATAATCCTTTGTGTTCATGTGAGTTTTGGGAGAACTAGTCTATCAAATTACCTTTTATCACATAAAAATCGTACTTAAAAAATAAAATTACGTTTTTAATGACTGCTGTATTTAAAAAAAAAAACAAAAAAACAAAAAAAAATGCCCGTGAATGAAGAGCAAGTTACTCTGCTCCTTTTCGTATTTTTTTACCGCTCCCTTTCAGAGCCCAGAGCAGAGAGGAAAAAAAATATATCGTGAAAAAATAAAAACAAAGCATCTGATTTTTTATGTCGCATAAAAAATGGAGCTCGGGAGAGGATAGCAGGATAAAAAATGTCAAAAAAAAGAGGAGAAGAGAGAGGAAAAAAACTGTGCTGAAAAATTTTTCAGCAAGATTAACTATTGCGATGAACTGCAGGAGCGCTGGCAGAAGTGAGTAGTTAGGGGAGGGGATGCGAGTTGTGCACAGCAGAGACACTTTTGGAGACTGAGGGGGGAAATATAAAATTACCTGGTGTCGTCGCAAGGGGGGGAAAATTAAAAATTGCCCGTGTATATCAATATATGTGTGTATATATATATCGTGCATATACTGGCGTACACATACTACTGAGAGCAAAAGAATGAATGCGAAGGTAGGAGCGCGGGGGGGGGGGAGTAACAAATTGGAAAAAGAGCGGAATGCAAATGAAAAGGAAGGAGAAAATGAAATACGGAAAGAAAAAAAGCTCATTAAATGAATAAATAATAACTAGCGTTTCCGAATTGTGTGTGGCGCTGAATTCCCCCTTTTTACCGCTAAGTTTGCATTTTTTCTCTCCTTTCTGTGTCTTTCTTGCTCCGTTTTTTATACACATGTTTGTGCGGAATGTTTAAAAAAAAATGTCCTGGCCTTCGGTTTTCTGGGCAGCTAATCTTGATGCCCAACAATGTAGTTGCTATTATTACTGTTGTTTTGTTTTTAACTATTAGATGGCGCTTCGGCTGTGCAGCTCCCCGTCGGGAGAAAGGCGCTTTTTTGTCTTTCACTCTTTTTGTTATTTTTTTCCTTATTGTTATTGTCTACATCCCCTACCTCTGGAGGCATGAACACAATTTAAAAAATCGGTCACGCAGTACTAATGCAAAAGAATTATCGATTCTTTTATTGTCGCAGGCACAGTTTTTTTTTTCTCCATCTGATGAAAGCACGAATCAAACGAAAAGCACTATTACGAAGGCGCTTTAGTTTTAATGAGTAATATTCTTCAAAATCACCTCCATAAATCTCCCGTGGGTGCTCGTAAGGGTGGAATCTCACAGCCCTTCTTAAATCTCACCCACCCCTCTGCGCGAAAATGCATCTCATTTCAGAATTTTTATCACACATTTATTTTCGTACGTGGTAATGTAGGCTGAAACAACGGAAGAATCATGGAAAAATATTCAGATTTATTTTTTATGCGATAGTTCATTTGACTTCCTCTAAATATGCCGTGATTTTTAGCTAATATATATCTTAGGGGTTTTTTTTCTTATTAATAGAAGTATTTGAATCGTGTTGTTTCGCGTAAACATTACAGAATATATATATATTTTTTCATATTTCGAATGCTTCTGATAAGGTATTCGCGTCATTAGACAAAGAAAAAAAAACTTGTTTCATATGAAATTTTAATAGAAAACATATGCATTGTTTTTTAGACTATGCAATTTCTTTCTTTGTGTTTACTGACTAATTTTGAAAATATGGAAAACTATGGGAAATTTGATGTAGAAAAACATAAGTGTCAGTAGTGAATTCCTTGTATAAATCGAAATTTCTTCCCCCCAGATGATTTAAATTTTATGCTTGTTTTTCAGTAAGTTCAAAATTCTAAAAAATTTTCTTAAAACTTGTTAGAATATAACTGTATTAAAATAAAATCAGTATTTTTTTTTTTTTTTTTTTTTTTTTTTATTAGATAAATTTAACTTTTTCGAGTAATTTAGTTTCGGTATTAAAATTCATTAGCTAAAAATCTCATTGAATTATGTCATTTCGTCTATGCGAACAGATGAACTGCTATAATATTACCCTGATTCTGACTGAAATTTATACATTTTAAGAATGAAAATCTGTTTGGAAAATATTCGTTTCACCGATTCAGTATGAGATTCTGAAGTATTTACCTTTGGGAGTTTAATTGTTTTCCAATATAATCCCTTAGCTATTTGTGACTTTGTATTCGTATAAAACAATCAAAATAATATCACCCTTCATAGCAATCTTTAGAGTATTTGGATATAAATTTGCTTTCATATTTAGAAAATTTAATCTCTTTCATGTTTGCCGCCTGAATGCAGGGACTTTGTGATATATAATCCTCTTCTGAATATATTAGGTAGTTAAAGTATATTAATACTGGAAATTTAAATTATGTATTTTCACATTAAGCCAGCAAATATGTTATTTATATTGCATATTGCATACGATTAAAATATCAATTGTTTCCTATATGTGTTCAATGTAGTAACTTAATATAATTGTTTCGTTTAAATTGTACCAACATTGTCTTTTCATATGTAAATATGCGTCTAAAACTCCATGATTCCCAGACTAAGCTATTCTGAAATAATATTTACGCTTCTGGTAAATATTTATAATTAGAATAACAAGCTGCACCAACTTGCATTATATGTATTGCGTTTCCGATGAAAACCCTTGTTGAAATATTTAGTCAATTCAGCACTATATTTCAACAGCTAGGTATGTTGTTTGAAATAATAAATCTTTCTTCCAATATTATGTTGAAATTAATATCAAACTAGGCTTATATGAAAACAATGTTCCTGTTGACAAAATTGTTTCAGAATGAATCTCCTAAATTCGAGCATTCAATGAATTATTCAATTATTATTTTATGTAATTTTTAAGTAACACCAGCTTTCAAATAGTTTAGTACTAAAAAGTAAAAACTCAACTAATATGAAAGTTATATTTCAGACTCCAATAATGTCTGCAGGTTTATAACATTTGAAATAATCAGAAAGTTATTTTTAAATGTACATTTATAGCCATGTTAGGATTACTTGTATTAGTTAGCTTAAAAATATATTGATAGTTTATTACTTAAGGGGAGTACGAATATATCGACAGATGAAAATACTCGTTTATAGGCATTTATTTATTTATTTTATTATAGTTTAATATTCTCTCGTGATTAAGGGTTATACAGTAGTATATTCAAAACAATATATAAATATTAAAACTTAATGTTTCAAAAATATTTTCATACAATAAAACTTTTCTTAATTAAAATTTTATCCATAGATATAATACGGAACTTTTAAATGTAGTTTAGAACAATGTAGTGGAAAATACTAAGATACAGTCAACATTAAAATGAATTTTTAAAAATTGTAATTTATTAAATATAACGTATCGAAATTCTCTAAAATGGCTATTAATTTGAAATTACTCAAAAACTAATTATATTACATGAAACTAGTTCGTTTTTCAATTAACTTTTTTTATAAAGATTTTAAGCTTACACAATTACTATTGTTTTAGTAAATTTTAACAAAATGATAAAAATAAGCATTTGATAAAAGTGTAAGAAAATGAAATAGCTCTTTTTTAATACTTTAATTTGATTCTTTAATACGTACAAGATATTAAGTATTAGAAATTTTTTTTGAGCTATCTCAATTTAAAAATATTTTAAAGCCAAAAATAAATTTTTTCCGTTATTTTTAAAAGCATTTTATGCTCGTATTCATAGTTTAACGTTTTTTTTTTTTTTTTTTTTTTTTTTTTTTTTTTTTTTTTTTGGTTAGGAGTACTAACTGTTACCTATGAAGGGGAAAAAAAACTTGTCTTTGAATGTAATATACGCGTCTATTTTTAGGTATAACATAATGACATTTTAATTTTAATTCTACAATTAATTTTTTTTTTTATTATTTTTATAGAAAAATGACGAGTTATTCAATGAAGTATGTTTCATGAATTAATAAAGATTTATTTGATTTAATCTTTTGCCAATAATAAAGATTTTGTATTTATTATATTTAATGAGAAAAGTCCCCAATTACTAAAAGTAAAAATTTGAACTTGTAATTATTTTCTATATTTCTTATGTATGGCTGAAGCTCGTCGAAGATTACATTTCTTTTGAACTGAAGTACTCCTTTACGTACACTATTAAATGTTAAATAAAAAAGTAAACTTGTTCTTGACTGTAATATACACATCTGTTTTAAGATATAGCATCATAAAATAGATTTTAATTTTAACTCTATAATCAATTCCTTTTATGAAAAAATACCGATTTATTCAATGAACTATGTTTTGAGAAATGATTAAAATTTCTTTGATTAAATCTTTTTCCAATAATAAAGATTTTACATTGAAATTAATAGAAATTTTTTCCTATTAGTAAAAGAGAAAATATGAACTTATAATTACGTTTCTGCAGTTCTTACCTTTATTTGAAGTTCATCGAAAATTACATTACTTTTGCAATGAAATTGCATTGTTAACCGTTGTAAATCACATTGTAAATCATATGCATTGTTAATTCCCTACTTTAATTCTGAAAATGTTCTTTTATTTAATTGGAATATTTGAGCGATCTAATAAAACAACAAATTCTCTAAAATAATAGTGATTTTCCGAAAAGCCGCACACTCAAAATCCCTGAATATGGGTTTTGGGTCGAAATAGACCCAAATACCTTAGCAGGGTTAAAGAGAGGCCTCTGTCTGTTTAGCCCTCTAATGCAAAAGGTAGCCTTAGTGACCACTATAAGCCAAATCAAGCCAAGCCATTCAAGAGTTATACGTGAATATACATAAAAAACAAACAAACAAAAATTACCCATGCAAACTTATTATATAATCCGTTTAGTTGGAGTTCGCAAAAACCCGGGAGAACACGAGCAGGGTATGACAACCCCGGGATACGTAAGATTTTAAAATTTGTCACCACTGCTTACGAAAATTAATCTTGACTTATGTTATCGTAGAATTTGTAACAGTTGTGTACAATCAAATAAGACGTCGATAATTATTTAGAAATGTTGGTGGCAAAATAAATACCTTAAGTACTTTGTAATCGACATATCCTGCGCAATTGCTCCAGGGTTAAAAAAAAATAACACCTTGATCCGTGAAGGAGATATTTAATAATCCCGTAAGTTTTTTGGTAAAATCTGTTGCCCATTTTGCTAACCGCTGAAGAGGAAGTGAATTGTTCCTATACAAATTTTTCAAAATACCATTGTTCTCATAAATTACTTCATAAAGAATATCCGAAGATAATTAATTCTTAAAATTTATTTTACTTAACAACTCTTCAACGTTTAAGCACTCATTCTCTTGTTTAATATGTGGTTGTGTACGGAAACAGGAAAAAAAAGCACATTCCATCCATAGCTAAAGTGCCTTGTATTTATTTCCCCTATCCTATCTCCCTAACCACATAACGAGATAATTTAACCAAAATTCGGCACTCAACATCTTTTTGGAGGATACTTTACCGTTCTTCCCGTTTTCCTATCCTCTTTCCCCTTTTCCCCTGTATATTTTGAAGTGTCGTCGCGAAGGGCGAGAAAAATAAAATAAATAACTGCCCGCTCCCACGCATGCGCATTTGCAGCATCTCCGCGCGTTCTTTTTAAGTGTGAATTCGAATAAAAGGTGATGATTTTCTGAATTGTTTTCTTTGATTTCTTTGATAGTATGTGATGAACATGCCTGAAGATGACCCCAGAAGGATGGATGAAATCCGAAAGTACGCCGCTATCTATGGTAGGTTTGACTGTAAGAGGAAACCGGAGAAGCCCCTAACGTTACACGAGGTATGTTTTGTTTTGTTTTCTTTCTTTCCTTCATAAAAATAAATAAATAAATAAATCTTAAGATTCGGAGAAATGCGAAATTTTCTGAAACATTTCTGAATTCATTTTTAAAGTTAAAGGGGCAGTTTACTTTTTCAACAATTTTATTTATTTTTAAAAAAATATGGTTCAAATGATGAATTCAGTGCATTTCAACGTTCAAGTAAAAGTATATTTTGAAAAAAAAAATTAACCGCATACTTAATTAATTTTTTTTAAGTTTACATAAATTTCAATTTTTTTAAAAAAATCTTTACTACTTTTGTAAAAAGCTGTATTTTTGTCCATTTTTTTTAAAAAGATTTTAAAATGTTTATTGCAGTTTATTACTTTAAAGTTATTTATTGTAAGGTTTTTATATTTTAACATTTTAATTTTAATTTTATTTTAAGGTTTAACAATGTGTATTACACAAGACTGTGCATGGATTTTTCTTTACATATAATATTACATTTAATATAATGATTCTACTGATATATATATCTAACACATATCTAACACATCTAACACATGTTCATATATCATTTTCATCTAGTTAAAATGAATAAATAAATGAATAAATAATACCTATAATATATTATGTTAAAATAATGCTACAAATACAAATCCATTGCATTTAACCCCTTGGGGGGGGGCGGTGGTATGTCAATGAAACCTCTTAATTTTAATGCCAACAGGCCATATTTACACCAGAATTTTGGTAAAAGAAATTTCGTTTTATTAGATGTGTAAAATATAATTGTTTCTTATTAATAAATAAAGTTGTTTTCAAATTCCGGTGTCAATCATTAATTTCAAAACTCATAAGTAAGTAAATAAATACATTTTTTAAAAAAAATCTGATGCACTGCTCGCCAGATAACAATCGCATGCTTAACCGTTTATTTTATTTTATTTATTTATTTATTTATTTATTATTTTATTTGTTTATTTTTTTTTGGGGGGGGGGGATGTTATACTTAGTAAGACAATGTTTACTTAATAAGACTTATTTTTCAAAGAAAGCTTCTATTCATACAATAATACAAAATAACAATTTTATAAAAATCAAAATTTCAATTACAATTAAAAAAAGAAACAAATAAACGTGGCTGCAAACCTTCTAGTTTTTTAAGGACAAATAAATATATTTTGAATAAAAGTTGTTTAATGCTCTTGCTCTGTTGCTTAGAGTGAAAATCTTCTTTTTTATGGAAAACATTTTATTCAATAATCATATTTGAATTCAAACATACTTATTTTTTCGATTGTTTTGTATATCAGATATTTAAATGGTATACGTTATATCGAAATGGCAGTTTAAAAAACGAAAAATGATTTATGTTCAATTAAACAATGAAATTTCAATCTTCAATACTTCTTTTTTACACACAGTCCGCCTGCAAAACATGTTACAATGAAAAAGGAAACATGAATATTTTCATTTAAAAAGCGAGTATCGTAGCTGTGATATCTTTTAACTGCATGAAAATGATATGGAGAAGTTATTTAATCCGAATGATTTGGTTAGGGTGGAACTTTACATAATGACATTAGACTAAATCTTGTAAAACATTTAATATTAGGCATGCAACTTCGAAAACCATTAGTTTCTTTAACTCTAGCTAAATAAAGTTCAATTGTACTGTTCTTTTTCATTTGAGTTGTAGGAATACGTTTTTGCATGTACTTTTTTCCATAGGTCTCTGTAAATGAAGCAGCCGCCCAGATCTGCAAATCTATACCTGCGCTGTTAACAAGGCGAGATGAGCTTTTCCCTTTGGCCCGTCAGGTGGTGCGTGACAGTGGCTACCAATACTCCAAAGGGCATTCAAGGTGAGACATATACTGTTTTATAGAATGGATCTTTTTTTTTTTTTTATCATTTTGGTAATTTATAACCCCGATGTTTTTTCCTCCCGTTATTCTTTTGTTATTTCTAAATGTGAAATTGGTTAAGATGCAGAAATCGTGACTGTCCAGTATTGCGCAAGCTGTGCTCACCAAGAAACAGATGTGTAACGGGTCAGTTCATTCACCTTTTTTTTTTTTAATTTATCTCAGTCTTCAGGCATTTTTGTCAAACGTCATTTTCAATATATATCGGAAAAGAAGAGAATAATGACTTATCACCACAGTCAAATTAATGTGTAAAGAGATGATGTTTACATAGTAAAACTGTTTCTCGCAATAACAAGGTTTAAGATTTTGTGTTATATAAATAAGAAAAGTAAGTTAATTATTATAAAGACTGAATCATCATATAAAAAGATGAAATTTTAAGTTTAAAAAAATTAATAGTAGGTCAGTTCATTTACCTTCTTTATTTATCCCAGTCTTCAGGCATTTTTGTCAAACATAATTTTCAATATAGATCGGAAAAGAAGAGAATAATGACTTATCACCAGAGTCAAACTCATGTGTAAAGAGATGATGTTTACATAGCAAAACTGTTTCTCGCGATAACAAGGTTTTTGTGTTAAATAAATAAGAAATGTAAGTTTATTATTGCAAAGGCTGAATGATTATATAGAGCGATGCAATTTTATGTTTAAAAAAATTAATAGTGGGTCAATTCATTTACCTTCTTCATTTATCCCAGTCTTCAGGCAAAAATCTTTTTAGGTGTTTATTAGAAAAAGAAAAAATAATGTTATATCACCACAGTCATTTATGTGTAAAGCGATCGAAGAGACCTTAATATTTTCTTGTTACAACAGCGTTCTTGCAATATCCAGGTTTAAGATTTTCTGCTATAAAAATAGGAAAAGAAAATTAAGTATTAAAAAGGTTGAAAATGATCATACAGAGAGATGCAAGTTTACAGGGTTTTTATTATTATTAGTGAGTCAGTTGATTTATTTTCGTTATTTATCTCAGTCTTCAGACACTTTTATCAAACATCATTTTCAGTATATATCGAAAAATTAAGAGTATAATATCATATCACCACAGTGAAATTCATGTGTAAAGCGATCTGAGAGACCTCTATGTTTACTCGTTGCAAAAGAATTCTCACAATAACTAAGTTTAATTTTTTGTGTTATAAAATTGGGAAAAATAACTCAATTATTATAAAGGCTAAATGTTCATGCAGAGAGATGCACTTTCATGTTTTTATTATTAATATTAACAGTTTATCAGCTCATTGGCTTTTTTTTTTTTTATTTATCTCAGTCTTCAAGTATTTTTGTCAGACATCATTTTCAGTATATATTTGAAAAGTAAGAGAATAATGCCATATCACCGCAGTCAAATTCATTTGTAAAGAAATCGAGGAGACGTCGATGATTACTGGTTATAACAGAGTTCTCGTAATAGCCAGGTTATGATTTTGTGTTATAGGAAAGGGAAAGCAAGTTAAATTATCAAAAATGACTGAATGATCATATAAAGAGATGAAATTTTACATTTCTTGACTAATAATGGCTCATTTCAATCAATTCCTTATTTACCTTAGTCATCAGTCAATTTTGTCAAACTTTTTTTCTTGTTTGTTTGTTTGTTTTGATATATATCAAAAAATGAAAAGAATAATGTCATATCACCACGTTCAAACTCATATGTAAAGAGATCGAAGGAAGTTCGGTGTTTATTCGTCGTAACAAATTCTAAAAAACGATGTAAGATGCTGTGTTATAAGGAAGAAATAAGAAAAATAAGCTATATTATTAAAAATGACTGAATGATCATATACAGAGACGCAGTTTTACGTTTCTAGATTAATGATGTGAAACAAAATTATTTTTTATAATGGAGCTTCATTAACGTGAAAACACATATAATTAGTTGCCTTCAATATATCCTGTTTTCACAGTTCTTGAGAAAATGAATACAAGGTTTAGATATTGATAAGAGGAACTACTGTTGACATGGACATTTTTTTTTAATCCTTTTGAAATGCATGTCGACATAAGTACAACAGTATTTATTTCCATGCTTTCTCAATCGTAAATTTACAATTCGAAAAATGTGCAAGAAATATATTTTTAAAATAATGTTTGTATACTTATATATTTTTTATAAAGAAATAACATTTTTAAGATCGATATATATATTTTTTAATTCAGTAAAAGAAAAAACAATTGTTTTCTTAGTTCATTTCAACAAAGCTGTAACTGACTTTGGAAAAGCTATACTCCAAACAAACATAATTATGTTGAGGTATTTCACTCAATTTTAGCAAAAATGCAGAACATAAATCATGTAGGATATTTTCTTTAGAAAAATAATGGAAAAATCAGAAAATTGTTGTGACTTTGAGAAAATGCTTTATGATTATATTGGAGTTACAGTTAAATATATATCAGGTGAACTATTTTCTTCGTTAAAACTGAGTTTTCGTTACATCTGAACTTATTTTCATGGATTTCAACACTACTTCCCTTTAGCTTCCATCGTTGTAAAAAATTTCCAAAACAAAGTTTAAATCTCCAGCCAGATAGGATAGGTACATTATGTAGAGGTGAATTAAAAAAATTCATAGAATAGATATATCGCATAGTAAGTGCAAATGCATTCTAAAAATAATTTTTTATTTTATGCCCGAAATTTAAAATACTTTTAAAACATATTAAATATTGGTAAAAAATTGTACTTATATATTTCAAAAAATAGTTAATTCATTATTATTTTTTTTATCAAATATCAAATAAAGTACCTTATGGTACATTAAATAACATTTTTCATATTTTTGTAAAATGTTTTATTTTTTTATTTATTTATTTGTTTTGTGATATGAAAGTTGGCCGTGCTGTCGAATATAAAAAATTGCAGTTTTTGTAAGTTTTTCAGAATTACTATTATTGTATATGCATGTTTATGTATTAACTTCAGGTCTCAGTGTTACACAAAAAATTACGACGAAGATTCCTGCAAAAGGCTAAGGTTTGACGGCAGTCCTGGTGCTTTACCCGACCCAAATCAAATGGAAGAAGAGAGAAAAAGGAGGCAGGTTAGTCGATATTATTTTTATAACAGGTGGCAATTACTTATTATAACTCCAGATAAAATAAAAATACAGTAAGAGTATTTTAAAAGAAGTTTTTTTTACCCACCAATCATTCTGACATATTTACGGATTCATTTTTAAACGTAAAGGCAGGACACTTGGAGACGTGACTATTGAAGGGATTTGGAATCTAAATTTTTTTCATTAGTTGATAAATAAATTACATCTTGAGTTATGAGAGATTTTTGCCTCATGACGATCTTTATTTGGCTGTCGTATCCGGAAATTCGGTTTGAAAAAGTGACATATGAGCATCTTCTAATCTCATGCAATTACCAAGATAATTCAATTTAGGAATATGTCAGGTAGTAGCCTGTTTAAATGTGGAAAAAACCTTAAACTATATAAGCTCTTAATACGACATTACTTTAATAATATTAATAAACATATTTTTATGCTATCGAAATTTTTGTCATCTATTTTTCTTTTATTTAGTTCAATTTATAAATAATAGTATGAATAAATCATCGAAACAACCAATAGTTTTTGTTTTACCCAGCAGTGTGACATTAAGTTAGCTCCACATTATCTTACTTAATAAAAAATATTGCAGAAACAAAAGCAGACATATTTTTTACAAGTTATTTTTTATCTATTTATCCAGAAGAAAATTGCTTAACCCCTTCACCTCCTGTTTTTGAAATACCATGCATACGAAAGCAACTCAGTGTACAGCATGGATATGACGAAGTTAACATGTAACATTAAAAAAAGAAACATATTTAAGAAATAGCGTATTGAAGATTGATTTGACTTGACTCTTTTGAAACTAAATGACACTTAGACAATAATCGATAAATAAATAAATAAACAAACTTTGGAAGAAGAAACATTTTATGAATTTATCCATTTCTGAATTCAAACATTTTTTAAGAACGTTTTCCGTATTTTTGGAAGTATTAACTGGAAAATACAACAAATATAACAAAAGAAACTGTAACAAAACTGTATATAACTATGCATTTTTTAATGTATTTCTTCAGTGACATAAATTTAGCTTTGAAGCTTTTTTTTCTTATAATCAAAGTGATAATGATCTGACTAGTAGGCTAATCAGTTTTGCACCGGTTGTCTTAACTTTTATCATAACATGCATAATCATCAAATAGCACTTTTGATCTTGTCCTAGATCACAGTATTTTAGAACAAATCGTCAATTCAGAAAAAAACATACATATTGTTTTAGAATTTGGTATGTTTTACAAATATCTTATGTAATAAAAAATATATTTGTGTTTCAACGGATAAAAAGAAAATAGCATTGTTGATCTAATATTCAATTTAGAAAAAAACATATATTCTATTTTAGAATTTTGTTGTGTTTTACAAATACGTTATATGATGGAAAAATATACGGGAATTTTACAAAAAAAAAAAATCTGTTTTAGAATTTTGTTGTGTTTTACAAATACGTTATATGATGGAAAAGGGAATTTTACAGAAAAAAAAAAGAGCAAATAGCAGTATTGATCTTTTCCGAGGTCACAGTGTTTTAGAATATTGAAATCAGAAAAAAAATATTTCAGAATTTTGTTGTGCTTTACAAGCACCTAATGTGACGGAGCAATATTTGGGGGATTTAAAAGGAAAAAAAAGAAAAAATAACGATCTTTTCTGATGTCATGATGTTTTAGAATCTTCAATTCAGAAAAAAAACATACATCCTTTTAGAATTCGGTTGTGTTTTGCAAGCACCTTATATAATGGAAAAATGTATTGGAGACGTTAGGAAAACGTTTCTTTCTAAGTACACAAATTTCAACACGAAAATTTCAACCAAGACATTTATAATATGACATTTGTTTTTCATGTTTCACCTCTTTTGTGTTCTCTCTTTGGTTTCCTTTTGATGACGTAATTCTTAATTTATTTTCTACAAGTCTTGTGGACATAAAATAATCTATGGAAATATCGTTCACTTCACGGGTACTTTTTGCAGTGTAGATCATGCAGTAAAGAGTACAGTGCCAAATTTTGGGTATCTATATGTCATTAGGAAAAAGCATGAATAAGCAAAGGAAAAATTAGCATGTTCTCAAACAGATACTTTATATAAAAAAATAAATCCAATAAGCACCGTGTAGTAACAAGACACATTTTATTAAGGGGTCATTGGACTTTTAAATCTTCAAAACATTCAACTTAAAAAAAAAATCTATATTAATGAATAATACATTTTGAACACTTTAAAATAAAACCAATGGATCTCTAAATAGTTGTTTAGTATGAAATATTTTTAATGATTTAACTCTATAGTGATTTTTCTCCAAGTCTGATTTTAGCGATTTGCTCGCAAGGTAGTTAAAAACCTTTTGAATATATTTTCAAGAATTTTTCAAAATGTCTATTTGATAGTTATTGTGTTATATTGCTAAACTTTTAAAATTTTTATAAAAGCAAGTTACAGTTTTGTTTTTAAAACATAAAAATACTATAAATAAACATTGTTTTTTTATATATTTAGATTAAGTGTAATCGCAATGTTCTCAAGTATAATTAGTTACCAAAGATATTTTTTACATACAGACATTTTTACATAATTATGTGCAGAACCTGTGATTCTAATTTTAAAGTTTGAAAACCCCTATAAGAAATAATGTGCCCCATTAAAATCTGAAAAATATCAAATGAAAGAACCTTAAAAATTCTTTCCAGCTCAAAGCGTGTGCTTGTGATATAAATCAAAATGATACACATTTTTCAGGGACAACATCGGAATGTTGGCAATTGTTAATCCTTTATATCCTGGCAGTAATTTTAAGTGACATTAATGAAAATTCAATGTAAAACTTGTTTGCTTCTAATAAAAGTAGATTTCACTCTTCATACAAAATAATTCTCAGTCATATTTGCAAAGTACAATGAACAGTCAAAGCTAAATATTTTTTAATGTGGTTATTTTCTCAATTTTATCAGTGATTTTTGATATTTAATCTAATTATTCTAGTAAATATTTTGCAAAAAATAGCTCTAACTGCCGATTTATTAAATCAGTTTTAATTAAAAAAAATCATCTAAAAATAAAATTATTTTTTTATACGCTATTCTGGATTTCTCATACATTAACATAAATAATTATCAGGTGAAGAAATTTTTGTATTAAAACTTCAAGGTGTAAATTGTTACAAGGTTCATTTTATTATTTTTTGTGCATTAAATTCATTGGATGATTTTTTTTTTCTTTTTACAATACCTTTACTTACAGGATAGGCTCGAAGCTGTGACTGAACAGATAAAAGTGTTGGCTGGCCAACAGCATGACCTGAAAACAGGCCTTCAACAGTCTCGAGATACCCACAATGTGGCCGCAGTCGGTCAAATACAAACGCAGTTAGACCATCTTGCCACTCAACATTATCAATTAGTCAATGAACAAAGTGAGCTCAGCAGGCAACTGAGAAGGCTAGACAGGTAAGAATTTTTAATTAGGCATTATAGGTTCAGAATTTATATTTTTCAGCCAAAAGTTTGCCAAAGTTCTTCTTCGGTAAGTAAGATTTTTTTACTGATCACAATCCAGTCATTTTGACGACATTTTGACCACTGGAGATGGATGAAGCAGCGAAAGGTAACATGTATGGTTTTATTAGCAACAATGTTCAAAATGATTTATGAAATGTGAATTTTATTAATATCAAATGCCTGCGTTATACATGAATTTAAAAATTATTATATAAAATAATTTTTATTTTATTTTCTATGCAAATGTTTATTTAGTTTTTAATAAAAAAAATTTAGTTGTGATTTATGTTCATAATTTTTCAGACTGTTATAATTTTTAAATTGCATTTTTTATTGTATATTTGCATGCAATAAAATTCAGACATTTAAAAAATTTCTTTTTTCTAAATCTTTTTTATATTTATTTTCTGAGAAATTCATTATACTTCTTCAACTTAGCTTTGATCTGGAAAATTTTGATCCAGAGTGTAGGAAGGGGTTAATATGATGGGAGGAAATATTTAGCCGTTTAGCCAAAATATTAAATCTTTTACCTGTATTAATGTGTTAGTTTCTGATGTATATAAAATAGTCAGTTTCTGTAATATTTTATCATTTGAAACTGAATACTTATTTATATTTACTAATTCTGGGTAATCTATTTCTGCTTTACAAACATTTATTTAATGTTTAGTAGGATAAGTTGCATTTGAAGAGAAGAAAAAAAATATCCAAATGTATTGCCTCATTTTGAATAGAAACGATAATTTAAATTATAATTTTAGCAGCTTTGAAAAAATTTATTTCTTACGCATGTATTATATCCAATATCATTTATCAGTTTCAATAATGAATAAAATATGCAAGGAACAAAAAATTATAAAATAAATAAATGAAATATTTACATATTTATTCTACTTGATACTTTCATTGCCTCTTAAATTCTAAAACATTGACTATTCAGTGGCACATGAAGAAAAAAATTTAATTTATTGTTTTTCATTTATGATTATTATAAATTATTGCTCATGTAATTATTGAAAGTGAGCAGATTTTTAAATAGATTTCAATAATAGTAGTTGAAGATTAGTTTTGACCATCTAACAAAATATATCTTTTCAATCATACATAGCTATTGATATTCTTCGTAAACTAAATTTTGGCTGCAGATATTGACAAGATATCATATAAATGTGTTAAGATGTTATACAATGTATAGATGTTTTAAAATAAAAAATATTATAAACAAACATATCTGCGTATAAATTTCATTGTTCAATCAAATGTCTTATTCTCTACCAAATAACTCTTTTTAAAGTATCCGAAGACGTTAAAATGGTCGTGAATGAATTGAAGTTTCTTTCATGCTTATTTTTTTTTCTTTTCTTTTACATATAATGATTCCTTGGATGAAAATTAAAAGGATGTTCATAATAGCAATGTTTGTCGAAATATGGTATGATATTTGAATAACGGTTATGTAAAATATATCAAATATCTAGTATTGAATTTTCAGAAACCTCTAATATGCTTATTTATAGAAACAGCCAAAACGTTTCAGTTTATTTCCTAGATATGTGTATGGGGATTATTTTGATACTAAATTTACTTGAATTGGATGATTAAATTTGAATGTAGCTTTTATTATACTTCTATAAAATTTCTATAAAAATCTCAATATCAGTGGAAAACTTATAAATTCCAGTTCTTAAAACTAATTTGGGGAAAATATAAATTTAACATAGTTAATCAATACATGAACTAAAATAAAAAAACGGTTAATGTCACTTATTTCTTTTTAAGAGATCCCTTCGTATTCGAAAATCCAGCTGTTGATACTCTTCCTTCTTAAATCTAGGAATATAGCGTAATAATACGCGTACAATATACAGATATTTTCAAATAAACAAATAATTTTAAAGATAAACACAACTGTGTATTATTTTAAAGCCATTCAGTCAAATGTCTGATTTTGTACCAAAGAATTCTTTTTAATCATATTCAGCTATTGATATCCCTCCTCCCTAAATCTTTGAAAATAGGATAATAAAAATTTGCCAGCATTGCTTCCTTTAGTATAGAGGTATTTTCTAATAAACAAATGATTTTAAATATAAACAGAATTACGTATTATTTGTAGTCATTCAGTTAAATGTCTTATTTGTACCAAAGAATTCTTTTCAATCATATCCAGCTATTGATATCCCTCCTCCCTAAATCTTTGAGAATAGGGTAATAACACGCTTCGAGTGTATAGATATTTTTTCGATAGCATAAAAAATCGTGAGGTAAAAAAAAGCGAGGGCATCACCCCAGACCTTGCCCTTGATCGTGAAAGTACCCCTATGTGCCCCTTTACGGTGCCTCTACCTGTTCCGGGCCTTAGAACCCTTGCCCTTCAGGGACATTTTGGGGACACTGACATCAGAGTTCACAGGTTATCTACAACTTTCCCCACATCAAAGGGTTATGAGGCAAATGAACTGTGATCGATGTTACCTAACTTTCCCTAGGGTGAAAGGGAAAAGGTACTTTAAGAATAAGAATAACCCTTTAAAATTTATTCATCCGGTTAACCAACCTCTACCTGTGACCTTAACTTAGTAAATTTAGATAAAGCAAGGTGTTAGGGGAGCCGTTTTTCTTTGTGACCGCTTGAAATAGATTGCGTTAGGTTTTCCAGAGTTTCACCCAATTTTTGTGTTCTTATAATGACTTTATTGTTTTGGAAAAGATAAGTTTAAGCTTGCATGATTTCAGCTATCATGTCGTTGATTAACATTTTTAACTAAACCATACTCATGTATGATGCCCATTTTTGTTTTGTTTTACTCAATTTTTTTATTTAACTCCATTTACAGTTTTACCCTTATGACAAAATATGTTTTTCACTTTTATTTATTTTCGTAAAGAGTGTTTAGGAAAAGTTTAGATGATGAAATTAATGTTTGCTTTTATCTCTGTTGTATATGATCATGAATACTTTTTGGAAGAGGGACTCATAAAATCAAAATAAATTCCATAAAATTGATAAAATCTTTTACGCACGAAAGCAAATTTGCTTTCATTTAAAATGGACAGGGAATTAATTTCAAACTTTTATGGTGAAAATGAGGAAAATCATGCATTGTTGTATTTATTTCAAAATACATAATGTTATGTATCAATGCCATGTATTTAAGAAAATTTCTAAATGTCAACTCAAAAGAAAATTTTTATTTTAAGAACATATATTTTTACATGTAAATATATATATATATATATACACACACAATTTCTTTCTTTGTGTGTGAGTGGAAATATATATGACTCTTTATATTGACATGGAAAACGGTCAATTATACACAACTAATTAATTTTATAATTGGATAAATTACACCGCTATATCTTAATAGAAGAGGCACTGTTTTTTTTTTTTTTTTTTTTTTTTTTTTTTTTTTTTTTTTTTTTTTAATCAAAATACATTACATTCTGAAAATTTTGCGTGTGACTTTTTTTGCCGAAAGAGTTCCTGTTTTTGTTGATGCATTAAAAGGATTTTATCAAATATTGTAGACTACTTTTATTTGCAAAGTTCAAGTAAATTCATAAATTTTAAAATATTAAAAATAAATAGAGAAATTCACACTGAAAAAAGTAAAAAAAAAAAAAAAAAATACTTTAGAATATATTTCTGAACGAATTTTTTCCCTTTTATTCTAAGAATGAAATTACACGAGACAAAATTCCTGTTTGACATATTTTGATATCGGTATACAATATTTGGAGTAATCCAAGAAATCTCCTCGGAAATAATCTGATAAAAGCTATTAAGATTCTTCCATCAAATATGTTAATCTGTTCGTAACATTAATCGTAATCATAAGTTACGGCTTTACTGAATTCTCTCTATGCTACAACCAAAGGATTTGCTTTACTCCTTAATATTTTCCAGCTGTTATTTTTGAATACTTTTGTCATCTGAAGAACTAAATTACACAGATTTTGGCTTCAACCCTTTAAATGCTAAGTATTCTTACCCCTAAGATTGTCTCTAAATTTCAGAAAACGCTCTCATATGAATTTTTTGCAAAGATCAAGAAATAAAATCGTAAAAGGAAAATTACTGAGGTGATACAGATAAAGCAAGCCATTAACCCTTTCTGCTTTAAATTACGAATTCGTGAAAATATAATCTTCTAAAAGCATTTTTCATGAATATTTGAAACTACATTAGAAGATTTAAACAATCATTTAATAAATTCTATAAGAATTTTGTCGATTAAAATTAATTCATTAATTTTGAATTTTTAGGGATTTTTTGCAATGTTTATAACTTCACTCAAGTATTTTATTTAAAATATTTTTTTAGTACTTTATAGCATTAGAAAATTTTCGAATACAGTGTTCTTACACTAGAAATATAGAAATATTTCCGAACTAAATTTTTTCCTTCCACAATCTTTTCACGTCAAGAAAACTGAAAAGCTGAAAATAAAAAAGAAATCATCCTTTTAAAAATATTTTGTTTTATGCACCCAACAATTCTTTTAGAACACAATAAAGTAAAATAACCCATTCTAAACAATATTACTACTAATCGATGTATTAAAATTATTTTATAATAAGTTATTTCATAGGTACTTTAAAGTAAAGGGTTAAAAGGAACCCATAAAAATTTTTACCAATAAGAAAAAGTTTGTCTCTAACCCTTTGAGAGCTTAAACTTTCCAAGAAAGAATATATTTAACCCGTTGAGCACCATTAAGCTTAAAGAACAAACACGGCAAGTAACTTTTCGTTCAACAAAACTCTCCCGTTGATTCTTTTCAAGCAAGTTTTTTTTTTTCTTCTTTAGCCAGCAGCTATAATTGATTGCACCTCGCTGAAAAGAAACGCAGAGATCTCCCCGTTTATTCGAGGCTGCGTTTTCTTTCTCTTTTAACAATCTGACGACGAAAAATAAAACTTTGGCTCGAAAAAAAAAAATACATTAAAATTTTAAAGTGCGAGGCGGTATTAATTCATTAAAAAGGAAAGATGCCGATGGGCGGTGGCCCTAAAGGGTTGAAAAGGAGGAGAGAAAAGAAGTATCTGTGTGTGTGGATGTGTGGCTCTTGCAAGGGGGAGAGATTTTGCCATTGGAGGACTGGTTATTAAAACCCAATGTTTTACAATGAAGTGAAAAAAAAAAATTCAGCATACTAAGTACTTTTAATATGTGCGCTGGGCGGGGTCTCATTAAAACAGGAGATATTTTCAGCCATCGTATAATTAATGCAAAGTATTTCAGCGCCGTCATCCAACCAGGAGCGGGGACAAAAAATTGCTTCTCCGGGAAGAGGGATGGAAAAAATGCCCCCCAACTCTAAAGCTGTGGCGTCACTGGTCGCCAGGAAATTCCGCGCTCCCCCCCTTCACCACCTTCTATCATTGCAAAAGAATCGATTATTTAAATAAGCTCTCGTTCCGGAGTTGGATGGGCGAAAAAAATGCTGATGTGAATTGAAGAAAAAAGCAGCAGGAAAAGCATTATCGGGAGTGCAGATTTTGCTGCGTGACACACCATCGATGTATTTGCCTAAGTCCGGGATAATTATTTGCTTTGTGGATATAGACTGGACGATATCTCCGTATCGTATCGATTAGGGAGGGTACAAATGTTGGAGAAAAAACTTATCTTCAAGCTTATACATAAACAGTTTTTTTTCCTTTACGCTCTGCGCCAAAGGTATAAATTTTATGAGAGATCTCAGTTAGTTCGATAAGGCTTTGTTCTGCTCTCTAACCCTTTCGCTTCAATTTTCTTGCACGTAGTCTGTGATGAGTTGCTTGTTTTCGATGTAGTATACATTAAGCGTTTGCTACGTGACAAACAGTGAATCATTTTTTTTAAAAAATCTTTAATAACCATGCCATTCTGCAATTATGATATAGAGTTATTTAAATTTTTCTTTGGTAAACATTAAAAAAAAATTATTAAGCCGTTTTGATTTTTAGTTATGGTAGTATTTTGTTCCTTTTAGCCACAGAGTATCTTCTTCAATATATCATAAATGTTTTTATTATTTTACTAGGAAGTGGTTTTATTTGTTAAGGATTTTTTTTTTTTTCTGATGTAAAAACTGAGTTTCTTTTTTCGTTTTTGTTACATACTTCGTTATATCAGCACAAAATAAATGAAGATAGAATTTTTTTTTTTTTTCATTACAGAACCATTGATGAACATTTGAAAAAAAAAAAATCATTTTATCTAATAGTTTTGAATGTTTAAGATTATTTTTGTGAAGAAAAAAAAAGTAGATCGCATAAGATTTTATATTTAAACATAAACTTTTTAAAATTTATAAGCACGCTTTATCAATAAGATTGCAAACTGCATCTGAATGTTAAATGAAGGCACTTCAAAAATGAAAATAAAGATGAAGAGCATTGTTCATCTAAAAATTAGAAATGAAGAAGAGTTTTCGGTTATTGTATATCGCCAGCAAACTTTAATCATTTATAGGTTGGGTGGTGTTAAGAAAACTACTTATTGTCATTGATATGATGATGAACTCTCAACCAGGGGTTGGCAGGTTGACCTCCAATAGCATTTTGGAATGTCAAAAGTTTACTGAAAACATTCATAGAAGTATCTTTACTTTATATATTAACAAAATTTCTGCCATTAAATTAAGCAAATAATACTTTTTTTTATTTTTTGCATGAATTCGGGTTTTTTGCCCTTACAATTACTCCCTCATAACCATTATTTTGGCCTATTTGGAAAGAATTGCCCTAAAATACTTTGTTTAAAAACTGATAAACAAACTTATTGGAAAATAATCTCTAAGATTGCAATGCGATAGTTTTACATAGATTCACTGGTGAAATTACTTTCTCCTATAAATTAGCAGTATAACTGCCGTAATCGAAAAATAAGTTCCTTTTATATGTATGTTTTAATATAGACCCTAATAGCACAGTACTTGACATCAATTCACTTTGATCTCACAAACAGCTACAAGTGTGACACTCACAATAGTGATCAAATTGAAGTTCATTAATTCGTCACTCAAGTGGACAGTCATTTGGTGACTCTAAATGAGAAGTTGCTGTGACTGGTTTTTTAATCATCTCTTCCTAATACATGACATATCTACTTCATATGATTTTTATACGAGTCATCTTCCAATGCTGAAAGACATTGATTTATGATGAGTTTTAAATTGTTATTATTATTACAAGATTCTATTATATTAATGAAATTTGCTTATCATGATACGTGATTAGTATTTTATAGCATTTTTACTTCAGTAGAAATGTTTAGAGTAACTCACGATGTTAACTGATTTTTTTTTTTTTTTTTTTTTTCTTTTTCGTTATAACTTCATTTATTTATTCCAGTTTTTATTTATCTGCATATTGAAAAGTGCAACAAATCGTATAACTGAATGTGTTAGAATGGAGAAAAAAAGACATTCACGAAAGTGTTATAACATTTTTATAGAATTTGACTGCATTTTTAATTTCGATGAACCATTCAGAATAATCCAAAAAAAAAAAAAAAGTTTGATTCTTATAGTGATAACGTTTTCTCTCACTGATCAAGATTTTCTTAATATGGCAGCTGACTAGGATAAAAAATAATTTTAGGGATTTTTTTTAAGAGTGGTAGGGAAAATAGAATTTTAATCTGTAAAAATTTAAAAGAGTTTTAAAACATAAAATTATTCAGATTAATTATTGAGGTTTTTTTAAATTTTTAGTGGGGTTTTTTATGATATGCATTGATCTACATTTTCTAATTGGCAAATGAAAAAAAATTAAATTATCGGTGTAGTAAGCTTGTTAGACTGATAGAATACAAATGTGCCATGTATATTTATATATATATATATATATTTAATGGATCTTCGGAATTTCGTTTCCGGTTTTTCATCTAAAGTATTTTTTCTTCTTCCATTTTTACCTATTTTGCAAATAATCAAATTTTGGAAAATAGTGAAAAAAATCTCTCAATACGTCTATTTTTTTTTCATAATAAACCAAGATTTTACAACACCAGAAATATATGTTAAAACTTTTTTTTTTTTTTTCCAAATTGTAGTTTTTTTTTTTTTTTTTTCAATACATGCTTATTAACAGAATAGAATGATAAAGGAAATTCGGTTTTTAAAATTTCATATAAGATGAATATTCGAAACTCACATCCTCATATAAAAATAGTAATTAAGATTGTAGTTGCCTTTAATTTAGGGTTGCTTTGTTCTGATGCAACCAAAATCTTACACCAAAAGGCTTGTCATAAATGCTATCCAATCTCCTATTCTGATTTTGCATTTATGAATGTTTTTCTTGAAAAAAAAAATGATCCTAGAATTCTCTCAAACCTGTTATGCTTCACCAAAAGAAAAAAAAGTTAGATTACATAGTTTCTGAATTAGAGTACCTGTCAATTTCATGAGATTGTGAATAAAAAGGAATTTAAAAATGTATCAGAAAGTATCCAGTTAGGATTATTTAAAAAGTAAAAAAAAAAAAAAAAAAAAAAAAAAAAAAAAAAAAAAAAAAAAAAAAAATGGCTCTTTACTAGTTGTTGTTCATTGGAATCCATTAATTTTCTTTTAAATAAAAACTAACTAATGATTTCCAACTCTAAAACACGACATTTGACCAAAAAAAAAAAAAAAAAAAACATTGAAATAGCAATATTATGCCTTAAGACATCTTTTTCATTTGCGAAGTCGAAAGTACATAATGACTTTCATAAACAAATGCAATTTTTATTATTTATTTCGGAAATATATGTATACATATATATATATATATATATATATATACAGTAAATGAATTTTCGCTGAGATTTTTAATATTTTAAATTTTTTCACATTATAATTTTTGTAATTAAAACTTATGGAAACTTTCGTTTTGATTTCCCTTATATTAGTGCACTTTTTAAATTTACTCGAACTGGAAAATTATCAACAATAGCCAATTTTGTGCCTTTTCTTCTAAAAAAGTTGAATTGAGGATTTTTATTAATTACTTTATTGATGACTCATCGTTTCAACAAGTACAAAATTACATTTAAAAACTGTATTACAAGTGTGTCATACTGACAAAAATAAATAAATAAATAAATCGCCCAGGTTACTCAATACATCTAATGCTATATCACGATATACTAATTTTTGGAGAATGATTAAATGATTTAAAGACCTCATAAAAATTATAAAGGGAAAATGATGTAATTTTCTGCTGCAGTATAGAAGAGGAGAAACAACAACGTATTATATATTTTCCATGTATGTAATGTATTCTCTTTACTTAAAAAGTTCTTATTTACAAGAAGAATAGCATGTCTAGTTCCTTATATAATCAAGAGTCCTTTTTTACTGCTGATCAAATAAACATGTCGAATAACTTTGTATCTGCAATGCTATTTGCATATTTTCTTGTATGAATAAAGTACAGCTGTGGCTCAAAATAGGCCGTAGTTTTTCTTCTTTTTGAAACTATCTGTCCCATAATTTTTATCCTTGAATAAGGAAGTACGTTTAGTCTAGACACACTTTTGAAACGTCTGAGACCGTAAAAAAACACGAAAAGTGTCATTTCAGTATTTAGACGTTCTTTTTATTAAAGTTTTCAAGAAGGGTTTTAAGCACATCCATTTTATTGAAAATAACGGAAATTTTGTTACAGATAAGAAAAAATTTGAATGGGTGTGGCAGATGAAGGTTTTTTTTTTTTTAATAATTTTTTTTTTATTTAGAGCGGTCTTATAATTTTTATTATTTTCATATTCTATGTCAGTTCCGGTCTTTTCACAGTCCCCCACTTAAAAAAAAAAAAAAAAAAAAAAAAAAAAAAAACGTAATTTGTCTAGGAAACTGGGATTCTTAGAACATTTTATTTAACAGAAAAAGCAAAATTTCATGTAACAAATAGATATTTGAACTGTAAATCAAAAAAAAAAAAAAAAATCTGCAAGGTTACTAAGAATTTTTTAGGAAACTGAGATGCCTAAAAATTTTTATATAACTGCAAACCGGATTACAGATAAATTTTTTGTACGATTACTGTAATTTTAATAGATTCATTTGTAAAGCTACAGGTTTCTGTAGCGTTACAAAAACTAATTTTGTTAATTTATATCTCATTGCGTACAGTGTGAAGAAAAAAATTTTAGTAAGCATAGAGATTTATCTAACTTTACATCTGCAAAATTACAGATTTTTTTTTTTTACTTCTTTCAGTTTAGCTACTTTATTAGCAGTCGCATAAATCTCTTATTAATACAATAATCTGCTTTTATGACTCAAATCCTTGAAATCAAATGGAAATAATAATAGTTTTATGTAATCTTTATAAAAATTGTATGCTGATTATCAGGGGCCTCAAAATTAGGATTCCTTTTTGGGCTATACTTTAATCAGACTCTGATGTCAGTTATCAAATTTTAGATTGCTTATTTAAGCGGTTACAGTATTTGTATCGCCTGGTTTAGCCATAACAGATAATGGATATTTAATCTTTTGGTAGGCTATCGTGTTTCATATTAGTATTTAACGTGACAAAAAAAAAAAAAAAAAAAAAAAAAACCGTTTCTTATTAATAAAAATGATTTCCACCATTTTTAATTCGTATAAATGAGAATACAGGTTGTTCAGAATTTAATTAAAACATACTATATCGTTTTCCAGCATTTTCTTTTTTCATTTATTTCTACACAATATTTTCAACCATTTAATTAAACACAACTAGGTAACATATTTTAAACAATTCAATTAAATTTATCAGATCAATAGAAGTGTATTTACATCCTCTTTTTTAGTTTTAGTATTGGTATTAAAAATATTTTACTGCCTTTACGATTTGAGCTTCAGTAAAATTTTGATGATAATATAGGAATAAAAAAAATCCAAGTCACTGCACATAAAAATAAATAAATCCAGATAATATCATTTTTGGAATTTATATATTTTGTATTATTTTTTAGTTATTTCCACACAAATAGGTAACATATTTTTAACCATTCAATTAAATTTATCATATTAATTAAATACATATACATAATCAAAACTGGGTGGTTGTTGTATTTGTATTAGCATTGATATTTAAAAAATGTATTTTACTGCTTTTATGATTTAAGCTATAGTAAAATTTAAAATAATTAATCTATTTATTCTGCCTGGTACGATTTCCTGCCAACAAATATTTTTAGGACTTGTTTCACTAACTTTTATAAGTAATACTTGTGTTACTTAATGAGAGAAAATTGTGATTAAATATGGACAATATTGATATTTTATAATAATGTTTATCAAAAGTTAAAACCGTATGAATCCTGTATTTTACACATACGTCAGATGCATGGAAAATAAAAACAACTGTCATGAAAAAAGTCACTGCACATAAAAATAAATTAATCCGAGGTAACTGCAAGTTTAGTGTTAAACTGAGTTTTTGGAATCATCGCAAAATTTAGCTTTGAGTAATTTATTTCAAAATGGTCATGTGATTAACTCGTTTTTCTCATTTTTGAAACATAAAGTATATAGGTTTATTTAATAATTAGCTATTTTTATAATTTTAATATCTTCTTCTTAACCCATTTACTCCACTTAGCACGATTTCCTGCCAACATATATTTTCAGGATTCGTACCACTAATTTCTATAAGGAATACTTGTGTTATTGCTTGTTATACTTGTGTAATGGCAGAAATTTTCGATTAATCAAGGAGAAGATTTTTATTTTAGAATAGTGGTATTCAAAAGTTAAAGCCGTATGACCCTATATTTTGTACATACTTGAGACGCATTAAAAAGCAAGAGGAGTTCAATTCTCTATTTGTATCTATTCAACTATTATTATACTTTAGTATTTGTTTTCCGCATAAAGTCTATCTACTCAGTTTGATCTTTTTCACGTTATTATACTATGATATTTATTTTTTCTGTCATGCAAAAAACAGCCAATAACTCAAGAATAAATGTCAAATATATCTTGAGAATTAATAACAGATATTAAAGGAAAGAGTTGTGTGTTTTAAAAGCAAAGAAACTCACGAAATAATTCTCTGAATAAATTCTTTTGCCATATTAGATTTACAGGGTTATCAAAAAGAAATTTTCGTTCTTTTTCAATTTTTCGACGATCTCCTGTGGGGTAGAAAACGCAAGAAAACCATCCATAGAAACTTTGTTTACATTTCTTTTAGTCTTTAAACGCTCACTTCCGCTATTTGAATCATTATTTCCTGTTTATTAAATTGGTTATAATTTCTCTTCTATTAATCGCATAAATAAAATAAAAATAGATTTGAAATTGTAAATGATTGCTCTTTCAAATAAAAGAATATATAGATACACACACACACACACACATATATATATATATATATATATATATATATATATATATATATATATATATATATTAGTGTTATTAAAACGAGCATTTTAATTTAAACAGAAGACAGTTGATATGAAACAACTGACGCTAGAATGAACCAAATATTTTAAAACTATTATAATAATATTATGTAAAATTTATTTTTATGCGCACAAATTTAATATCTTATCGAAAACGTTTTCCATCAGCATTTAATTGAAAAATAAAAAATTTTAAAAGTTAAATACCATATTGAATTTCTAAGACTCACTTAGGAATGCTATTCATTTTCCAAACGATTATAAATTTAAATGCGTGATATAATTATTTGGCTGATAATTAAATTTGCATCTCTTAAATAATAATCGAATTTCTTTTGTGTTAAGTAATATATATATTTAAATGAAATAAAGAATGTAAAAGTTAATGAAATAAAATATAATTATTAATACTTTAAAACATTAAATTTTTTTATCAATTTGATATAATTAAAACAGCACCTATGCACTATGCATACATCCTCGAAGGTATGTATGCGTGGGTAAAAATGCTTAGATACGTAACATTCAATTGCAGTTGAAAAAAATGCCTAAATTAATCTTTTTTTTTTATTCATCTGTTAATAATAGGTAATAAACACGATAGCTTGTTTTTATGTCAGCGTCACTTATTCCAGAAGTACGCGTAATGACTACAAATATAAGGCGTTCGTGGTCAAGTTCTCGTGTTCGGTTCTGTTTGGTCCAAGCATAGAAAGGGGTGGAGTTTTATAAGAATTTTCGCAGCATACTACCTTGAACCTCTTTTCAGACCAAAAAGAAAGAAAGAAAGAAAAAAAAAAAAAAACGATAATTCAGAAAAATTTTCTTTTCTAAATTCTTTAAAATTGGTCAGTTCCCAATAGCGTATTATTTTCGAAATTTCTATACAAATAGTATGGAAAATAATTATTGAAAGTAAATAAACTCTACAATTTTTTCGATACGGAATTTAACTGCATCATTAGCGCATATGTAAGTGCAACTCAGTATTTTTTTTTTTTTTCAGAAATTCCGAAAGAAGAAATTCGTGCATCATATAATTAAGAAACATCTGTCCTTAAATAAATTAAAAATTACTATTAAGAATTTCTGGTGCGAATTTGCAATTTCTAAATAAAATGAAAATTCCTGATATACACGCATCATTGCGCTAATGATACAAATACGTTAAAAGAAATAATGAGTATGAACCTCTAACAGAGTGATTTTACCCTGAAAGTTTCCATCCACTTTTACGAAAGCGGGAAATCGATAAATATACTTAATTTTTAATAGTTCTCTTGCTAAAGTTCTCACGAAAAAGCTCTCCAAACTGTTTTTGTTTCACGTATTTCTAATGAGTTGGTGTATTTTTATATTTAAAAAAATACAATGTACTTTTAGGATTGATGATTAATATGTCCACTATTTGGACATGATAGAATCAATAGCATCCTGCGTAACATAATCTAATATGTGCGATATAGAAAAATAAACTTTTCACCATTGAAGATTCCTGTATGAAATAAAAAATAAAATGACAACATAACACTTTTACTTAATAGACTAAAAAAAATTATTTTTTGTGTAAGTTAAACTCATATATGAAGAGCTTAATGGAAGAACAAGCTATGATACATTTCTTCAAAAATTGTTTATTTAATGGATGAAAGCTTTACGAGGTATTATATCATATGGTGTAAACAAACTACTAAAATTCTACTTCGTATTGAAGATACGAGACTATATCTTTTAATATTTAAAAATTAATTTTTTTTATATTTAAATGCTGAAAATAATTTCTAATATTTCGTAATTAAATGTTAATATTCCTTTCTAGAAAATTTTAGTATCACCTGTTACCATTCAAACCCATATGCTATTAAAATGGAATTAAATAAATACCTAAATTAAAAGAAAAAAATTAGCTTCAATTTTCTTTAATTCTAATTTTGATTATATAACATCTTCCTTTCAAATCATCATATCACATTCCCATTCACACTCAATATTTAGTTCTATCAGAAACTTAATCATAGAAACTAATGCGTCCAAATGTGGGCATTTTGATTACAGACTCTAATGTTTCATTTAACCCCTTGAAGAGCACCGGTATATTATATATACCAGTTAATTTTAACTCCCAAATGCCACATTGGCACCGGAATTTTTGTATTAAGATTTGCTTTTTACAATGTACGCGAAAAACACCCTTTAATTTCTGTCATATAAATTTGTTTGTGAATCTCGGTGTCAATCAACCATTTGAACATTTTAGGAACATAAGTGCTTTGCCCCTCAAGGGGTTAAATTATATTATATAATAAGTATACAGCACACAATGGGTAACAATGCACAGCCGCTATCAATTTTCATGGTACTTTTCCTTACATAAAATGTGATCATTTTGTGTACAGACTATTTTGCTTTAGTTTAATTTAATCATATAAAATTTACTGTTTAACATCAGACAGTAAGATAAATGGCAGAATTGTGTCTTTATAATAGGTTTTTTTTTTTTACTTGTGATCTACTTATTTCCTCTACAAATTTGACCATTTTCTGTAAACTACTAGATTTTAGGCCTATTATATATTTTTCTGTATCAAACATGAATCCCAAGCCATAATGCTATTTATAGCTACCAGTCTGTATAACAACCTCCATGTGCTATCAAACAATCATGTGCTACCAAAAATATGACCATTTTATGTACATTGGACTGATACGATTCCTTTAACCCCTTAGAAATTTAAATGTTGTTAAATGACACCTGTCCTAAAGGGACTAGGCCCCTATTAATTTTTCATCCGGCACAATAATACATAACAATAATGATGAATTCTTCGGTCTATAACATTTTTACAACCCAGTACATAACATCGTTCAATTTATTTTCGATTGAAAAGAAATTATTTTGTCTAGATTGAGTTAATGTACTCTAAGCACATCTAGTTTATGTAACATCACTTTGAAGACATAAATGTTTAGAATAGTCTAAGTAGCAATGGTGATCAAAATATGACTTCTGCAATTCGTAACGTAATCACTTTGTCTCGCAGTGACTGTCATTGATTTATTCTAATCTGGTATGGTCAGTATTTGCGGTCTGGAATTCAGTCCTTTAGTCATTTGAAACATGTGGCATCATTGGACCGATGCCATAGTGACTTAAATGGACTCATGTTTTACGCCACGTGACAGCAAAAAATGTTGCCATTTTTTGGTTTTGGTAAATTTAAATATTTCTGTAGTTTGGTGATGACGTTACCATACTTCCCTGAAAATAACAGTGTGTCAAAACAGTTGGTCAACAAAAGACCAGCTGGGTCTTATTTTCAGGATAGGGTTGCTTTTTCATAAATTCCGCATTGATACCAGAAATTAAGAATAATATTTTTTGCTTTATATAATGGCAGACATTTCATGATTGGATAAAATAAAACAATTTCCTATTAGAATTTCCAATAATAATTAAGAATTAGAACTAAAACTCTATTTCAGGTAATGCTCTCCCCCCACTCCCCGCACGGCAATTTACGTTTAAATTTCATTTACAGCAATCTACATTTTATTCATATAGTCTTTTAAAAAGCTGATTCATAATTTGATGTAATATACACTCGCATTTTTATGTGATTTTCTAATGATAATGTTTAAAGTTAGGCAGGCTTATCTTGGAGCAGGACATGTATTACTAGCAACCTGAAAAATCATGATGGGCTTATTTTCCGAATAAATCGGTCTTATTTTCTGAATAGAACGGTCTAATTTTTCGAATACGTTGGTCTTATTTGACGAATAGGCCATTCATATTTTCGAAATAGGTCGGTCTTATTTTCCGAATAGCTCGCTCTTTTCTTCCAATTATGTTGGGCTTATTTTTGATAAAATGGGATTTTAGGATGTAGCATTATCATTTCTGTTAAATTTGGAAAACAAATATTTTTTTTCTAAAAGCTTTGAAAAAAAAATCTTAAATATTCCTTTTGTTCATTTTAATGGAACTGTGACAAATTTAACCTAAAACACTGCTGTTCTGGAACGTGGTAACTGATTATTTTATGTCCTAACCTTTTTCTTAAATTTAATTTTTTTTTTTTTTTTTTCCATCGTCAAGGTAAGCCACTTTCAAGATCATTGCGCCATGGCGGCAGAATTTAATCACTGCGCTATGTCGGGATGATGGATGAAGATCCTTTTTTGATTAAGGAAACGTTTTAAATATAAAAAAGAGTATTAAAAAAGTTTTTAGGTGGCCCTTGGGTATTAAATGTGTTTCTCTGAAAAGGCCTTTTCAGTTTCTTTTCTGCAAGTTAAATATTTTGAGGTCCCAATTTAATACTTGAGTTTGTTTTCTTTCATTTTATGACTTTTAACGATTTTTATAACGAATTTCGTTAGGATTTTCTCGTACTTCCTAAATTTAATTTGCCTCGAATTTAATTTCCAGGATGTTTAAATCTTATTTTACTAGAAAATATTTTACAAGATGTTAAAAAATCTATGCACAACTGCACTCTTCGGTCCAGATCAGCCTTATTGTGGAAAAATATTGAAACGTAACTTTTCCAATTTAAGCCCTTAAATATGTGGTAAATTCTTGATTTTCATAGTTCTACACAGTAACCTATTTTATGAATATATTTCTTTGAATTTTTTCCCTAGAATTCTACGTGAGTTTTTACGGGGTTTATTAATGATCGGGGGTCTTCCTGAAACTTACTTGTCAACACTGCTAGACTCTCTTTGTGATTCAGCTATGTTTTTGAACTTCCAGTAACAATTTACAATAAATTTCCTTTGCTCAAAATCTGGTCTTTTTTTCAGCAGTTATTTCAGATCAGTTCAACCGGAAAGGACATACAGAACATGCCAATTATCATCACTACGTAAATAATTTTGAAACACCTTGTATATTTACTGCTTTCAAATCAATCTGGCCCGAATTTTTACTTATGCTTTGTTTTATTCTTTCGATAAAACAAAGTAAAAAAATATGCATAGCATATTTTTTTAATATTTACTTATATATGCATCCGTATATAGTAAAATTTTTGAAATTATAAAATTTTTAATTTGAAGTTGAAATAATTATGTCCTTGGCCATCTCCAAATGAGATAAAAAATATTTTTTTTTTATTTATCTTATAATGTTAGTAATTGATAATTTAACACATTTCTTACTAAACTTGTTTTTTGTTTTGTTTGTTATAGGTTGCTTCTTTTTTCTCTCTCTCTAATTTCTATGACAAGGCTTTAAGCTACCATAAAAAAAAGTGTTTTGTTTAAAAAAATTTTCGGCATGTCCTTAATGGAAACTTGTGATAATAAACCCCATTCAACCAACCAATCATTTAATAAATCGATACATATTCAATATCCTAAAGGAATCTGATCTATCTTATATGGTTATGCATATGTGTAATTAAAATAAGGTTAAATTGTAAAGTAAAAAAAAAAAAAAAAAAAAAAAAAATCATAATAACTTTTAATAATTCTGAATTCTTTTTTATTATTAACTAAATTTATACTAAATGAAATGTTTAATATAGGAGGACCAATTACACTGTTTGATAATATAACAAATAATAAAATCAGCTCATCAGTGTATACTAGATGTTAAAATTTTTTTATTAAAATTCATGTACTACTTACAAGTAAAGCAGAGTTGATTTCCTACAGTTTCGAACAATAAAACTTGTTCATCATCAGGGAAACATTAGAAGATAAAAAACTAACACGTTACACAGTTCACATAATACCTGTGTTATTATGTGAACTGTGTAACGTGTTAGTTTTTTATCTTCTAATGTTTCTCTGATGATGAACAAGTTTTATTGTTCGAAACTGTAGGAAATCAACTCTGCTTTACTTGTAAGTAGTACATGAATTTTAATAAAAAAATTTTAACATCTAGTATACACTGATGAGCTGATTTTATTATTTGTTATAAATTAAATGTTGATGAATTAATATTGAAATAATTTAATATTAATTCAATTATATTAAGCTCAATTGTTAAATAGAAATTTAATTCTTAATCAATTATTATATTTTGAGACTGTATTCTTATAAGCACTCACAGGAAAAAATATATATATTGCACCTCAAAATGTCTTTTTTCATCGATAGAAAAACATTTACTTTCAAACAATTTTTTCTTTATCTTGCTTCAAAATTTTTACCCAGTTTACACATACTTTCTTTATGATAAAAGACCTTTTATCCCCTTTGTTTCCTACATTCTGTTATACAATTTTTGTTTACAAAATTTGAAAGAAGACGTGATAATCTGTCATTAAAGAGAGAATGATTGTAAAATTTTCCTTTTAGCGTTGTAGCAAAATATTGATTATGATCAATCTTACTGTACAACTAAGTTAGTTTTAAAGAAGGGAAGATTAAAAAAAAAATTACACAAAGTATATCTATCTAAGGTATAGCTTAACAATGCTTCTCATTTTGTTTCTTGTGTTATATTTTTCTTATTGCCTACGGTATATTTAAAAGATTTTTTTTTTAATATAAAAAACTGTTTAATTATTTTTTTCAACAAAGAACGAAAAGAATTTCTATATTTGCTTGAGAATAGTGAAAAAAAAATGCTTACCTTTCGACAGAACAATGAAGAATTCTTGGGTTTTCGCGGAATTATTGAATTTAATTCTCGGACATGAATTTAGAGGAAATCAATGTGTGAATTTTCTAAGGGATAAATCTTGTTTTCCCTTCACATTGGTTTTTTTTTTTTTTTTTTTTTTTTTTTTTTCAATAGGAAAATAAGAGGGTTGAAAAATACGTTTAACCCTCGTCACTCATATGTCAGTCTGATTAGACATTTTCTTTCTTTGGAAAATTAGTTTTTGGCCCCAATATTAAAGGAAAATACAATATGTCTTATTTAATTAGATAATTTGATATTGTGTAATTAAAAGTAACTTCGTTAAAAAAAAAAAAAAAAAAAAATCGATCGATTATATATTTTGTAAGAGACGCTGAAGTCGAAAGGGTTAATATATGATTGAAGACCATCAATTAATAAAATCACGTAAATTTCGGAGGTCCTTCCTCCCCTTATGTCAATGGTTGTTACATTAGTAATAGCCTCTCCCATGTATAACATTACATATTTTGCCACTGTCAGTTTAGAGGTAATTTTGATTAAATCAACATGGCTAATATTATTATATAGGTAGATAAATCTTTTTACTGTCCTATAACAAATCAAAACTGACCTTTAAAAAACTCTTATTTTCATTAGCTATAAAATATTAATTACATTGAATCTGTGGCCTTTTCATGCGACCTTTACTGTCTTTAATATTATTTTTATGAACTTTATTGTATTTTTGCAAACAATGCTCTTCTGATTGTTTTCATATTTTCAATACTATCACAATATGTAAACTCAATGCCTTCCCTGTCACACTGTGTCGCACTTTGTGAAAACCCTCCCCGACTTAAAGTGTTATTCAATTGATAGAAAAACATTTGTAATGTTATTTTTCTAAGCTATTAAATTTTCCTATAGCTGTCGCTTTTAAAACAAATTAATTTAATCAAAACCAGATTAAAAAGAGTGCTAACGGTCAATCGTGAAGGACACCAAAATATGGGAGGCAAAGGCAAATCTGTCGATAAGGTTTTTAAAAACTGCATTAGAATTTCATGATATTTTGTCCTAATATAATAATAAGAACAATAATCCTAAACAAACGAATGATTGTTTTCCTATTTTTCTTTCAAAAAAAAAAAAAAAAATGTTTTAAAAATATAGAGTCATGTACAGAGAACTCTTTGCCTTTAGTTTTGTATCATTTCTGTAAACTACTTTTATTCTTTTACCTTTTTTTAACGAAATGTGTTATATTGATCATCAGTGACTTAACATTAATCAAACTATTAATATCAAAGGGCTTAAAGTTTATTTTCGAATTCTTGTTAGTAAAAAAAAAAAAATAAATAAAAACCGAATCTCACAATAAAAACAACGTTTCTCAGGTAAACATTCAGACAAATCATAAAAATATACAATTATAGAAAAATGTCCCGTTTTAGTTTTGTACCAGTTTTTTCAGCTATTGTTATTCTTTTAATATTCTTAACGCAATGTGTTTCGTTAGTATCTGTGTTCAATAGTGATCTACCTATGTACAACGACATGGGAAAATGTTTGTATTCTGTCACTAATTAATAGTAATAATAATAAGCAGAACAATAATTCTAAATAATAAGAATAGGGAAAATAATTGTATTTGGATTTCTGTTTCAATAAATCATATCTGGAAAAAACAAATACACAGTGCTAAAATAGTTTTGGCTGTTAGTTTTGTATACTTTTTTTTACAATATACTGTCTTTTCTTTATCATTTTTATTAGAATGTTACACTTTTTAACGTTATGTTGATCATCAGCCGATTAACAACTGTCATAACAGCTGTCCAAAATATGTATATCAAAGCTGAAAAAATTTATTTTTCAATTCCTTATTTAAAAAATAAAACAAAAATAAAATCCCTAAATAAAAACAAGAAAAAAATCTATTACAACAGTTCTGAAAATTACTGAAAATAAATACAGAAAAATGTCCTCCCCAACCTTTCTAGTTTTTTACTAATTTTTTAGCTATTTCATTCTTTCACCATTTTTAATTTTAACCTAATGCATTTCGTTGGTCCCCCCGCAGTGTAACAATAATCAAAAGTGTAGCCTAAATTATTTATATCAAAAGGCCAACTCCATTTCTTAATAAAAAACAATGTTAAGAGGCTACTTCACTCAAATGAAAAGACCCGTTCACTAATGCTAATCCTATGGGAGAAATTTACAAAGATATCTCGGTTGCATTTTAATATTTTTAGATGATTCTTTTTGCATTGGATAACTCAGATTGATCTGAATGGAGGTCGTTTTTTAGTTTTTCGATTTTGGTTGCAGATATTTTTTATGGGGTTGCTTTCACTTTCCAAACCGGTTCCGAAAATGAAAGCGTCCTCGTAAAAAATAACTGTAAACAAAATGAAAAAAGTAGCTAACGGCATGCATACAGATCGATCTCAGATATACAAAGCCAAAAAATCATTTAAAAATATTGAAATGCAACCGAGATATCTGTATAAATTTCTTCCATAGGATCAGCATTAGTGAATGGGTCTTTTCATTTGACTGAAGTAGCCCCTTAAGATCAAAAACCTTCCTATTAAAAAATGTTTACTTCCATTTAAAAAAATTTCAGCAAATTACGAAAAAGCGAGTATAGAAAAATATTCCCTTTTTTTACATTTGTACTCGTAAACTATGGTTATTCCTTTGCTATTTTCAACGTAACATGTTATGTTGATCCGTAGTAATCCAGCAATAGTCATAACAAGGGTCTAAACAATGGTCTAAAATATGCATATCAAATAGGGAAATATTTACTTTTTTTCATTCTTAAAAAAAGTAATAAAAACAAAATCTCCAAATAAATAAAAAAGAATGTTTTTTAGATTAAAAAATATCTGTAAAATATGAAAAGACAAATACTGCAAAATATCCTTCCATTAGTTTTGAACAAGTTTTTTTAAGCTATTATTATTCCTTTATTATTTTTAACAAAACGTGTTGCGTTGATCATCACTGGTTTGTCAATGATCATAACTATGGTCTAAAATAATTATATCAGAGGTGAAAAATATTTGCTTTTTAATTCTTAGTACAAGTAATAATAACAAAAACTCTAAATAATAATGAAAAAAAAAACTAGATATAAAATTCTAAAAAATATAAAAAGACAGAAAAAAAACTCCCCTTTTAGTTTTGAACGAGTTTTTCAAGATATTGTCAGTACTATTTTTAAGAAGAAACTATTTTTAACTTAATGTGTTTTGTTGATCACCAGAGGTCTAACAATGGTCATAGAAATAGTCTAAAATATGCATATCAAAATGGGAAAATATTTGTTTTCAAATTCTTAATTTATATATATATATAAAACACCAAATAAATAGAAAAATAATTAATTTATATAAAAAACTGTGCAAAATATTAAAAGATAAATTGCACAAAGATATTCTCCTGTAAATTTTGTACCAATATTTACAAACAGTGGTTTAACAAGGTCATAACAATGAATATAACAAAGGTCTAAAATATGTACATCAAAGGGAGAAGGGGGGTTGCTTTCTAAGTCTTAATAAAAGAATAAAAGCAAAGACTTCAAACAAAAAGAAACACAGTTTTTTAAACAAAAAAATTCTGTTAAATATGAAAAGACAAATACAGAAAAATATCCCCCTTTTAGTTTTTGAACAACTTTTTTAAGCTATTGTCACTCCTTTACTATTTTTAACTTAATGGTGTTACGTTGGTCGTCTGTCTTCAACAGTGGTCTAAATATGTACATCAACGGCGAAAAAAAAAAAACTTTGTCTTCCTGTCCCTACCCCCCCCCTCTTTTGGAGCAGCTGCATGTATAAATATCGATTGCCAGAGGACGCTTTTACCCCTTTCTGCCGCACCTAGTGTTTCTTTTTCCCAGCATTAAAGGGTTAATGTTGGCTCTCTCTCTGAGGCGGGGAGGACTTGCTTTTGCTGTGCGTGTACAGCGAAAGGGAGAAAGAAATTAGAGGGAAAAAAAATCTCTTGGCTCTCATGAAGCCCTGTCTCCTACTTTGGCTGGCAACGGAATTTTTTTTTTTTTTTCCTCGTGGGTACTTTTTATATCGTTGTCCCTTTTGTTTTATAATGAAACGTCTACCACTTCTTAATAGCAACTGGAAGGATTATTCACCCTCACTTTTTTCTAAAGGATATTAATTTATGAGAATAGGAGTTTCTGCAAAAGAGTTTGCCAACATGAAAAATTAATCCTCTACTTCTAGAAAGGGGGAAAAAAAATGTTGAATAAAATTTTATAATTTAAGGCGAAACTAAATAATAAATTATAAAGTAAGGTTTTCATTGTTATCATTTTCAATAGCTTCATTAAAAAGGAGAAATTAAAATTCATCTGATATTTTTTTTAAAGTAAAGTTAAATAAAGCTAACATACCGCGATGTAATCTAGGTAATATTTTTTAAGGTATTATTAAGTCAATATAAAACTTTCCTTGGCGTATCATTTCTCGGGCGTATTACGGAAATATTCTGAAAAGCTAATAGACATGTTTAGAAAATAAACAGAATAATAACAGAATTTGTGCAGGCTATCCATAAATTATTATTGCGAATTTTTTTTACCTCATAACTTTTGATTAAGAATGTGTTGTTACATATTTTACATATTCACAAAGTGAAACTAAAAAAAATATTTTTTAAAAACAAAAAACTTACATGTGCATCAACGTTGTACGATTATAATAAAATAATAATTAATATTAAAATTTTATCAAATTAACCAAAAAAATATTAGTGATTCTTGAATACACATTTAGCCAACTAGATATTATCTGTTAACAGATAATAACTTTTTAATAAATTTGATGAAATTTTAATATCAATTATTTGATTAATAATGTTTTGAATTGCAACTTTATACAAATGTAACTTTGTTTGTGTTAATAAAAACTTTTTGAGTTCTACATTATGAATAAGTAATAATATTTTTGTCGATTTCGTAAGCCAAAAATTATGAGGTTGAATGTTGAGGATGATTATGAGTTGTTCCTTAACTAATGACAATTGTAATAAAATAATAATTAATATTTAAACTTTATCTAAATAATCAAAGAACACACATATAGATTAATAGATATAAACTTTTAATAGATAATAATTTTTTGATAAATTTGATGATATTTTAATATAATGAAATTTATCAAAAATTTAATGATATTTATTACTCAAAGTATTACTAATCAAAGAGTTTAATATTAACTATTTGATTAATAATGTTTTGAGTTGCAATCTTATTCATATGGAACTTTGTGTTGTGAAAAACTTTTAGATTTGTTCTTTATGATTAAGTAATAGCGTTTTTCATGACGTTCTTAAACCAAAAATGATGAGGTTGAATGTTGAGGGTGTTTAGAAATTGTTCCAAACCCCTTCATATATTAGAAGATCTTAAATGTAAAACTGATAATAAACATATTTCATTTATTTCTGACCTTTATGTTAAATTATTTAGATGTTTTCTGACATAAAATACAAAGTTTAGATATACGATCAAAAATAATTTTTATAGAGACACTGTAAAACATTTGTGGAAACGTTACTCCATACAATTGGTGTAAAAATGGTGGTAAATGCTGCCTCCAATTTCATGGATTAATTGTTTTCACATATGCAATGGTGTAATTTAAACATATATTACTGATGTAACATATCAATGTTACACCGGTTTTAACGGTTAAAACACTCCATAAAATTGGAGGCAGCAATGCTGCCACCAATTTTACGGAGTAACGTTTCCAAAAATGTTTCTCAGTGGATGTAATGAAATTTTTTAAAATAAAATTCAATAAGCCCAATAAATTTAAATCAATCAGATGTTGCTCATATTTAAAAGAAAGTTCAATTTTGAGAAATCACCTATGTTTAATAGGATGCAGTCATAATGGTTTTGGTTTGAGAGATTTATAAGAAAACTTTAACCCTTCACATACCACATCTAGTACATATCCGAAAACACTATAATTCTATTATATGCCATGAATTTGGCCAATGTGATCGCTGTAACTGATCAAGAACAGTCCAAAAATTGGAATAACACTTTTTTTTTTGGCCATGTCATATGGCTGGATTTGGCAAAAAATTATAAATAAAATTACAGTTAAATAACAGTTATTTTAAGAACAATTTGCTGCAAATTCCTAAAAGTATACATTGCAATAAACTTGAAAAAATTTTTTTTGGAAACAAAAACAAAATTCTTTGGAAACAAGAAAACTTTTGATCAAGTTATTAAGGTAAAATTTACTTTTATTATTTTTGCTGAATACTTAAAAATATTAATATGAAGAAAGTTGCAGAGTGTTAAGCAGATAAAATTAATTAATTAATAAGTCCATTTAATTGCAAAATATAGCAATACAATATGTAAAAACACTAATTGTGTATATAGGAAGAAGCCATAAAAAAATCAAAATTTAGCTAAAAATTTATTTTTTTTTTTAATTTTTTTTCATTATTAGACCAATACATAAATTTCAATATTTTTTTTCGAAAAAAAAAAAGTGCAGTGATGAGTTAATCTTGAATAACTCTAAATTAGGAATTTGTTCGTTATCTTGCTTTACTCCGTTCATTATAATGTATTTTTTTAATTTTGTCTATGCATATAAATAATCAAAACATTTAGGGGCATAAAAAAACGCATGATTACTTACAGATATAAAAAGTAAATAAATAAATTACTACAGAGGAAGGCAGACAAAAATCGTATCTTAAAAAATAATACTTTAAATTAATTCATACCCTATTATTTTATTCTATATTTTTGTTTTAATCGTTTTTTATACGCCTTCAAAAATATTAGAACACATTAAATTTGTAATAAAGCAATTCAGCTTATTCATTTTGCATTCAACATAAAAAAAAAATCTGTGTTTTCAGATGCAGATTTAAATTTAACTCCATAGTGTGGTATCAAGTTCTTGGTCTGATTTTATGTTTAATCTACATTTTATTCTTTTTACTTTCATCTGTGCAATCACTTGGTAATTGTAGTAATCGTGATTGAAAATTGTTTAAAGTATTATAAAAATTCACTAAACTGGGTTATTGTTTTAAAAATAATTTCATCCCAAACTACATTTTTACCTGCTTGATGATGTAAAAACCTAATTATCTTAATTATAATAGAATCTAAATAATACGGTAATTAGGTATAATGCATTGGCGATTAACGAAAAAAAAATGTTTTTGGCACTCGCCCGAAAATGGACTACAAATTTTTGACAGAAATTTCCGAATTAAAATAAATAGCAATTTGTAACCAAAAAAATTACTTCCAAATTTATTTATGTTATATTATTTTGTGTGCGGATGTGGAAGCGGACATTCCATTTTATTTTAGTAAATAAAATATTCAACCGCAAATGTACAGATAATGCCTCAATCTTATTTTATGAACATGCAAATTAATGCTAAGCGTGGAGCTAATTGTTCTACCTTAATGTGTTAATAGCACAGTCATCCTCTTGCAACTTGAGCAGCCTCCTACGTTTGTTCCTGCTCCTACCTTCAAAATTTCTCTATCCTTTATTATAAATTTAATTTTACACAACCTTCTTCCGAGCTGGTAATTTATGGCTAGTTACTTATCGGCTTCCAGCATCGTTTAAGCTTATTTTAAGCTTAAGGGCATAACGCATCTCAGTATCAAATATTATTAAAAATAAGGACACCTGTTTTGAGGAGCCCTTAAGGCTTAAATATCACTCCAAATCTACTTAATCTGAAATTCCTATTAAATGTATTAGACTTGTTGCGTCCCCCTTTAAGATAAATGTTTATTCTTTTTCATCGGCGGGAGTGTTTCCTCCTTACAAAGGCTATTTGTAAAGGAATTCAATAGTATCGTTTATACCAGAATAACGCAAAAACTGTTTGAAGACGTTTCTCACTTTTTATAGCGCGGGAATGTTTCCGTGAAAATTTTCTTGGAGTATTATTTTGGAACATTATTTTTCTACTGTGGTCAAAAGACTTAGTATTTAGTATGGAAGATAGTAATAAAATGTCTTAACGCCAATATTTGCTTAACCCGCGAGGACGCGCGCAGGGCCTAAAAGACCCGGAGTGCGTATTGTTTTTACAATTGTAACCAATAATTTTTTTGAAGTAATCTTCAACTTATTTTATTGCAAAATTTGTAAGAATTGTCTCCGTCTAAATAAAGTAACTGTTATAATTTGATTTTATTGGTGACAAAGTTAAAACCATTCATACCCTGGGTAAGCGCGCGTTCTCCCGGGTTAATCTAAAATTTTTATTATATGTATCGATTTTTGTGCGTTTTTCCCTTTAAACTATACATACATGTTTCTTCTTTTTCACTGCCGGGAGTGTTTCTCCTTTACAAAAGCTATTCGCAAGAAATACAGTAGTATCGCTTACACCAGAATAATGTAAAAAGAGTTTAAGATAGTTTCTGAGTTTTGATAGCGTGGGAATGTTAGCATGAATTGAGTCTAAAAAATTGCATTTTGTGTTTTGAAGTATTATTTTTCTAAATATTTTTGAAATATTTAGCATATAAAATAGAATTAAAATGTCTAAACATTAATACCTACTTAATTTAAAATATATTATTAGATTTGTTGTGCTCTCCTTTAAGATAAAACTTCCTTCTTTTTCATCGCCTTACTGTGAAGAATTTGAAACAAACTGCCCGGTCATAGGATCAGTTTTATAGATAACGACTAGTTAACCATATCTTTAATCTGTCCTAACCATGTTATGGTCA
Source organism: Maratus speculifer (assembly GCA_964019185.1). Classification (NCBI taxonomy): domain Eukaryota; kingdom Metazoa; phylum Arthropoda; class Arachnida; order Araneae; family Salticidae; genus Maratus; species Maratus speculifer. The sequence goes on from OZ025293.1 coordinate 369,165,081, forward strand.
TAATTCCTTCATAATACAGTCAAGTAACTTATTTGCTACAACTGGACAGTTTACTGTAATGTACACTTTAAAACATCTTGCAATTTGATTTTATTCCAAAAACTAAAACTAGTAAAAGTGCAATAGTGTGATTATTACAAATGAGACAAAACCAGTGTAGTTTTAACATTCTAGGCACCTGACATAGGTTAAAAAAAAAACAGGGTCCTAAAGTTTTAACTTTTAAAAATCATTATTTTCATAAGGTCATTTTCGTCTTATTTAATCGCAGCTTTCTGCCTTTAATTATGGCAAATATTACTGTAATAATTCTTTACTTATAATACTATACTATTATTTCGTAAATAATGGTACAATACTTGAAAATGATTGGAAATCCTGCAAACGGATTAACTAGTTTTTTTAGATTCGTAAAATTGATTGTGCTTTCAAAACATGGGAAACGAGAAAATTTTGCATGAAAAAATGCACGTTATTAATACACATACAACATAAACCTTACATTACATTTTCTTTAATGAGACTTTCATTTCTTCTCTTGGCATAAAAGCCAAAGCATGGCCTCGTTTATAAATGAAATCTCAATTTTTTTAAAACTCTTCACGTGCTCTGTTCAACCAAACATACTAATTATTCACGAGGTGCTTTCAAAACTTAACTGATTTGTATGCATGAAAGTGACTTCAATAGTTTAAATAGCAGCAAATGCCAACTGCTGCAAAGAGACCATCTTTGTAGTATTTTTTCTCTACATGATTTTACGCAAGATAGAATTAAAAAACAGGAGAGCAGCTTGAAAATAAACGGAAGTAGCCTACAGCCTTAAGGGTTTAGGCCACCTGTTTTGAAAACGATCTCACCCTTTGTATCCATGCTGAACTACACCCCGTTAGCTAAGCGTCCGGTGATGTTTTGTTTTTTTTAAAGCTCTTTCTGTCTTTTTTAAACGTTATTACCTGGCTACGTGAGAGCCCGGGCGTGGTCTAAAACCGGAAACGTCAGCCACAGTGGCTTTTATTGTTTTACTGGCAGCTACACGTTACAGCACTTTCCAGAATTATTTTTTTGCTGTTTGAATGGCGGTGGATATAATATTACGTTTTGTAGTAAAATATTACTGTGTTTCTGGATAGGTTTCTGTTTGGGATTAAAAGGGTTGCACCATATTTATAACAGGGGCCGCATTTTGGGGAGAAGTCATCTCCACCCACTCTCAAAGAATTGGATATTTCAAAGTTCATCAGTCATCGCAAGTCAGATTATAAAAAAATAATGATCACATGTCTCACAAAAGCTGAAATAACATTTTGATTAATGACTATGCGATAAAATTTTGTAGATACAACAAAAATCTTTTATTTGTTTTTCAACTGCATACCTGAAAGGTTTCTGTGTTTTTTTCTCGCATGGTATGGATATTAAAAATTCCTTCGATTCAAGAACTCCAAAAAAATATTTAATCTGTATCTAATAAATTTCCTAAAAGTCGTATAATTCAAAATAAAAACTGAAAAGAAAAGCCCCTATAACACTGAAGATTTTGAAAAAATATGTAATGGATTTTTTCCTGGAAAATTAGTTTAAAACAGCTATTTTTACTACAGAAATATCTGTTAATGTTTTCTACTTATTTATACCATTTAACACTTTATGCCCCAAATTACCATTATACACATCAAAAAATTGTTTTCTTTAATGTCTGAAAATACATTAGAAAATTTGTAAAGGAATAATATGAAATTCAGATAAGTTAATTCATAAAAGCTGATTTAATAAGTCAGTAGTTATAGATCCTCTTGTAAATTATCTACTAGAATAATTAGAATAATTAACAAAAATGCTGTTATGGAAATAATGAATACGTGTTATCCTATATGTAAGTGAAAAGAATTTTTTAGTTGCAAACTTGATTTAAAAATATTTTTAATGAAGTGAAAAACTACACCTATATAAATATTTGAAAAAAATAATCATTATAAAAAATTTTGCTTCAACAGCTTCGCTGTCCTTTTTTAATATTATTTTAAAAAAGGACCAAAGGATCAAAGTAATAAATCAAAGAAAGGATTAAAAGTAAAATCTACTTTTATTAATAGACGGATTAAATAAATTTTATATAAGTTTTCTTTGATCGTATTTGAAAGTAGGCATCGGCTACTATATCACCGGCGTATATACATATATCACCGGCAGTTGAATAAACCTTTCTGCGTTTTTGTGAAAATATGCTTTTTAAAAAGTCAAAATTATTGAAAAAATGTGTAATAATTTATCAAAACAAAATTATTTACATCTGTTTACCATTTCCTAATATGAATATGAATTAATCATTATTTTGTGTTTTGTTGTCTGATTGCAATTGATACGATCAATATCTCATATGTTTTTGTTTTTTCTTCAATTTAACGAACTTGTTGTTGAACTGCTCCTTGTTTAAATAGAATGATGTATCTGGAACTAAGCCAGTTGGTGACTGTAGTCGCCAGCTGTTTTGTGCGGTAGATGATTTAAGAGTGACATACATATATTACAATACAAAACAAAAAAGGAAAAAACGAAACGGCAGAAAAAACTTTTTCTTCGAGAGGAATTGATTAAAGAAAACTAATACATACAATTAAATATAATTCATAACATGAACGTATCATTTCTTTAATATAAATTATTTTAATAAAATAATTATTTTAAGTTTGTTTATGGTAGTCAAGTCAATTAATGTGCTTTTATTAGAAAGCAAATGAAAACTTTTCCCTAATGTTAAACTACAGTTGTATTAAAAAAATACATGTACTATCCCAAAATTCAATAAAGTGGAAAGTTTATCGTTACCAGACGCTTTAAAAAAATTCTTGCTCCCATAGTGATACCATGCCTTTTTTGGCTTTTGAAGAAAGACGGAGTAGCTTCTGTAACACATTGTCTTTTCTTATATTTTACGGGATTAAGAAATTTCATTTTCTTTGTATACAAGGTTCGCACACTCCTTATATTTTTTAAGAACTCTGGCACCACTACTAAAAACATGAAAATTTACAGTTAATTTCTTAAACACGGAATTCAAAACCCCCTACCTTCCTTCACATATTTCACACTATTTTTCTACTGTGGAATACTTTGAAAATATTCTTAAAATTTTGTGGTAGAATTGTGCGAACCTTGGTATATTTTGGCGCAAGCTACTGTTTTCTTTTAAAAATAATTTTCCTCCAAATTAATATTACGAAAGAAATGTAAAAGTAAATTGAGTACCAGCGAGATATATAACATTTTGCATGCTTGAACTCCCTAGGAAATTATTTGATTACAAAATGACAGTCATTCCAGAAGCTACATTGCAATCCAAGATAAAAAAATATCAGTAAACGATAAAAAGTATGCAACGTACAATGCGATTACCATTATTGTTTTATTTAGGTTCTTATTATATTTTTTAAATCTTTAAATCGGTTATTTAATTTCAGAACTATGCGATCCAACCGAGATTTCCCGGAATACAGAATATAGGTGATTTAATTTTTTAATTGAAAAGTCTAATAGCTTTTTTTCACTCAATATCTTTTTTTTTAGATTGCCTGCAAATAACAAAAAAAAAAAATATTTGAAAATATTAATAAAATATTCAAACAAAGTCTTGAAAACTATTAAAAATACTCTTATTAGCCGCATGCCAAAAGTTAATACGCAAAGACATCATCAAAGATTTCGCAACCTTTTTACAATAGCCTGTTCTGATAATTTCAATGGTTTAAGCGCGTAATTTTATCACATGTCTGCTAAATTTGCGTTTATTTTATCTTATTTTATAATTACACTTTTTTTGTAGATAAAGCTGTAATTTCATTATGGAATACTATCCGTAAACAATTTCTGAACTATTATTATTGTTTTAAGTGCAAAGGAGGTTATTTTTTCATAATTACGCTGCACACATTAGAGATAGAAAATACCATAACAATTCCCTCAGTTGTGCTACAGATTTTAAATAGATTGTATTAGAAAGAACGTGCATGCTTCTGTCTATTTGACTGTCTCAAAATTAAAAATTTTCAATATTTAGAAGAAAAAAAATTGCAGCAAAAGCAAAATTTATTGGTCAGGCGTTGCCACCGTCAATCTGACAACAGCGTTAGTCAATAGCGTTATCCTTGTGCTGTAGAATGTAGATTAATAATTTCAAATAGCTTTTGGATTGACACCCCCCTCTCTAGAAACGAAATTTAACGTCCTGCAAATGAAAAAAATGCACTGATCATATTTTTACTATGTATTTCCAAAAAAGGCTTAAATCATTAAAGTTTGTACCGTAAGGTATGACATTAAATCGCACAAGTGTGATTTATTTATAAAAATAATCTTTTCAGACACCAGGGTTTATTTATGTAGTTTTTTAATTTAAGTTATAGATGTATATTAGTAAACTGATTACTGAGAAAGATTGAACAGCGAAAAAAATAATATATTTTTTGTACATAAAATTTGATGATATATGGGGATTTCAAAAGTACCTTTTTTGACAATTTCTTAGGATTTTTTTTACTTTTTTTGCATTGCAAAAGCATTGTAAAACTTAAATAAATATATATGTTTATTACTAATGGACTCTACAAATGGTACCTTAAAGGGTAATAAAATTATTTACTTTTCACTTTTGTACATTTCGTACATTTCTGCTTCAAGCCAATTTTATATAAGACGTAGCTCGTTAAAAGAGCGCTATAAGGCACAAATTGCTATTTTGTTTAGCTCTGCTATCTGTTAGGCTCCATTCACACCAATTTCTATTTTTAACACTATTATATAAATGAAAAAAATTGTAAAGATGTGTATCCTATAGGATATAGCAGGAATGAAGAGGTTAATACTATTATTTAAGAATAGTAGAATTGGTGGCAGCCTTGCTGCTTCCAATTTTAAGGGGTAATTTAACCGATGTAACCGGTGTAACCTGTGTAACATTGCAATGTTACACCAGTAATATATGTTTAAATTACACTATTATATAAGTGAAAAAAATTACTCCATAAAATAGTGGTAGCAGCTGCCACCAGTATGGAGTAACGTTATACAAATTTTTGTAGTGTAGTGGTAACTCACACTTTTTAAACTATTTTGTTGTAAATTTATTCATCACTATTTGACCCAAAACACTCAATAAAGAAGGAACTTTTTAGAATATAAAAAAGGTGCCATTTTTAAACAACAATCTTCTTTCTAAAATTAAAGTAGTTTTTTTTTTTTTTTTTAAATCAAGTTGTAATGAAAACATTTAATACTCTGAAAGTTATACGTGTAGAAATAACTTAAACGATACATATGATACATTAGAGACAGGATTTATTATTTATAGCTGTTTATTGAAGCTTAATTGGCGGGTAACAGTTATTTTTTCCAAAGATTTCATTTCACCAGTCTGCAACAGGGTTCTCAGTTATTGGTTATACTATTTAAAAAAAAAAAATGAAACATTTCATTTGAACTGATTAAAAAGAACCCACACTAAAAATTAAATTTGTCTTGCAAACATAATTAAAATTTAAATTGTTGTAGCATTGCCAGCGACTCGTTGTTAGTTATTTGTCTATAAATGTCTGTTATTGGATATCTGCATTACTAACAATTCAATTGTAAATTAAAAAAAAAATAAATAAAGTTTTAACCGAAGCGTGGGTTTTGTGCCTGATGAAGAAAAACAACATTCTCTTGAAACGCATTTTGCCTAACTCACTTTTATAATATTTTTTATAAGTTCTTTATTTTCTTTTTAAATAAGTATACATTTAATTTTATTACTGTAACTGGCTTGGCTTTCGGTTCTTAAAACGACTGATTGCAAAGCACTTCGATATCTGTTTATTTTTTAAGCGTTAGTTATTACATTGGATTACATATGTATTATCTTTAGTTCCGTCTCCTATTTCTGGGTATAAATTTCTGCAATTTTTGATTTTTTTAAAGTTTTGTTTTCTAAGATATTTTTCAATAGACCATTGAAGTAAGAATGTATTTCATAATTATTATGTTTTTTATTATGTAAATGAGTTTTCTGAAAGGAAGCTTCATGAAAATTTTCTCTCTTTTTAGGTACTTTTCCGAATACAAATACGGTGTTCGTTCCTCATGTTCAGAAAATGACAAAATCGACACAGATGATACAGGTAATTTATTTACATATACATATATAAATAAATAATACAAACTGTTATTAACAGCTAATGTATATATTTTCCGATTATGATTAGTTACCTTTAGCCGGTATTTTTATTTTATGTTTCCGGATTTGTTTTTCGATATATTTTTTTATGGAAGCTTTAGCTTTTATTGGCATGTTGTTAACTGGTGACGAGTGTATTCGTCACTAATTTTGAGTGTGTTATTTTCCCGTTATTCTAAACATCAAGCGGAATATTTCGTTGGTGATGCTTGTTTTGTTTAATCACGAAATGCTTCTCATGAAATAAAATTAAAATTACTGTTTGAAAATTCTGGTAGATGTTTTGAATGAAAGAGAATTTATATAAGCAACAGTGTTGATCATTAAAGTAATAATCATTATGAGCAGGCATTTTTTGTTCTGGAATTTATAGCTACACAAAAAATGGGGGAAGAAAAAAAGAAAAAGAAACGAAAGAAAAAAAAAAAATCCAGTACAAATTAAAAATTGCTATATTATATGTTTGAATTAAAATAAATTGAATTATATTTTCTTCTTTCCTGTTCACAAAATTTTCATTGTTAATTTTAATTTACACTACCATCTTACAGAATTCATATTTTACGCATCGCTCTGACAATGTGTAACATTGTAGTTTAAAAAAAGGAAAAAGTATAATATTTCTTCTCTTTTCTTCACTTTTTTTGTTTTTTAATGCGACATACTTACAAAAGTAATGAATTAACGTGATTAACTGGCCTTTTTATACAGTTACAGGCAGTTCATTTGCAAATTTATCTTCTCATTAAGATATGCTCTAATATATTTTTACTAACCAGACCTGTGGCTTTAGCGTCAATGAAAGGTCAGGGCCCTGCTTAATTTTGTAAAAGTAAACAGAATCCAAACCCTGTTTACTTGACCTTAGGATGTAAATACTGTACAGCATATGTCCCGGTCAGGTTGTCAGCCTGACGCGAGACCCTCAGTGTGTTTAGATCCCAAGCAAGCTTGGTACTCATTTTACCAACCCCGAGGAAAGGAAATTTGAGTGAAAATTATGCAGCCGGGAATCAAACTTTCGACCTTCAGCTCAGCAGACAGGCATACTGACCAGTACGCTAATGGGTTTCAAAATGTTTTTTTTAACCCTAGTAATAATGCAAAAGTGACTATACTTTGCCCCAATACAGACCGATATTGCATTTATTTCCATTAAACATTATCTCAGTATTGGGACGTTGATCTTTTGCAAATATTGGAAAAACAGCAATATTGGGGCAATATTTTATGTTAATAATTGCCTTATAGGCCCAAAAAGGCTTTCCGGAAAGGCAAAATCAATCGGAATGCAGCTAATAAGTTTGATTACTACCAGATAAAAAAATAATAAAACCATAATATTACATCTAGTTATAACTAGATTTACTATTTTTTAGATAATTTGTTAATTTAAGTATATTTTCCTATCAGTGTTCTTTCTACAGTTTCAAAAAAATTTCGATAATTAGTATTTTTTTCCTTGTATCTGTTGTACTTTAATATTGAAATTCATTATTTACTATAATGCATGTGATTTTTTTTTATATAAGTCTGTATAATGAGAAATATTTTTTTTTTCTGATTTACAGATTCCCAGTTTTCTGTGTATAGTTATGAATCATCTGCCAGCATTGGCCACGATGCAAATGAATCGCCATCACATGACTCAAATATGTCCGTTCAAACGAATGATGGCTACACTGGCATGAAAAATTCACAGAGCAAAAAATCGAACTCTCATATTACAAAACAATTAGTCCAAGAAACTCTTATGGACGAAGGACTTAGAGTTGTAAAAGAATTAGCAAATCAAATTAAAGATGAAACAGATATGAACCATATGGTTTTACCAAAACCTGAGGGCAGACCCAGGGGCCGTCCACCAAGATTAGAAAGAGACTACATATTAACTACAGCTGGCTCAACTACACCTAAACATTACACAGAAATGAACAATCATTCGAGAAATGCAACTACACCGGTGACTCCCATTCAAAATGGACACAGTCCGACTTCTGTCGGTGTGCCTTCTGAAAATGACAGTGCTTTATGTCATAATGGAATGGTTATGAACTTGAGATCATCAAGTCAATTATCCGATAGGAACAATATATCAAATAATAGTACAGACGGTAATCATAATTCAGTGACTGACATGCACGACGATGTTGTTAGCAATGAATCCGAAAGCAGCCTCAAAGCCCTTCTTGCCTTCTCTCAAAAAGGAATTAAGCAAGAACCATCATCACCTAGCAGCGTGAAAATGGATTGACTGATATTTTTGTTAAAATAAGCTGAAGTATGTGATATTTTCTGTATTATCATTGCACCTGCCATTTTTCATTTCAAGCACAGAGAACGGAATGCTGTGTTTTTAAAGAGCTGATTATTGGCATCATTATTTCCAACAACTCTATTATATGACTTTTAATTGTACTTCAGCATAAGACAGTAGTGAAAATATATATATATGAGGCTGCATGTTGGAAATTAATCTGTGTGATGATTACAGAGAACAGTTACTGCTGGTGTGCAATATGTAAGTTATGTACAGGCAATAGTGGTGGAACCACATTTATTGATAATATTCCCTGCCCAACAGTCTACGTTGTATGGCTGCAACAAAGATTGGAAAAATGTCTGTGATTTTTTTCGTTATCCATTAACTGTGATGGATTACTACAGTTGATGAGACTCTATGGAGGCCAGTAAGAAATAGAAAAGTTAAAGATCTCAAAAGATTTAATGTGTTCAGTCTATAAATAATCTTTTTGTCACCCTGTTCATCTACACATAACTGCAATGTAGCATAAAATACAGATGGTCATTTCATCAATTGTTATTAGAAATCACAGTTTATCAGTCAGTAAATTTTAATTTAATGCCTTTGTCCAATATTATCAAATGAGATCTTTGCTGGGCTGTTGTGTGGTGCTTTCACTAAGTACTTCAATCTTTATTTACATCATTTTTTCACACTATTATTGGTTGTAAATTATTCTTTTTATACATTTGCATATGTGTTATTGTAACTTTGTCAGAAAAAATATGTGAATTAAGTTTAATTTTATCTAAATAACAAAACTAAAATTGTACTTAACTTCAATTTCTTCCTGGTCAAAGTTTCTAATACATATGTAAATTATTAAGTAGCACTTTTCACTAGTCAAAGCAGTTTTGCATAAGTAATTTATAGTTGCTACTTAATGATGTGTATCATAAATACATTCGGTTTATCAGATACTGTAGGATATTTTTTCTATTGAAACCATCATATGTAATTTTAAAAAAATATAATAAGAAGTCATCTGAAATTAGATAACTTTTAATACAGACAACATTTAAGAAAATTATTGTGTGTAAAAATATTTTTTCTGATTGTCATTTTGTATTTGTTACTCATTTATTTTGAAGGGTGTAAAATAAAAGTTTTATATATTTTGCCACCCCTAAGTATAGTATCTCTTTACTCTTGGAGTATAACAAAGAGCAGTCCATTTACATTTTAGTCAAACATTTCTGTTGAATAATTCAACTATACACAATGAGTCATGTGGAAACATTGCTCTCTAATATGTCTGTGAATTTTAGACGTGTTATAAACACAAAACTGTTTTCTTTCAAAGAAAGTTTAGATTATTTTCCTTGTGTACTTTTTCAATCAAAATTACATACACACACATATATATATATATGCATATATAGACAATAATCATAAATTAAATAAGTACAATTACCTTTCCTGAAAAATATTGAAATATTTTCCATTAAATGCAACTATTTTAAAGTTGTTCATTTCCCCCGAGTAGCACCGCAACGGTTGCAAAATTTTAAAAAACTAAATTACACCAAAATATCCGTATTTTCCACGTTTTTAAAACGTTATTTTCATTATGGTTATACTCTAACGCTGTTTAACAGTGAACACTTGAAAAAAAATAATATCCTGTAATAGTTCCAGGAGTATAAACTTTCATTCATATTTGATCAGGGAGATTCATTCAAAATATTTTACTGACGAAACTCTGGAACATTTTATCAAATAGGAAACATTGAGCTGTATATTATTTATTTGATATGTTTTAAAATTTTAATTTTTTATAAACTATCATTACATCACATCAATGAAATTTTAAATTCTTTTACATTTTTCATCTATACACTCAAAGATGTATGGGAATCAGTGTATATATTAATGTGAGCTTTAAACTATATGATGTATATTTTACTTGATGTATATTGAACTTTAATTTGTTAAATTTATTCTTTAATAGTTTATGAAACATCTAAATATTAAGTTTTATTTACAGATTTTCTGTTAAATCATTTAAAGTCAAACAAATTAATTTCTGTTATAAAGTTTCAATATATTACCCACAAAATTAAAAGTTTTTATACAAATTATGTCTTTAAAAACAGTCTTTTAGAATTCTAGTTGATGAAGTATGTAAAAAATATTTATTTTACGGGATGAAATCCCTCTTATTACGAAATGTCTGTTATTTCAACAGATTTTTTCCGTAAAATAAGCAGATTTTGATGGATGTTCTGGCTGACAGGTTTTTTTTTTCCTGTAAAATTAACAGATTTTTTTTTTACAATGCATGTATTTCAACGAGCTTCAATAGCATTTTCTCGAATATAATTACAAAAATACTATTTACTTGTATTATTAATTTTTTAAATAAATTTAATTATTTTGTCTGGAAATGATATTATCTTATTTAACAAAAATTTAGTCCACGCTGCATTTAATGTGTTCTATATAGGAATTTATATCCATACGTATATAAATTTATACATATGAATATGGATATCTGTATGTACATTATGTTTTTAAAATTTCTGTATAAATTTTAAATTTTGATTCATATGATGGATCATAGAAGAATATCGATAACTGTAACAACGGTAGTCAAATTTGTATATTAAGTTATGAAAATTTAATTTCTATGTGTATAGATATCTTTATATAAAAGAAATTTAATATTTTTTTATAAATGGTTATGTATTGTAAAAAATTGTGCATCACTTGTAGTTTATTAAAAATGTAAAATGTATTATATTGTTTTGGTATCACATTGCAAGAAGCGATTTTATTTTATTTTTTTTTTTTTTTGAAGAAAAAATATCGAAGGAAATAAAACATAAATTTCCTTTATTATAAACATCATTTCGACCATGTCATTCCAGTCTGGCTTCCTTTGTAAATAGTCATTATGAGCCAGCAATTGTATTATTTGTATTGACAGAAATAACATACTAGCGATAGCTTATTATTAATTAAATATTTATATAAGAAATCTATTTATTTTATCTGGTTGATCCTTTGTTTTATTTAGTTATTTAAAAATTTTAGAATTTATCTTGCTTGTCACAGGAACAGGCTGTATAAGATCCAATACATGATAATAAAAGCACATTTGTTACTTTTGCCTTGTTCTTTATTTAAATTATTTTAATTAATCTTATTCACTTATTGAAATCAATACTTTAAATTGAGTAAATTTATTAAAATTGATATTCTATTTTCCACTAAATATAATATATATATATTTCATATCATTTCAATATAATTGTTTAATTTTTGATCTTTAACCCATAGAAAAAAATATTTTAAGTCTCCTTAAACTCGCTAAAATTTTTAACGAAAATAAATCATATACTATCTCTATATTAGGTGATAATGTCATCTCTTCATTATATGTTAGTGTCATCTCGTCATTAGATTGCAATATGACATCTTCATTATGATGTGATGATAGTGCCATCTCCTCATTATGTTGTGATGATAGTGTCATCGCCTCATTAATTTGCGGTGACAGTATCATCTCTTCATTATATTGTGATGATAGTATCATCACTTCAATATGTTATGACAATAGTGTCATCTCTTTATTAGATGATACTGCCATCGTTTCATTATAATGTGATGATAGTGTCATCTTTTCATTAGATGATAGTGTCATATCTTTATTGAAATATTTTTTTATTGTTTTGATGACATTCCAGTTCCTGTGACATTCAAGTATTTATTATTATATTTGACATTTTGTTAGCAAGAGAGAAAATTTATTTACTCATTAAAGGGACAGCAAAATTTAAGTACACTGCGCAAATGTGCTACATATGTTTTCCCTGCGGTTCATACAAAGTTGATTGTATATAGTTCGAAAAGCTGAAATAACTATTTCAGCATAGTAACAACTTGTACAGTTTCTATACAGCATCTATTTTGGAACTCGAACTAATTTGTGATATTGTTAATATAAAATGTTCGCATAAAGTAGAAAAAAAAGAGGTTTAATGTGATATAAATACGGTGATTCCAGTGATGTCTTTCTTTGTGAATTGTGGAAAATATTATTGGGTGATAGATTCATAAGTACATAGTGTTAGAGTTTTTTACATATTATTGTTTAGAAAGTTTTATATGTCTTTTTTTATTTTTATTTTTTTCCACAAATAATTATTTAGTTTGCATTTTTATTTGGTGTGTTTTATCATGCTTTGTTTTTATTCTGTCTCTCTCTTTTTCTCTCTTTTTTTCCCATTTTTAATTCATCACCATTCTGTCTTTGTAACACAATAGAATTTGCTGGAAAAATTACTTTTACCTGAGACAAAAAAAAAAGGAAAAAGAATACTTCGAAGCTGTAAGCCATTGTCAAAGCGTCTTGTCATATTAAATTTGTTATTGTCAAATACAGTCTTTGTTTTCAAATATATTGTCTTTATTCTCCACTATGTCACACATATAAAATATACATTAAGTTTACTTTTTATATACACCCAACAAAATAGATTAGTTAATATCGAGACTGCTTAAAAAGCTGCACCATTTATGATTTTCTAATTTTCGTTTTCAGCATCATTAAACTCTTTATTTTTGAAAAATTGCAATTCAAAAGCTAATAAAACTAAATTTAATATTTAACTGCATGTTTAATATAATAATTATATAATATATATACTTAGTGTTTTCAATTTTTTAATTTTTTAAAAGTGAATAAAAATTAGAAAAAAAAATTATCTTTTTTTTAGACAATAATAATAATAATAATTTTATCAGTACAAAAACATCAAACATTCATATATAACAATATAAAACCATTTATGATCTTACATATTTATTCATGATCTTTTTATTTCTTTTTTTTACTTAAAATTTCATTTTCAATCTCAAATATAGCATATAACACTATTAAATCCTCATAAAAAAATAGATTAATGGTGGAAAGAACTAGGAAAATCATTTAAAAATTAATAATTCATTAACTCTATTGAATATAAATGTGAAATAAGTGACACGTTTGTAAGTTAGCTTACAAATTTTTTTGACAGTAAATCAAAAAATGGTTCGTATTTTCATTAATAGATGGCTCTGCATTGTCTGAACCTGTCAATATGCTGAAATATACAACTTTTTAAAATTTTCATGTAGTTTAGGGCCTGAAGCGTGGAAAAATATTACACATTATGTGAAAATAATGAGCTACCAGCTTAATATTAGTCTTTAGTCACCAAAATTGTTATAATTTTCTGTCCTAAAATTAAGAAAAGATTAATATTTCGAGATAGGATTGCCATCACTGCCCTTTATATTATTGCATGCTACCTATTAGATTTAAAGCGTGTTAGTAATACGTAACACCATAGCTACTTTTTAGAACTCAAGATGTGATATTTTTATAGAATTATCAGGTAATATAGTAAAACGTATAACATGAAACTAATACATTTTAAATGCTTGGATCAATTTTATGCATTTTTTGAAACTAAACTATTTGAAGTTTATTATTTTATCCATAAATTCAATGCTTTTAAAAACTAGAAAAATCACTTTTCATCATTATTTACTTACAAGAGATGATATTAGAATAAAAACCTTAAGAATTCAAGAGAAATTGGGAATTATTTTCCTTGTAATGCACACACTTAATTATATATGCATTTTAAGTGAAACTGCACAGTTGTCAAATTTAGAACATTCATTTAACTCATGCTAGAATTCCAGAAACGGAATTTCTAAAAGCTACGGTACTAAATTTAAATAACACTTAAATGAACCAAATACTTCCAGATGGCGCCATTTGCATGTACGTTAATTTCGCTGCAACCCTTACTGATGAAAATACAAGGTGATCCAAAAGTCAGGACGAACTTTAAAGATGAATAATTCAAAAACGAATCAAGATACAAAGATTCGGTTTGCACCAAACGGATGGAGAAGAAACCGGGTTTTGTGTAACAACGAAAAAAAATAGTTTTGTTGGCAACAACAACAAAAAAAAGGTGCTATTTGGTTATCCCGTCGAGCCATTGCACCAATTAATAAAATTCGCCAAACTAATAATAACCAAATTATATCTGTTGACATAATTTTTAGTTTAAACAACGAAACAAGAAATAAATTTGTAACACATAAATAAAAATACAAATAAAAAGTGAAATTAAAAATCATCTGATGACATTTTGACACGACATTTGTATCGTGTTTAATGTCACTGAATGTGACATTCACAATAATCCATTATTGGCATTTAATCCTACAGTTCGGCGATAGTTTTTTGATAGATGGGATAACCAAGTAATACCAAAAAATGATTTAAAAAATCAGTCATTACAGTGGAGACAGGAAGTGACGATCACCTCCGGGCTAGAAGTCAAGAAAAGTAGAAGTCAACTTTTGATCTCTTTTATAATTGTGACATCAAAATAACGCCAAGTAGTTTGCGCTAATTGAATGGTGCACATTTTGCATAAATTAGCAGAAAAATATCAGTAAAATTTCTTTTTTTCTCTCTGCGTTTATAGTAAAAACAGCTGTATCCATGTGAGTTCTTACAGTGATAAATATTGAAAATCAAATCGTCAGTTTATTTATTTATTTATGTATTATTTTTTTACAATTTTCTTTCTTTATACCGGATTATTCCTACATCTGAAACAAAGATTTAAAAAAAAAATATTTAATTTCTAAACTATACCTCAATGGAAACATGTTGGAAAATAATCAGAAAAAAATAGGGTAAAAGGTATACACTGACTTCTCATTAATACGACTTTGAGGGGATCACAGAAAAAAGTCGTATAACTGAAACAGTCATATAAGTGAGAGACCCTTTTATTATACAACTTTCAAACTTTACATGCATTAATTATTTTACCTATATTAAAATCGATAAATTTTGATTACTATTTTAACAAATTTTTAACAAAATTTATAAAGTATATTTAAAAGTATATAAAAAATAAAATATAGTATAGAAAGTTACTTTAAAAAATTTACACATAAAATTTTCTTAAAAAAAAAAAAAAAAAAAAAAAAAAAAAAGTGATATTAGTTTGTCTCAGTCGCCGATGAAAAGAAAAAGTGTCCAAGTCTAATATAGCTTTAAGCTACTTTGGGACTAATCATTCTGATGGACATAATCGAAGGGTTTGCTGAAAAAGGAGGTAGTTCCATTTTGACATGTTTTAGATGTCCATTTTCTTTTTCTTTTTCTTTTTAAAGTCATTTAGAAGAGGTATTTTTGGGTATAACTGGTGACAAATTTTTATAAGTGTATGGAGTAATACCTGAGTAGAAAAAATACTTTTGACAAAACTTCAAAATTTAAATAATAAAAGGTTTCTTTCTTTCTTTCTTTTTTTTTCCCCAAAAGTGAAAAAAACTGAGCTACCTCCTTTTTTCAGCAAACCCTTCAATTCTTCATGGTGTTTTAAAGTGGTATTTGATTCTGAAAAATTTATAGCAGCAGAAATATCATTTCTCATCTTCACGTCTTCATTATGATATCCTCAAAGATTTCTTCAGCAGTTCTCAATTCTCACAGAAAGTTTTTTTCTTATCACATTCTGCCCACAAATTCCAAACAACCACATATCTCATCATAGATTTCACCGGTAATAATACAGGAAGGTAAATAAAAAACGATATTCATTATTGATAAACACTTTAACAATAGTGAAAGGATAAATGTAATAAAACGTGAATGATTTCTACTTTGAAGATTATAAAAATGAATTACGGAGTGAGAAATGTAAAATCCGATGAACCGTTTAAAACGTCGTATAAATGAGAGAAACAGTTGTATAACAGAGTGAAATTTAGCATTATTTCCCATAAAGCGTGGACGAGACCAAGATAATTCGGAATATAACCGAAAAAGTGATATGAGTGAGAGTTCCTTGTAGTTATGTGAAACCGAATATCCTAATTTTCTTCTTAATTTGAGCAAGGATCTAGCGTATAATGATTCAAATACTTTTCTTTAAATGAGGAGATAAGGCGGTCACTACGATAACTTCATACTAGCATTTATGTTATATCTGTATTATTAAAAAGTTTATCATATATATTTTTGTTTTGTCTTAATTATGCTACTTTTCAAAACTCTTGAATATGAACATATTTGAAGATATTATAATTTTATTTGCTGAATGTGTAATAAGGATTTATTTCCCAGAATGTATTTGTTACTGGCATTTACAAGCGTATTTTCACGGCTTGTTTTGCGATCTACGATATCTTTGGGGTAAAGTCGAATATCCTGCGAGGAATAAAAAAATGATACAAGAGGAAAAAATAATTGAAGAATCCGTAAACAATGAATGGACAAAAGAAATTATGATTTTTACAAGGTTTATAAATAAATGAACTTCTTGTCTGCAACTTCTTAAATTGTAATGAATATAACTATCCTTTCATTTTTAATTATGAAATCTTTATTACTTATACTTCAACTATCGTTAGTTTTAGTTGCTTACTAAAACCTAAAATTTTTCATTTCAAGTAAGATTTATATATCCACATGTTTTTATCCCACCGATGGCGTAAAACCGGGTAATTTAACTTTTTATAATTAATCATTTTTTAATAAATATATTATGAACTAATCGTGTATTTAAAATGCTTCTATTGTGCAAGAATAAGTGTGGAGTACGTATGCAAAGTTACAAAAAATTCAGCTGTGAATTCTGGGTTCAAGATTTCGATCACAATCTACGAGTGATTTACAATCAATTAATATCAAGGTATGTGATTTTAATCATTTCTTTTCTCGTACAATTTTTCGTCTTTCTTAGATGGAAATTGCATGTCAATTAATACGGGTGACAGTCAAAAAGACTCATTCCAGAAATTTAAGCTAAAGCTTAGAGCATGCGTAATTGACTATTTTACAAGGGAAAGTAAAGAGAAAGACTACTACTAAAGAAAAGACTAAACTTTTCTATAACTAGAAAAGTTTCTCGCCTTATTCCGCAATTAATCTCATTACAAAAGCTATTATTACTATTATTATTTAACATTACATAATACCAATTATTTTCTTTTCCTATGCTTTTCAAAACCTAATCTTTTTTTCATATGAGATTCGGTTTAGAACTCTACAGTGATTCCTATATTATGGCTTGGTGCGCTGAAAAATTGGAACACAGCAGTTTTCCATTTTGTGTTTTAAAGAAATTGCAAAGTTAATTAAGAGAAGTGATTACCAAAGGAATACTTTTTTAGAAACATAGTTCGCCAAATCCATGGATTCATGTCTGACACTTTTACACATAAATTAGCTTTGCACTTAAAAGGTATACATCCCAAATTTTCAAATTAAATAATTTTATGTTTAACCAGCACTTATATAATTTAATGTAGCAGAATTTATTTTCTTTAACATCATTTTCTCATTTTTTTAAGAGTGCAAATTAAAAATAGTTTTTAAATCTGAAACTGATCAAAAACAAGTCCAGATATAAGTATGGGCGCAAGAAGAACAAACCCAGGATCCGAAATTTATATTATATACAATTCTGTAGGTAAAGCTTTTAAAAATTTCCATAAAGCTTTGTTATTTACGCGGTTTTTATGTTGTACCATTGCAACTTGTGACTTCAAAATCATGAAAGTATTTTTCTTCAAAATGTGATCCATTTTCAAAGCTGTTAAGCTATTTTATTTAACAGTACTGTCGAAATATATCCTTTTTAAAAACTCATTAAATGTAGGAGTGAAAATGTATCGACTCCGGTTTCAATATTGTTCTTAATGTACCTTACCATTGTGTGCTTTTAAACTTGTTTTTTTTTTTTTTTTTTTTTTTTTCTGAAATGTCTTGTTTATGACATAAAACAGTCTAATTATAATTACATTTAAAAGACTATACTTTAGATAGATGCCTGAAAGTAGTTTTATATTGAACCCCGCGATAAATCTAAGTTCAGATCCTCCAAATGTTGTACTTTGTTTCTATCAGTACACTCCATTTATTTAATAAGAGATATAAAGGATTAACACTTTCCAGCACACTACTCTTTAAAGTTGGAATTTAAAGAAAAAAAATTAGGCAATCTATTTAGGCCTAGAGGAGTACACATGTGTTGTTTTGTAAAGATTGTACTAACCATTTTAATTATACAGCTGTTGCCGAAGTGGTAACCTCCCATAAGTAAAGCATTGATAAGCGCAGTGAGAAGAGCATTGCTGTGAAGCGCGTATTACAGTAAAATATTTGACCTATTATTTAAAAACAGTAGAGTTTGATCTCTGTGGTGCTGCCATCTAGAACTCATAAGAAAGATTTAAAGTAGCCATTAGAGTAGTTTTTAAAATATTCACGGAGTTTTTGCGTCTCTAAACAGGGAGAACTTTAGGTGTTGCCGACCCGGCAACACTGCGCGTTAAAGGGTTAAAATAATATAAATATCTATAAAGTTTTAATTTTATTTTCTTAATGTTAAGTTGAACAATAATAAAAATTTCTTACATAAAAAAATAACAAAAATAACCAGCTTAACACGCTTTAGAAGGTATTTTGCAAAATATATATTATAATGAAATCAGGATAGGCTCTGCTTTCTTAATAGTTCCATTTGAAATAAAAAAAATATTAAATTATGTAGAATTCTCTGTGTAGTATGTCAAAATAAAAAGTGGTTTTATTCTCACGTGGATAATAATGACGATTCTCTTAAGCGGACCCTAGGACTGAAATGTTATTAGTGAATAATAAATAAACCATTAAATGTTTAAAATATTATTTAATTTACTTTTCAATAAAAACTGCTCTTTTCATTAAAATATGAAATAAACTAGTGTGATACGTTAAAAGCATAAAAAAACATTCAATAACACCATAAAATAACGAATGTGCTGCGATCTTCGAAAGAACTGGGAGCACGTCTTCCTTGAGCCTGAGGAAGAAAGGCAAAGCTTTTTCGAAAAGTTTAGAGCCATTCGTTATTTTGTGGTACTATTAAACTTTTAAGCTTTTACTTCTTTTTTATTGACATACCAGCTCCCGTTTCTTTATAATTTATTGGTAGTTAAGTTTCATTTTCCGTTATTAACACACACAGACACGAAGAAAAAGGGCATTTTGATTGCCAGTATTGTGTTTATTGGCTATACCTTGGAGAATTGGCAAATTTGACATGACATATATTTCTACACGATTGAGATGTTTATTAGCAAGAATTATTTCGTTAATCCCGTGGCAACTATCCGTTGCAAAATGAATGTTTTTTGCAATATTAGTGTTAACTGCAATTATTTCCGATGTCAAGTCAATATCTCTATAATGACATTTTATATTTTCAACATGAAGTAAATATGTAAATAATATTTTCATTCTGTTAAAAGTATTTCCGATGAATGCAGCAATGACGCGATATTAGCACCCGATATTACAACACAGTTAAAAATTTGCAGCAGACTGTCAAGTCATTTGACCGTTAAAAAAATGTATATAATTTTTAGAAATTTTTCTGTAGAAAATTTCGCACGCCTTGCATTCAATAATATTAAAAAATTTAATTGCTTAAAAGACGTACAGCCAACCGAGTGAAAAAGTGTCCAAGGCAAGACATTTTGTGCAGAAAAATTTCTAAGAGTTTTGTAAATTTATTCAATTTCATCTATAATGGATTCTCTTCATTTTCATGATTGACCTAAAGTCGGTGACTCACGGAAAAATATTCCATCTTGTGTTGTGGTTGTAGCCAACATATGACAGTGAGAAGTGCCATACTTGTTATCGATCCAAGTGCTTCAGATAGTATGATGTTAAAATCAGAAAATCAGAATTATTTAAAATAAAGTCCTCCCAAAAAATGTTCCTCAATATTACTAAACTGTGTAAATAGCATTTTCCTATTTAAAGAAATCATCTATCATCTCTACCTTTAAATCATTACTATCGAAAATCAGACCCGTTAAAAATTAGCTAAAAATTAAGAGTCAGTTTTTATTCCTAAGTGTCATTCTGAATTAAAACCAATTGGGAATCTAAAAACCTACTTCATTTTCCAATGAAATTCAAATTTGCGCTAAACTACACTTTCTTATTTGAACTAATCAGTTCCCATTTTTGCCTTTAAGTAATAAAAGAAAGAAACGAGAAAATCAGAGCTATTAAAAATAAATCCAAGAAATAAAAAGCAAATCTTATTTGAATCCATTATTTCTACTTTTAAAACCTTACTTTAAAAAAAAAAGAAAAAGAAAAAGAAACATCAAAAATTTAACTGAGAATTAGGAGACAGTTTTTATTCCTAAATATCATTTAAATTTGTACTAAATAACATTTTCACATTTCAACAAATCAACATCCACTTCTACTTTTATATAATTCCTACATATAAATCAGAACCATTGAATAAAAAATACTGAGGAATATTAATCATTATTTATTGCTGCTTTAATACTGTTCCTTTCTATAATATGTACAATAAATGATTATCTAAAAAGTAAACCAATAAAATTAAATAACTTATAGGAATCATTGTTGAGCAATGAAAAACAGGTGAATGATTGAAATTTGACTTTACAATTAATTTAATTAGATTTCTATTTAATTTAATTAGTGCAATAGATGAATCAATGAATTAAACTTAATTAAAATTTAATTCAATCAAATTTAATTTTTAGAATAATTTAATTAATTTTTAAACGAAAATGCAGAAAATGAAAAAAAAAATATTGCAACATCATCAAAATTTCTATTAAACAACATTTGTTTATTTATTTATTTGAACGAATAATCCATCAATTCTACCTTTTAGTCATTTCCACAAGCAAGAAAGAACCATTAAAAGTAAGTTACTGAATATTTTTCATTATTATTCATTGCATGTCTTAACGCTATTTTTTCATTTAATTTACGCAAAAAATGCTTTTATCAAACAAATATTCATAGAAATCATCATTAAATCATTAAGAGCAGACACTTCAGTGAAGTTTGAATTCATAGATTATTTATTTATTTCAATTTCATTAATTCATTGCAATAAATCAATGAATGATTCAATTTAATTTAAATTGCATTTAATTGAATTAATTTTGATTATAATTACATTAGTATACAATAATTATACTTTGAGTAAAAATGTTAAGAATTAAAAACAATTTTCATTTTTTTAATATTATTAAATGTGTATTGAGCAAAATTTTTTCTATTTGAATCAATGAATCATTAATTTTTTCTTTAAGTCATTTCTACAAGTAAATCAGGACCTTTAAAAATAAATTATTAAAGAATATTCATTCTTATTCATAGGAATCATCATTAAATCATAAAGAGTAGACACTTCAGGGAAGTTTGATTATATATATAATTTATTTATTTAAATTTCATTAGTTCAGTCGAATAAATGAATCGAATGAAGAATTGAATTGAATTTAAATTACATTTAAATTCTATTAAAAATTATTTCCGTTAAAAATAATTTTTAACAGAATTTTAATGAATTTAATTCTATTAAATTTCATTAATTAGATTTAAAAGAAAATGTTTAAAATTAAAAAGAGTTTTTAAACTCAATAGTATTAAAGTCTCTATAAAGGCAACAATTTCCCATCAGAATAAATTAGCTGTCAATTTTATTTGTAATTCATTTCTGATTGTAAATAAGGACCTTTAAAAATAACAAATGAATCCATTCAACTCAAACACGCCTAATGGAAGTAAGCGAAGTTCAATAAAATCTCATTTTCTTTTTTTTCTTTTCTTTTTTAGTACAATAGAAGTTTAGCATCCAAATTTCAAAGTTTTGTGAACTAGTCTTTTTGTTATTCGACGTAAAGATCTTTACGGGCAAGTCCAATTTTCCTTCCTGTCTTTCGGTCTGGGCTTGGCATGGGTATTACTTTTTTCGAGAAGTTCAGACCGAGATGAATCGGGAGTCAAATTTTTCCGGCTTAAGTCCGGACTGGACTGCATTCTTCTTGAGGTCTCCACAGGCAGAAATTGTCAGTCCAATTTCCAACCCAGCTCATATGAAAATCATTTGCACTGGCAAGATCACTGGCCTGTTCAGTAAAAATATTAGTTGGAACAATCCAAGGTGGAATCACTTGAGAAAGAAAAAACTTCGTTATAAACAAATATTTTTTTAAAAATCAATCTTTTTTAATATTTTTTCCTTTGAATTAATTATGAATAAATGCATCATCCAGAATATCAGAAGTACATTTGATATTCTTTCAGAAATCTGGAATTTTAAAAAGTCCGGAGAAGTCTCGGTGGTGACAATCCCGGATACTGCACATTATCAATCAACTAAATTATTCGTATCCCAAATTTTATGATAACCTCTCATCCCATTCTATGATCCTCCAGCACACAATTTATCATATGGAACTTATTTTAAAACTAAAGGCGGTGATGAAATGGGGAAGACAGGGGAACATTATCCCACTCCTTATCGAATAAAATATATATACAGGGTCGACGGCAATATTACTTTGCACAAGGTTGACGCGGGAGCGGTAGTTGGGATCAATAACATCACGTCAAATTCCATTGTCCTTTGATCGGACTTGGATAAACTAGAAGGTTGGCCCGCAGCGGTCTTTTGGATCAATGCTGGATCACGCCAAATTGAAATGGCATAGGACAGACTAGATGGGCGTATGATAAACTAGTTCGGACCAATGAATAGCTAACTAAACTAGTTTATCATCTGAGCGTTTGACAAACTAAATTGCCAAAGAAAAACTAGTTTATCCTATGAGCGTTAGGATAAACTAATTTCGCCAAGGAAAAACTACTTTATCCTATGTGCGTTAGGATAAACTTGTATGGCCTAGGAAATATGTACGAATTCATCCTACGCACTTTAGGATAAACTAGTTTGGTCCAAAATAGGTTTAAGCGGGTAACACATACGTGAAAAATTATTTATAGGAATCATAATTAAGGACAGATGTATGAGTTAAATTTTATTTCATATATAATTAATTTAAATGGAAAGTAAATTTAATTTAATCGATTCAATCGAATAATTAAATGAATGAATGAATTTATTTTTATTTTTATTAAATTAAATTTAGTTACATAAATAAATGCATAAAATTATATTTATAATATGTTAAACAAGAATGCTAAGGTTTAAAAGCAATTTTTATTTTGCCAATATGGTAAAAATTTGTAATAAACAACATGTTAATCTGTTTGAAGAAATCAGCCTTCCTTCTTCCTATAAGTATGTAAAAACCATTAAATGTAAATTACTGAATTAGATTGATCATTATTCATTACTATCTTCATGTTGTTTCTATTCTTAATTTATGCAGTAAGGTCTTATATAAAAAATTTATTCACGAGAATCACCATGATTTATTTAAAAACAGTCGAATATGTACAAAATGTCTGCCAATTTTTTTTCCTATTTAATTGCAGAACTTTGAGATTAAGTAAGGCAAAACTTCCTTTCGAACATTAGTGGTAAAAAATATGCGTAAAATTTGGCTCCAATAGTGAAGTTTACTTCCATACATAATTAGATTATATTCATATTAAATTAAATTTAGTTTATTCAGCTAATTAGTTAGCTGAATTTTAAATAAGAATGCCAGGACTTAAAAACAGCTTTCATTTCTCAATACCATTAAAATTTTTATTTGACAAAATTTCCCATTCTGAAAAAATCTTATGCCTTTAAAACATTTCTGAAATATATGAAAGTTTTTATAAATAAATTAAAATTTTTATTGTATATATATATTTAACAATATTTACAAGTATTCTTTGTTATCCTGATGCCAATTCTTTCCTAAATGTATGTAAGAAGTGTTTACATTTTATGCATAATACTGTTACATTTTAATCGAATTAAGTTAAATTTTATTGATTCGATCAAATAATTTAATAAACGATTCATTTTACTTTACATTTAACTATATTAATTTCAGTTCTATCGAAATTTACATTAAACTTCATGAACTATGTATTTTAAATAAGAATAAGATGAGTTAAAATTGTTTTAATTTCTGAATATAATTAAAATTTGTATTAAACAAATTTTATTTGTACAAATCGGGCTTCTATATTTAAGTCATTTCTACATGTAAATCAAAAGTGTTAAAAATAAATTACTAAACAGTCATCGTCATTGTTGCTATCTTGGTGCAATTTCTTTCCTTAATTTATTCAACAAATGCTTACATTAAGGAAAAAAAATCATATGAATAATCATTTGATCATTAAGGGAAGACAAATCAATGAAGTTTGATTCCATAGATAATTTATAAAAAATTCGATGATTCATTCAAATAAATCAGTGAATTATTCGATTTAATTTTAATTACAATTAATTTAAATCAATCAAAAATTCTATTAAATTTCATTAACTATATTTTAAATTAAAATATCAAAACTCAAAACGCTTTTTATACTTCAATATCATCAAAATTTGTACTAAACAGCTTTTATTTATTTAAATAAATAAGACGTTTACATGTTAATCAAAACCATTAAAAATAAATTGATTCCATAGATAATTTATAAAAAATTCGATGATTCATTCAAATAAATCAATGAATTATTCGATTTAATTTTAATTACAATTAATTTAAATCAATCAAAAATTCTATTAAATTTCATTAACTATATTTTAAATTAAAATATCAAAACTCAAAACGCTTTTTATACTTCAATATCATCAAAATTTGTACTAAACAGCTTTTATTTATTTAAATAAATAAGACGTTTACATGTTAATCAAAACCATTAAAAATAAATTACTAAAGAGTATTCATCATTATTCATTGCTATCTTGATGCTGTTTCTTCCCTTAATTTATGCAACAAATGCTTACATCAAAAAAATATTCATAGGAATCATCATTAAGTCATTAAGAACAGGCGAATGAGTAAAGCTTGGTTTCTTTTATGAAGTTAATTACCTAATTTGTATGATTTTCTTGTTGAAGGCATGGCAACGATCTCAGCCAACTAAAGGTTTCTTATAAATAAATAGAATTTGAAATGCTATACCTCTTTGATTCTTTGAAAATATCCCAATTTATTCTTTCTTTTAACACATACAATGATACATACATTGATATCTGTTTTGATTTCTCGCTGATTTATTTTTCTTAATCATTGTGTGCGTCTTTATTGTTTCCTTATAATTATCAAAATGTGTTTGCGGATAAAGTGAAATAGAAGCTAGTATATTTCGATAAAAAGTAACAAATATTAATTCATTTATATAATTTCACGGTTACTGTTTTCCTGTTTGTTATCAAACTGCATATGCTCCGATTGTATATTTATTGTTTGCTTATAATTATCATAATGTGTTTATGAATAAACTGATTAAAATATGTTATAAATGAATAATAATCATAAGATATTAATTAGTTTGAATTTTAATATTGCAGTTCGTGTATTTGTCAGCAAATTACGTTTCATTCTACCAAATTATCCTTATTTGGATATAATTATCAAAATGTCTTTATGAATGTGCTGAAACAGGCGTGTTTGTAATTTTTAATACAGATAAATCATCTATCCAGTTTTTACCACAAAACTGTTAAGAATGTTCCCTCTAACAAAATTTTTTAATTTTTTAAAATATCTCTCAGCTCAAACTAGTTTACAGAATTCTACCGATTCCGGAAAAAAGGAAAAAAAAAATAACGCTAGTTGGGTTATTTTTATTTTTTATTTATTTTTTATTTTTACTAATATTGTCATTAAAACAGATTGCTTATAATAAAACTCATGATATTCTTATCAGAACCAGTTAAAAAATGAAAAATAAAGAGTTCGATTATGCTTCGTGTGACAATATTCCATACTATAACTGCGTGTTAGAATCTGCAAAATAAAGTAAACCAGTCAATTTAAAGAGGTATATTTTATTATTTTTTAACAAGTAAGTATTACTTAATAATTTCAGGTACAACATTACAATAAACAGAAAATTATGCTGTTATGATTATTATTACAAAAATACACAAAGAAGAAAAAAAATCGCTAACGTTTCATATAAAAAAATAAAAATAAAATGTCGATTGTAAAAGTGAACTGGCTGGGTGGCTGCTATTCACTTAAAAACTTTTTGCGTTTATCAGATTGTGGTTTCGAAGTCTTGCGTTGTCCAAAATTTCCGTTGACCACCATTACGGATACACATAATGTTTTGCTTTCTACGAAAATTTCTTTGATGGTTATTGTTTGATCCTTTATTTCACCACCAAAAAGACATATACCTGATATTGATTGGAATAATTCTCCAGATTTACCTTCATGTTATTTTCATATGGATGTTTCCGGTGCTCCGTAGATCCTGGAGGTTCACTCTTATATTCATATTCAGTGTCTATACATGAAAGGCCAGGCTATTCTTGCTATCTGCACACTAGAACCGCGGGAAATTTTACTCAAGTTGTATAAAAATATTTCGCATCAGAATTTTTATTTAAAAGTATTAAAACTATTTATTTATGTTATATTTGTGCATAATATATTTAAAACTTTTTAAATACAGTTTTCTGGTTGGAATCGACATCTATTCAATTGCCACGGGTCAAAATGACCCGTCACCGCGGTTCTAGTGTTAACTTACATTTGACATGGCATCTCCAAATGTCATGATTTGAAACAAGGTCCCATTAACCCTTTAACGATCATAGCATTTTCATTGCTAAGATGTCGAAATAAATGACTGACACCGGTAATTAAGAACAAATATATTTCTAAATAAGAAAACGCGATTTTTCAATACAAAATAAAAGGGATATTTTTAGATAAAAATACTGGTGTCAGTGTTGCGTATCGGAATTAAAATTTTGTGGTTTCGTGGCGAAACCAATGAACGTTAAAGTGTTAACTCTACATGGGACATTGAAGCAAAGTTCAAAAGATTTAGCGCCCTATGACATTTTTTAAGCTAAAATTACAATAGATTTTAAGAAAAAATACCTGATATTTTTTATTTTGGTGTACCCTTATGGAACGAGATGTATCCCATTTTCACTTTGTGGGAATCAGACCCGGCTATCAACTTCTTTTTTCTTTCAAAGCATATTTTCTTTTCTTGTGAAATCCAGCTCTCTACGAGACATGTAATTTATGCCAAAATACCTGCAAACTGAACGCCACCATACTTCACCAGATCTGTTGAGATAAAATGATTTTCACACAGCTCACTGCAAAAAGAGGTGTCTTAAATTTAAACACATATGTAACTGAAAAAAAAAAATTAGACGCATAAGTGTGTTAATCTGAAAATTAAGACATTATAAATGTTTTAATTTAAGACATATAAGTGTCTTGCTATGATCATGGTGTCAAGAACTGAGAACAGTGTCTAAAATATCCGAAAACGTCTTGTTTTAAGACACTCCGTTGCTTCAAACGTACCTTAAATTAAGACGTTTTGTTTTTTCGTTCTTCGTACGGAATAACAACCAGGTGGCACTCTCAATTGCGCATGCGTTTTAGATATCTTTCGCCCGAACTTGTATACGGTGTAATTCATTTGTTTTTATCTATGCGCATTCATTTTTTTTTTTTTCGAATGTGAAGATTTGTGATTTTTTTTTATTCGTATTTGCTTAGTTTATTTATTTATTGAATACATACATCTGACTTGTATGCTTTAAACCAGATGTCTTTTATTAGCTGTCTTCGACAAAAATATTGCATGGAAAACGAAATATTGCATGGAATTCAATTAGTTTTGAATCTGTTGGTGAACCCCCCCCCCCCCAAATTTCCGAAGTATATATATTTTAACTTATGACGTTGTCTTGTTTACAAATTCTGTATTCTAAATTATCACTACCCCCCCCCCCCCCCCCCAAATTTGAAGTAATAACATCTCTAAAAGAAAGACATTTTAAGTTATATTCATTCTGTTATTTTGTTAATTCTTATGTACCATTAATGACAACAAGTTAAAAAAAAAAAGCTTTAAAAGTTCTTCTAATACTTTTTTTCTTTTTTTCCCTCATGAAGTAAATGTATTCGTTAAGTTTTAATCAGTTATTTTTCCCTATCCCAAACCGCAGAATTAAAATAAGATAAAGTACATGAAAATACATGACGTTGACATAAACTCATGTGATGCTAATCTACGAGTAATTTTAATACTTGTTGCAAATATATTCATATATACTTTATTTAAAATATATGTAACTCTAATACTGATTTTTTTATTATATTTAGTAAAAAAAAGTAATTTGAAATTTAAATTGGCAAAAAGTTAAAAGCTATAACTATATTTTTCACTTAAAATTGTGTTTTTTATAATGTTATTTATCTGAACTTATACGAAAAATACAAAATACAAAATTGAAAATTAGATGTTAAGATATATTTCAAGACGAAAGAAGTTTAAAAACTATTAGTTATTTTCACTTCATGTTGTTAATGTAGAATACTTATTTATTTATTTTTATCTATAGATAAGTAGCTACTCTGATTATCTTCTAGTCTACATAAAAACCTACACATATGGCAATATAATATTTTTAAAAATATAATTTTTAAATCATGTGAATTTTCACTTTTTTCCAGGGAGAGGGGGGAGGGATTTTGCATACAATTTTCATAAAGCTGATATCTTAAACCTTTTTCTATATTTCACTGTTTATAATAAAAGCTTTTTTTTTTTTTTTTTTTTTTTTTTTGAGTAGTACAAAATTAAAAATACGAAATATATTTTAAAAAATACTGAAAAATATCACAAAATCGAACACTTCGTGTTTGCAGAATTTGTTCGATGGTCGGAGGTGTCTGCTTTTGTGAGGTAAAAATAAATACATATGTACGCTTCTGGATAAAAAAAAACAGAGTTTTCCAGGAAATACCCATTAACTTCTACAACAGACAATACCGAATACCGGATACCTCTATTTAGCGAAAATAAAGCAGCGTTGGACTTCTTGTTGAAAAAGGGTTTGTTTGAAGTATGGGCAAACTGGACAGTGTCCCTTTCTTACTCCCTACCATTTCAGGGGCTCTAAATTAGAGATGCAATTTTTGCAAAGTTTATATTTTAAACTTATTTTGACATTTTTTTTATTATAATCAATATTTTAAACTACTCAAATAGAATAAAGCTACAAGCTAATTCAATAAAAAAAAATCTAAATGCAGCAAAAACTCTCAATAACGAGCACTTCTGGAACATTGAATTTATTTGATAGTCGAAGTTTTTCTGGATAAAATATATGCTTATGTTGAAAAAAGTGAATGTTCGCTAAATAAAATTGCCAATATAAAGGTTTTGTCGTAAAACCTTCAACAATCTTAATTAGAGAACACCCCTGTTTTAAAAAACAAATTTTTCATTCACAACATATACAGGGTGTCCGAAAAGTCTGGAAACGGCCGAATAACTCGAGAAATACATATGAGATTGAAAAACGTAAATATACGTGTTAAATATTTTTAAATAAGCTACTCTGTGATACCAAATTTAACCTTCGAAACCGACCCCCTGGGGGTCAGAGGGGGTCCAACTTTGAAATCTTAAATTATAACCCCAACTTTTTATTGCAGATTCGGATTCTACGGACAAAAATACGTAACTTTTGTATTTGATGTTTATTTCAAATCTTCGTTTATCACGGTGTCATCGAGCATATTAAATCGATACATATTCCCGCTTTTCCAACGGGATTTTCCCTAATCGAAACTGATTGGGCGGAATTTTTGACGTCAAATTCCTCGTCTTTTGTAGGAATAGCGTTTCCTGAAAATTACCCGTGGCGATTATTTCAATAGTGCTACACTATTAAAAATTTGACCCATGTGCTGCAGCGTCACTCCACAGCTATTATAGAATATCTCTTTTGTGACCAATGAGAATGCTCCATAACACAGTAAAGTAATCGTTTTCTATAAAAGCGGTGGAGTGACGATGCAGCAAAAGGGTCAATTTTTTTACAGTGTACTTTACTGTGTTATGGAACATTCTCATTGGTCATGAAAGAGATATTCTATAAAAGCTCTGGAGTGACGCTACAGCAAATGGATCAAATTTTTAACTGTGTAGCACTACCGAAATAATCGGCACGGGTGATTTTCAGGAAACGCTATTATTGCAAAAGACGAGGAATTTGATGTCATAAATTCTCCCCAATTAGTTTCGATTAGGGAAAATCCCGTTGGAAAAGCCGAAATATGTATCGATTTAATATGCTCAATTACACCGTGATAAACGAGGATTCGAAATAAACATTAAATACAAAAGTTACGTATTTTTGTCCGTAGAATCCGAATCTGCAATAAAAAATGAGGGTTATAATTTAAGATTTCAAAGTTGGACCCCCTCTGACCCCCAGGGGGTCGTTACGAAGGTCAAATTTGGTATCACTGAGTAGCTTATTTAAAAATATTTAACACATATATTTATGATTTTCAATTTCATGTGTATTTTTCGAGTTATTCGACCGTTTCCAGACTTTTCGGACACCCTGTATATGTTTTACATATATTTATCTCACAAAAGCAGACTTCTCCGAATTGAGAAAGAATTCTCTAGGTGAGTATTGAGAGGTTTTGTTGTATTTAGATAAATATTTTCTTGTTTTTAATCTTGTTCGAAACTATAAATAAATTTAAAATTTTAATTAAAATGAGTACAACGTGGAATAAAAACAAATTATCAGGTATACGAAAATTTCATACCAACTTCAGAAACCCCTAAAATGAGGGGCTGCAGGGGGCAGAACCATGGCAAAATATTTTATGTTGTTGGGTTAAATTAAGTTCATTAAGGAGTCTGAGTATACATGTAATGTCTTGAGCTACACCTGCAGCAAATACGTGCCCAGATTCCGCAGAGGTCACCGCTGTACACTTTTGTATTTTGGACATCTAAATAATTGAATTGCTGCCCAATACAAATAAAATTACTGATGTTGATTTTCTGTCTGCTGTAGCATTTGCCCAATGAAGTCACTAGGAAAAGTTTTACTTAAAGTTCCTATCAGGGTGTGTACTGCATAATATTGTCCACCCCCAATAATTTCAGAACGAATATACAACTATAAGCATGAACTTGGTGTCTAAGGATAGTAAAGTGATTATCCGCTACACAATGCAACCACTTACGGTGGAGCGAGTATTCCTAACTCGAAAACCTACGAAGTAAAAATAAAACAAAAAGTTGTACAGTGTCCTGTATTTACAATCAATTAATGTTTCGCAAGTAAAAAGAACTTTATTAGAAGCTGTTAAATTAATTTTTTTATATGCCATCATCATCCTAAATTCGCCACAATTACTTCCAGAGGTGCGGCGTTATAAATCAGACGCACATTTACTATAAAACTAACACATATCAGTAAGGCAATAATTTATTTTATTAAGAAAATCAAGGTAGATATGCTTTAATGTGTCCACGATTGGCAGCAATGTACTACGATTGGCAGCAATGTACCACGATTGGCAGCAATGCAATCTGCGTGTACTCCGATGGTGACATTTTTAGGATTATATAAAACTCCATTCGCTTATTAATATGCAGCTAGTATACGCAGTCATATCTTGGTGGAAAATAGCTACAAACACGATTTTAACAGTTGATTGGTAGGTTTACCATTGTGTTTCCTGCTCTCAGTCCTCTCCGATTTCATAACCTTTGAGGGCAAGAAAATACAGTGATAAACCTATCGGTCAACCACTAAAGTGAGGTTTGTAGGTTAGTTTCTACTAAGATATGACTTGGAAGACTAGTTGCATTTTAATATGTGAATCAAGTTCTATCTAATCCTAGAATTTAGGCTGTCAACTCGATGAAGTGGTGATCTGTGCAAGCGCCTACCGGCCTTTTACATATGTTGGTTTTATTAGTAAATGTGCATTTACCTTGTAATGCCACTCTACTGCATGTATTTAAGATATAAAAATTTGTACCATATAAAAATTTTAGGTGTCAGGTCTTTCAGTACAGTAATTTTACATGTAGGACATCATTTAATTCATACAACTGTACAGCTTGTAATATTTTTTCTTCTGTGTTGTACCGTTTTCGAGATAAGAACACCATTAGGTAGTGCTGTAATAGATCTCACCGAATAGCAGGTAGCCACTGTACAACATCTTCAGAGCATGTCCACGTGTATAAGGTGCAAAATAATAAGAACGATCATGTAATTGTCTAAATAGAAAATATAACTATATTAATCCACATATAAACCAAATGAATTCGATTTATCAAACTAAATAGTCAATATAAACGTACGGAAAACATTCTAAGACAATTCTTTTAAATATAATATAATATATTTTTGCAAATTATGGAAATATTACATATCATTTGGATTCTTTTTTATTTAATAATTTCAATGGAACATTGTAGTTTCGAATTTGTTGAGGTGACATAACACGTCCTAACTACCATATTTCAGATATTAATTCTGCTTTTGATTTATATTTCAGGATTTGGCCAATTTTCGTTATATATTGCGCACTGTAATATCCCAATTTTTTATGATATTTAAGTTTAGTCCATTAATTGGCTCGTTAAGCTCGAATCTTATTTATCTACAAACCACTTCTTTGTGTCTTTTTCAGAGTGAATTTTGACATTGTCTCGTTGAAATTGTTGATAAAGCCGGTAACGTTTTCATCCGGCTTCAACAAATGACATTCTAACATGCTAATATAATATATATATTGTTTATCCGTCTGGAAAAGCAATTCTAAGCTTACCTTACGAGAAAAGAGCAGCCCAAAATTTTAGGGAGCCTCCATATAATTGACGCGTGGAAAATAGTCTTTTCCTTTTGAAGGATATGTTAATATAAATGTGTACCATCTGTAATATCGAAATTTAATTTCTTTTCAACACTGAAGATAATTTTAGACCAAATCTTTTGTTACTTCAGATGTTTCTCTGCAAACAAAATGCGGACTATTTTACTTACAGATGTTAAATGCGAACACCGCCATGATTTTACATTTTAAAGAACTTTTTATTGATCTTTGTGTAGCCTATATTGATGTTAGTGTCTTTCTTTAACTAGCTTCCAGTTTTCTTTGCTGTCATTTTTTTACTAGGAAACGAGCGAACAATGAAACTTTCGGATCGTTTCGAAAGATTTTTCGGCTTCCCTGTAGATTTTGTAGTAACATAATTAGTTTAATTCTATAAGAAATTAAAAACAACAGTCTTTGAATGCTTAATTTTATCAGAAATTCTTTGAAGTGAGATTTCGATAATGTTATAAGCTAGAATTTACCCTCTTCTGAAGTCACAAAATATTTTGCTTCACCCTACAATCCAAATATAATGCGAATTAAACAAATGTTTTCAGAAACTCTTTTAAATACCGTTTTAAATGATATGCCAAAAATATCCGCCAATCACGTTCCGCGTTTTCGAAATATTTACTGCTTTCTCGTCATTTTGCTCTTGCGTAAATTTAGCAAAATACATACAGGGTGAGTCATAAATATCGAAACAATAGGTTATCTCCTTAAATATTGCCCCTAGACCCATACTTCCAATTGCAAAGTTTCACCAAAAAAGGTAAATTTTTTTATAAGATAAGTTGCAACTCCATGGGGGGTCTATTTTAAAAAATAGAAAAATTAAATTTTTACACCGCCCCCAGAGGATAAAACTTCCAATTAGAAAAAATTTCCTTATCCATTCCTGAATTGAACAAAAAAAATTCCATCTTGATATCTCCAAAACTCAGAGAGTTATGACAATTTTAATAAATCGTGAGGTTTCAAGGGATCAGACACAAATTGAAATGCGTGTAATTGAAGAAACAGTGTTGCTGTATGTTGTCCAGGAAACATTTATTTTATTTATTTATTTGTAGAGTTTGAATTTTGGATGATTTGTGATGGTTAACCACATAATTTGTAAGCACTATCACATCTTAAGCTTTCTTAATTTTTTTTTTTTTTTAATTTAGAGTAAATTAAAATTGTCATAACTCAAAATATTATTTGTCACGTTGAATTTTTTTCTCTTAATTAAACGAAAATGTTTAATTTTCAATTTTGATTCAGCATTTTAAATAATATTTTTTAAAAATAAAAGTATTTAAAATAGCAATTTTAAAAAAGATGCAATTTTTTGTGAACAAATCATATTTTTAAAAGTAAATTTTCTGAGGTGAAAACATCTTTCGGCAACTTTTTTTATTGAAGTGTTAAAAACTATTGAATTGTTACCGTAACCAACGGTTACTGACTTATGATGTAAGTTTAAAAATGAGAAATACTGAAATAAAAACATCTGATGAAGAAAAGTGCATTTAGTTTTTTAAAAAAAAGATTGGCTCCTAACGTTTAAATGCTTTTTTAAAGTGTCTAGATGATTAACTCCTTCTTGTGTAGTGCCCCACCAGTGGCCGAGAGGTTCGGACCTCTCAACTGGTAGACGGCAGGTGCTGGGTTCGAACCCAATCGCGGCTGTCGGTCTAACCGTTCGGAGTTTTCCGTGGTTTTCTCCGAAACTTGCGTAAATACGGGTTAGGTTCCCTTAGAACGACTCCCACGGAGGGCACTCCCCCTGGTCCTATATCCCATTAGCGCAGATAATCGGACGACAAAAATCAACCAACCAACCTTCTTGTGTAGTTTCGATTTCAGATTTTATTTAAGTTTTGCCATTTTCGCCTTCTTTAATTACTATTTAAATGAGTCAGCTTATTTAAACTTAATTTTTTTTATCACGCAGACTTCAATTTTTTTCATTGTTTTATCCCTGTCAACTTCACATTTTTCTTGTTAAAATTGCCACTACACGATGCGTAAAAGATGCCTCTAATTACGGGCCTCCAAACTGGTAGACGGTAGGTACTGGGTTCGAACCCAATCGCAACCATCGGCCTAACCGTTCGAAGTTTTCCGTGGTTTTTTTCGAATCCTGGATTTCCTTGCGTAAATATGGGTTAAGTTCTCTTAAAAAGACCCTCACGGAGGGCACCCTTCCCCTCACGGCCTATATCCCTATTGCAGATAATTGGCCGGATAAGAAAAAAAAAAAAAAAAAAAAAAAAAAAACAATCCCCAACGTGTTAATTGCTGTAAGCGGACTCAAAGGCCGCTGCGCTTTTTTTTTTTTTTTTTTTTTTCATTTTTTAGAGTTTAACATACAGTTTTCAGTTCAAATACAAATACATTTTAAATTTTGTTTAACTTGCGAATCAGTTATCTTTTTAAAACAAGAACAGGTGTTTAATGAATCTTCGGCATATTTCATTTAAACGTTTTAAGTTGAAATTATTCAATTGAATTTCTTAAATGATGTTTGGTTCGAACGCATTAAACCTTGATCAATTAAATACACTTAGAATGAAATATTAGTGGGAGCTTAGCATAAAAAAATACGCAACAGAAACGTTATACTCGTCGACTTTAACATTCGAATAAATATTTTTTTAATGCCGTTTGGAATAAATAAACTACTCGGATGTAGCAATCGGAGGACTCGAAAGATACGAAATTCCGTGGATTAGTACAAGATATCACTGAAATCGTGTAAACTATACAAAATTCATTATGAAAACTCCATCCGAAAGATGATTGATACAAAAACGTAAACAAAACCAATTCATGTCAAGAAGTAACTGCATCTGACTTTTTATGGAAATTCCTGCATTAGTCCTTAAAATAGAGCTATTGCAGAAATCGTAACAAATTCAGTGTTGCAGAACCTCTCGTGGAGCCATATACAACAAAATATAAATAACATCAATTCATGTCAAGGAATAACTGAATCTGAAGATTGATGATATTCCTTGCATTCAGGAGATACAGCGATCGCGGAAATTGCACAAAAGCCTTTACAGTAGGGTCACCTGTTAAGCGATTCACACCAAAAACTAATCAGCATCAATGTATATCAAGAAATAAGTAAATATAATTTTTTATTAAATTTTGTGCATTAGTTCTAGAGATAGCGCGCTCACAAAATGTATATCATATACAGAGATACAGAAGCAGTGAGTGACTCACAGACAGACATTTTGTAAAAACATGTTTTTCGGTATCTCTGAGCCCTAAAACGCGTGAATCCGTCGAAAACCGGAATTCAAAATTTTCATGAATTCAATACTTGTACAGATAGAAAAAAGT
Source organism: Maratus speculifer (assembly GCA_964019185.1). Lineage (NCBI taxonomy): Eukaryota > Metazoa > Arthropoda > Arachnida > Araneae > Salticidae > Maratus > Maratus speculifer. The sequence goes on from OZ025293.1 coordinate 369,201,617, forward strand.
AAAAATATGTTTAAAACCACATAAATTTTGAAGCTGAATAGTACAAACTAGATTTTTGAAAATTTTTTTAAGTAATTTATTAAAATATATTTCCATTAACATTAAAATATACAATAACATTAAAATATATTCCATATGATCCAGTTAATAGAAGGGTCATTATCGCTATTACTGTTTTTACTAAACTTATTGCCTGCGGCAATAAGTTTTAAAGACACGGTTAATGAGAGTTTAATTAATATCACTTAATTTAATAACACTTTTAATAAGTGTTTAATAAGACGGTCCGGCCAATGGGTCGTGCCAATTACGATCCTGGCGCCAAGCTCGAGATATTGCAGACATCTAGCATATGTCAAGGAAGTTTAAAGCAAAAAGCTATACGCTTTTATTTTATATTTAAAAGTTAAAGTATTGTCTTGGGTCTACATTTAATAATGCGTAAATTAATGGTCGATCCCTAAATTGTATTTCAAATAAACTGATATCGCTGCACTCAGATGTATGCTAAAGTGGTGTAAGTCACGAATTTTGAAAAATTTTGGATTCTAATATCATCCAGGGATTTGCAGATATCGAGATGAATTTTTTTTTGTTCGATTCAGAAGAGAATAAGGAAATTTTTTCTAACTGGAAGTTTTATTCTCTGGGGGTCGTATAAAAATTTAATTTTCGTATTTTTTAAAATAGACCCCCATGGAGTTGCAACTTATCAAAAAATTTACCTTTTTTGATGAAACTTTGCAATTTCAAGTATGGGTCTAGGGGCAATATTTAAGGAGATAGCCTATTGTTTCGATATTTATGACTCACCCCGTATATGTAAATATATTTAAAAAATCTATGAAATTTTTTTAGTCAATTACTTTAATATAAATTAGAATATTATGTATTTAATTTTAACACAAAGATTGGTGCATTGGCATAACAAACGGGAATTCATTTCTTGGTTTTGTATCGTTCCTATCATTTTGCATACTCTGTAGCTGTATCTATTCGACGATAATGGCAGGAAACTTTAATCAGTACACTCTATATCTGAATGTCGTGCATTCATTCTTTTATGATTCAATTGTACTTAATGAGAAAATTTATATTCTCAGTTTTCACTACTTATTATTATGATTATTATTATCATATACAAAAATCAACGAATTTATGTGAAATCTTAATGCATTTTGATGAGCAACATGCTTATATAACTAAATGTAAATAATTTATTCAGTTAAAATATTTTTCTCTCGGTAAATTATTAGAATTATATTAAATAAATATTTTTAACTAGTAATTATATATATTTTTATGTATTTAAATAATAATTTTAAACATTAATGCGTATTTTTAACTTCTTTTTTTGAATGTCATTAGTCTCTGGAATTGGTCAAAAGCTGGGCATTTTAACACGTTATAAAATACATTAACCTATTGATTCAATCATCATACTAAATTCAAATCTCCATCTTCTATCAAATTATAACTGAAAGAAACTCTCAAAATAATCTTATACCACACAAGTAGAAACTTTCATAGCAGCTATTAACCCTGCATAAAATAGGCATGTTATCCACCGTATAATGAGCTATAAAATTTTAAAAAATTAAAAAAAAAAACTTAAAACAAAATAGGTAAGTATGATTTGACTAGATTTTTGCAGACAGAAATTATACACATTATATAGAGATTTAAGAATACCTTTTCTTTACTCCATATGAAAAAAAATGTTTTGCTATTTCACGTAGTTTTGAGGTTTTTACTTTATTTTTATTTTTAAAAGTGATATCTGAATTCGTTACCTGTTTTCATGCGGAACTAAACGAATGCAGAAATAAAAAAGAACTTCTTATACTGAAGAAAATTTTTGGAAAAAAAAGTTTTATAAAAATACTTTTTTATTCGATTCTTACATTAATTGGTGAGTCTTTTTCTTTCATGTACCTTTTTAGCTCACAGGCTATCATAGCCTGAGAGCTTATGTGCCCGTCCGTTCTGTATGTACGTTCGTATGTTCGTATGTTCGTGCGTAACGCGATAACTCATGATAAAAATATCGGATCCACTTGAAATTTTATATATAGGTATATCCTGATAAGGCGCTTCCCTGATTAGATTTTGGAGTTCATTCGATATGTATAAGAGGGGGAACGGGGGGTTCATGCCCCTCCCCTTAATTGATATAAATGAGATTTTCATGCAGAATTAACAGTTTTCATTTAAAATTTAGATATAGGATCATTCTGATGAGGCGAGTCCGTGACTGTTATTAGGTGTTCATTGAATAAGTATAAACAGGGGGAACGGGGGGCTCATGTCCCCCCCTTAATTGATATAAACGGGATTTTCATGCAGAATTAACAGTTTTCGTTCAAAATTTAGATATAGGATCATTCTGATGAGGTAATTCCGTGACTGTTATTAGGTGTTCATTGAATAAGTATAAACAGGGGGAACGGGGGGCTCATGCCCCCCCCCCTTAATTGATATAAACGGGATTTTCATGCAGAATTAACAGTTTTCGTTCAAAATTTAGATATAGGATCATTCTAATGAGGCGATACCGTGGCTGTTATTAGGTGTTCATTGAATAAGTATAAACAGGGGGAACGGGGGCTCATGCCCCTCCCCTTAATTGATATAAACGGGATTTTCATGCAGAATTAACAGTTTTCGTTCAAAATTTAGATATAGGATCATTCTGATGAGGCGAGTCCGTGGCTGTTATTAGGTGTTTATTGAATAAGTATAAACAGGGGAAACGGGGGTTCTAATGCCCCTCCCCTTAACTTGTATAAATGGATTTTTCAATCAGAATTGTCAGATTTCGTTCAAATCTCTGAATAGTTTTGGAAGTTTAATGGTTAAGTATAAAAGAGGGGAATAACTCCTCTTAAATTATATAAATGCTAGATGGGTTTTTATTAAGAATTATCCGATTTGCTCTGAATTTTGGATATAGATTTTTTAATATGATAAAGCATGTACTTGATAGTTTAGGAGGTTCAATGGTTAAGTATAAAAAAGGAGAAAGGGGAGAGCTGTTTCCCCTTCTTAATTTTTTTTTCGAACGGAATTAACGAAAATACAAGGCTGTAATGAACAATTAGTATGCGTAGCCTGTGAGCTCAATGCCATCAGTTTAACTGGGCAATATTCTTTTTATTGTTTTCTTCCTTAAAGGGGCCAAGTACCTTTGAAACTGACAAATTGCATGTATTATTTACTCTGATATACAATAGCGGTCAAAAGACACACGTTCTCAAAATCTTAATGCCATCCTGGCAAGTTTGGAAAAAATGGTGTTATAATAGAAAATAACAGTGATTAACAACATTTATAATTTGTCGTCTTACCTCTAAAGAGTTGCCAAGTCTCCGGTTTTCTGCACACCACTATTATCTTAGAAAAAATTTTGTTCCTTTAAATCTCTCAAATCTTCCAATTAAATAAAATAACATTTTCTGTATTAAAATACGAGTACACAAAAAGTTTGAGACTTGGCAGCACTACCTTTAGCAATAAGTAATGGACATAGCGACATAGCATCGATTCAATCAACGGTTGAAGATGGTCTGTGGTGCTTTTCCTCTCCTCTTGCAATTACAGGGAAAATTCTGCTGAGTTGGAATATTTATAATTCTACAACGTTTGTCATGTTCGTTCCAAATATTTTCTATGGGAATCAGATCGAGTAATTGGTCTGCCCATGACATAAAGAAAAAGATTTTTTGTGAGAATTTTTGCAGGTATTAACAAAGTAGTTTTCATTGTTGGGCAAATTTCGTACAAGTGTCAAATTTGATCGATTTTTTAATTTTTATAAATTAAGTTTAAGCATATACCAGGGGTCGGAGCATATAGGACAAATTTTATTGTTCTGACCAGAATTTTTTATGACTAATCTTTAAGAGACATTTTTACAAGACATGCGAAAGGAATATTTTATGAAAATTAGTGGCAAAAAATTCTGGTCAGAACAATAAAATTTGTCCTTTATGCTTCGACCCCTGCATATACTCAAATATATTCCAGTTTGCAAATTAGTGAGTTAGATTCAAAACTTTTATTTCATTTGCAACTGGCGACAGTCCATATAAACAACATGGCTCAAAAATAAGGTGCTTGCAATTGTGTACAAATAGTATTGTTAAAAAATGGAAAAAGAAGGTAAATATTATTTATTTTGTGTTTTTTAAAATAAATGAATGCATATAGTATAATATTTAATGGTTTACAATAGCTTTAAAGCCATAGTCTTGATAATAAGGCATGTAGAATAAAGTCTTTTGTTGTGTCATTGCGTAACACGCTTTTGCGCATTTTTTGATACAACAGATAAATCTCACAGTCAAATTATACAAGTTTTTGAATTTAAAACAAGTATATTATGACTATTCATGTAATACGTTTAATTTTCACTAACTATATAATGATGTAACAATAAATAGTGTGACAGAATGACAGTTTTCCTGTTCCGGAATGACAGTGATTTGTGACGCAATGATAAAACAGTATTTCTTCGCTATGAACATTTTCAGAAATTACTTTTAAAAGTATTTCATTATTTACGGAGTATACTGATGGTTAAAACAGCGGCTGAAAGGCAAAAATATTGCAGGAGGAGGAAACAAGATGCTGTTTTCCATGATGATATAAAAAAAGGATTGAGAAATTATTCGAAGTTTAAAAAACTTACTTTTATATATTTCCATTTTTAATTCTGAAAAAAAAAATAACATTTTTTTAAAAATATGAACATATCCTTAAAAACCGAAAAAATAGATACGCATATTTCAGTGTTGTAACCCCATAATTTTATAATGACAATATGAAATCATTATTCGAAAAAAATATAACCTGTAAAAATATTTATTGCAATCAATTTAGAAATGCTTCCTGGATGAAAATACAATTTTTAATTTTTTACTCTACGTCAGGGGTGCACAACCTTTGGCCCGCGGGCCACAAAAATACCACTATTTTTATGCAGAATAATTTTCCTTATAGTAACGACAGAAACTTGACTATTAAAGAAAAGAAACTACACTTCTCAAATATTCTGGTGGGAAACGATTTTCTGATAAAAAGGTTGTGCTCTACGTAGTTATTTTTTCTTAGATATCTTTGAAATGCCACCTACGGGATAAGGAATAAAATATATAACCTGTAAAAATATTTATTGCAGTCGATGTAGAAATACTTTCTATATGAGTGTGCAGTTTTTAACTTTTTGATGTTTTTCTTTAGGTACCCTTAAAAATGACATCGTAATACTAACTAAGGGGTAACACAGTTAAAACGTGACAGGTATAATTTAATTATAATTTAATATTTTTAAATACCAGTGTGAGGCTTCTCACATAGTCTTTGACACAATTTGCTGATACTTTTTTTCAATAGTTTTTAATTAACTTTTAATTAAAAAAAATTCATTTTTTAAATGTTTAATTAAAAAAAAAAGATATTGTAACAAAATATAAGTCTCAAAAGGTTTAAAAACAAAAAGAAAAAAACCTTTTGATTTTTATCCTATTCATCATCATGAATTTTAACATGTGAAAAAAAAAAAAAAAAAAAACTGATGTTGATACCCGAAATAATACAATATACGATTACCGTAATTTCGGGTGTATAAGCCGCAGATCAAACAATTCTTTTTCAACCCAGAATTTTTTAAGAAACAAATATAACTAGTTAGATCGCCGTAAATATTTGTCTTCAATTACTAAATAAGATTTCTGGGTCCAAAAAGAATTGTTTGAGCCGCGGCTTATACACCCGAAATTACGGTACTAGTATTTTTGTATTCCGCATAGCAAAAATACTGTGTTAAAATTAAGTTGCATCTAAAAAGTATAAAATTTAGCACCAAAAATTTTGAGATTATTTGCTAATACGTTTTATTTCATTAATTTTTAATTAATTGCATTTGAAAAATCGAATAACATATTATAACGAGCTCGTGTATTATGTCAAAAGACTTTTCAAAATCTTTTGATTGCTACCCCATTTATAGTCAGACGTTTTATATGCGCATAAAAAAGGAGTTTTGTTACCGGAAATAGCACATATGATTGCTATTTTCTTTTCGCACAGAGAGAAATTGTGTTAAAATTAAATTGCAGCTACAATAAAAACTGTTTAGCATAATATGGATATGTCAATAAATAAACACTAGATGTAAATGCAAGATCTAAATCTAAAACGAATTATTTTTTAAATTTCACACTACAAATTTTGAGATTACTTACTGATACGTTTTTTCATTAATTTTTCATTAACTGCATTATTTAAAAATAAAACAATGTATTTTAACGAATTCTGAGTATGCTATGCGTAAAGCCTATAAAAAAACCTTTCGATTGCTACCCCTTTTTTAGTCATGCGTTTTGCATGTGCATAAAAAGGGGATATTGACACCGGAAATAATACATATAATAGAAACGTTTTCCCCTTTCAGTGAAAATTGCGTTAAAAGTCTGTTGCAGCTACGATAAAAGCTATTTAATATGAGAAGAATTTGAATGTATCTACGCGTTACACATATAAACACTCGATATAAGTGCCTGGTTTTTATGGTTTAGATGTTTCAAAAGAACATTTCGAAGTCGATCTTTATAAAATACTTTTTAACTCTTAAACCCATCGTAGTAATGGCGTAAAATGTTGAATAAAGGCTAGTTAAAAGGTGTAATATTTTTATTAATATTAATTTTATTTTGGTTTTTTTTAGAATTAATTAATTGAAAGATTTATTGTATTCGTTTTAATTTAGAAATGCCCCAAAGAGAGCTTTTAAAATATTTATTAAATCTAAATGTCATGGGCAATTGATTAATAACGGGTTTTTTCTTTCATTTTTTTTTTTTTTTTTTTTTTTTTTTTTTTTTTTTTTTTTTTGTTATTTGTGGTAGAATAAATAAGTGTGTTTATTATTTAATTTTCCAATATACAGGGGTCCTTCTAGTCCGTATTTGACAACCAGTAATTTTTAACAAAAAGTGTCGTGATAGGTGACTGCAACATTTGGAAGAAAAATGTCTTTCCTGGTAACTTTCTACAAAATTTCTAAAGAAGATTTTTCTTTGAAAAATAATGGTGCTCAAAAAAGAACCGATTGAGAGCCCTGGATACAAAACATAAATTAACCTATATTTAAAAAAAAAAGGGTTATTTTTAAATTTTAAGTAACTGCTTCTTGGATTCAAATGCACTACATCCCTCCATAGCATTTTTTTTAAAGTTCATTAGTAAAACTGGACGGAAATGTTAATTTTTAAAATTTTCTCTCTAAAAATTTAGCTTGAAATTCAATAATTCACTTGTTTGAATGAATATGATGCCAAAATAAGGTGCATGTTTATGAAGAAACTTGCAAATTTTGTGGAGAGTAATTCTTAAAGTAGTTAATATTTTCGTTGATAGGTGGTGCTCTGCTGGTTTACTAATGTGGTGCTTGCTGTGCTGGAGTCTACTCAAGTAAGGAAAAACACTCATCAGCCCATGGTAGTGTTGTTTTACATTTATCATTTGCATTTTAATACTTTTATTTTAGTTTAATTATTTTATTTTATTTTTTGCATAGGATATTTGAAGACGATGTCTAACTACGTACTTCCGTACTTTTGCGATTCTGATTGTACTTTTTTCTTAAAACTTTCTTTCGGAATTAATTCCGAAAGTTAAATTGCTTGATTACCATTGCTCTCAAATATGACATGAAGAAAAAAATGAAAATTATATAATAAATATGAGAAACTTAAAAGGACCGCACCTTTGGCCTTGCAACAGCTTGCAGATTTCTTTGCGTTTTTAGCGTAAGACTATCAATCAATAAGAATGGTAAAACAAACTTCAAAATTTAAAAAAGGAAAGCTGTTTTTTTTATTTTGAGTTTGAACATCTAAAAATATTGGAGAATAAACACTAAATATCATGTGTCCATTTTTACACAGTAGTTTAATTCTTCTTACAAATTTTGGTTATTTTTCTGCAGCGTCGAAACCTATATGAATCCACTCCATTGGATTTTTCGCCCTATAATAATTCAATTTTAATACTTTCCAAAATGGTTGAAAAGATTTTATGAATTCAGTTTGTCTGTTTGTCTGCGCTATAACTCACATAAACACACTCGAATTGTCATGTATAGTTTTTACACGTTAATGTGTTTCACTACAGATTTTTTCTATTAAAAATCAAGTATGTAGCATATATAATTTTTTTATAGGGACACAAAAAAATCCATTACATTATGGTCTATGTAGGAAATTGTTAATCAATGCATTTTATTGATGTTACTATATTTGAAACATAATAAGATCGATATGCTCACGGAGTGAAACATACAACTAAAGATTATAGAAGTAGTAACATTTGTAGTTTTTACAGGGATGCACAAAAGAATTTCGTTATATAATATATCGAGAATAAATCATTTGTGTTGTATTTTAATGAAGCTACGACACAGTGGGACATTTTCTGTGGATTGTGAGATGTGTAGCCTTGATCGTTCATTTACACAGACATACAAAAGAATTTAATTGTAGGATTGAATATGTGTGTTATAAAGGTCAAACATATCAGTGTTGTCTTTATTTCGATGGTTGCAACACCAAGTGATTCAATTTAACTTTTATTGCATTTTTTAGAAACATCTAAATGTCACACATATTTAATTTTCACATCTTATAATATGGGAAAAGCTGTCCTTTCAAATGCAATTTGTTTGTAAACTGTATCCTAATTTACCCATACATTATATTTTTTAAAATGATTTTCAAGCGACGATTTACGAAGTTAGCGAAAAACATAATTACGAAAAATAAATTTATTTGCACTTAAATTAATATAAATACCTCAGCATTTATTTCCAGCTTTTATTCCATACCGGAATAAAAAATTCAAAAGTAGATAAATAAAATATAAATAAAACACAAATTTAAGACAGGTAATCAAACGACGAACTTGAATAACTGAAATAATCGGAAAAAATAATTAATATCATTGTCGAATTATGCATTAATTGGTTCAAGTCCTTTTTAGGTAGATTTCGTATGAAATACTACCTATTGCAATCGCACCAGTTTATATATCTATCTATCTATCTATCTATCTATATATTTATCTCACTTTTTTATGGACACGATAACTTCTATAATTCTTCACCAGTCTCCACCAAACTGGTACATAAAATCAAAGGGGATGAAATCTCAGCTAAGTTCATTAATGGGCAAAATCGGACCAAGGGGTTCGGAATAGGGGGCGTTTTTGTGAAAACCGAAAAAACGCCATAACTTCTTAATTAAAGTAGTTATCGAATCGGTTTAAAGTTAGTTTATATTACTTCTTTAAAATGGGCCAAAAGTTTATGCATGACAGATTTTTGATAAATTTAGAAGTGGGCTCAAGGGGCGAAAAAAAACAGGGATTTTGAGAGAAAAAAATTCATAACTTCGTAATTTTCAAGATGTTAAGTCCAACTAAATTTTTTGTAAATGTTCTTAAAATTATCTAAAACTTTTGTATTTACAAGTTTTTGATAGGACCAACTTTTACCGATGAAAAAAATTAAAAACGAAAAGAAAAAGGGCGGTGAAAATAGAGAAAAACCCATAACTCAGTCACTTTTTAAGATATCAAATCTGATTAAATTTATTTTACATCTTCTCAAAAACATCTAGAACTTTTATATTGACAAGTTTTTCATAGGACCAATTCGTGTAGCAAAAAGAAATTAAACAAAAATAGGAGTTGGAGAAAAAACCTCAAATCCAAACTGCTTATATTCTGACTCATTTTTAAATTCACTTTTGGCTTTAAACGCATCCAAATGGTAGATCCTCTTATTTAGAAACTGTATAAAGTGACGCATTTTTCAATTTTCTGATAAAGACAGAATATATTTCAAAAAAGGCTACCAAAAAGGGTTTTTTGAACAGAATTTCCCAAAGTCATCGGGACTGAAAATTTAAGGAAGTATTCGAATAAGAAATTGCGTTTTTTTCTGACTCGTTTTTAAATCCATTTTTGTTCTTAAACGCATCCAATTTACAGATCCTCTTATTTAGGAACTATATAATGTGATGCATTAGTCAGTTTTTTGATAAAGACGGAATATATTTCAAAAAAGGCTACCAAAAAGGGTATTTTGAACAGAATTTTCCGAAATCATCGGGACTGAAAATTTAAGGAAGTGTTCAAATAAGAAATTGCGTTTTTTTTTTCTGACTCGTTTTTAAATCCATTTTTGCTCTCAAACGCATCCATTTTACAGATCCTCTTATTTAGGAACTATATAATGTGATGCATTGATCGTTTTTTGATAAAGACAGAATATATTTCGAAAAAGGCTACCAAAAAGGGTATTTTGAAAAGAATTTCCCGAAGTCTTCGTGATTTGAAAATTTAAGGAAGTTTTCCCATAGCAAATTGCGTTTTTTTTCTGACTCGTTTTTAAATCCATTTTTGTTCTCAAACGCATCCAATTTACAGATCCTCTTATTTAGAAACTGTGTAAAGTGACGCATTTATCAATTTTCTGATAAAGACAGAATATATTTCGAAAAAGGCTACCAAAAAGGGTATTTTGAACAGAATTTCCCGAAGTCTTCGTGATGTGAAAATTTAAGGAAGTTTTCACATAGCAAATTGCGTTTTTTATGACTCGTTTTAAAATCCATTTTCGCTCTCAAATGCATCCAATTTACAGATCCTCTAATTTAGGAACTATATACTGTGACGCATTGGCCAGTTTTTTGATAAAGATAGAATATATTTTTAAAAATGCTGTCAAAGTGAGTATTTCGCACAAAATATTCCGAAGCAATCATGATTAAAGAATTAAGGATGTATTCAAACAACAAATCGGTTATTTTATGACTCATTTTTAAATTCAATCTTTTTCTCAAATGAATTCATCTGACAGTTTTATTTATTTAGGAACTGTATAATGTACTGTTTTGGTCGATTTTTTAATAAATTCAGAATTTATTTCAAAATATGTTGTCAAAATGGGCATTTGAGCTGAATTTTTCTTAAGATGATTCTGATAGAACCAGTTTTTGCAGAAAAATGAAATTAAAAATTTTTCATAAATGGCCAAATGAAGTTATTAAACTGGGTTTATCTCTAATCATATATTTTTTTTTTTTTTTTTTTTTTGAAATGACAGGGCTCCCAAATGGTCCGCGAACTGAACATCAGTATTTTTTAACAGAAAACTTCATGATACGTTTGCGCTAGAATCAACTTCCAAACGTGGATTCTTGACGATTTGTAAGAAAAATCTAAAAAGAAAATTTCTCTAAGAAAATTCTGATGTTCAGTTGGCGGACCATTTGGGAGCCCTGAAATGAGCACTTTTCGAAATCTACCTCCGCCTATAGGCCCAGCCGACAGGGATTTTTGGTTAACTTCTGTCACAAGAGCAATGCAAAAATATCGCTTTCAATAAATTTCAAAACTTTATTTGAATGCATAATTGCCATTTTTCCTTTTAAAAGGATTTTTGGTATTGTTAGTGGGCATCTTAAATATATATATATATATAAAGTATAAGAGTGTTAAATAGAAAAATTGTTTGTACGAATATTCTGTAATCAACTGTAATCAAGGAAGATCAGGTTTATCAACTTGTGATCGATAATTGTCGGAAGTGCGTTTTGAACTTTGATAACACATTTTTAAACATATCTGTATCTTATTGTATTACGTAGTGTGTATAAATTTTATGGAGTATATTCATAGCTGCATGGAATAATTTGCATACATTAATGAATATGGACCGCAACTGATGGACATGAATTTTTATTGAGTGACGCGTTTCTTTTTAAATAGCTTATTTTGACAGCCCATTGTATGACATGAAAAAAATTATTTTCTTAATACAATCCTCAATACTGCTGCTAGTGTTGTAAAATATTTCATAATATATACCTGATGTGTGATTTTTTGCTCTAGTTAGTGTGTAGATTGTGTAAAACTCTGTAAAAACTAAAGGAAATAAGAAGTATGCTTCAGATCATTAAAAGAATGCTCTTATGTGTAATTATTATTGTTTTTCTTATGAATATTTTAATTAATTTTATGGTAAAAATATAGTTTTCTTGTAATGTATTTTTTCTTATTTCTGAAGCATGATTATAACGAATAAATTTGAAGAAATTATCTAATTATCACACCACGATGATATGTCGTCCGTTTTCTAAATTACGAATTGCATTTTCTCCCATTCTGATTGAAAACAATTAGAATATACTTTAGTCAAGGATTTTACTATTAAATATAAAGCGATATGTTCCTTTTCTCTTGAATTTTTAAGTGCAAACTCCAGGATGAAAGAATGGCAAATGATGCGTAATAAAGAGCTGTCAAATTTTCCACTTTGTGAAACACATTCGACATCCACAAAGAACGGAGCAAAATAAAAAAAAAATGGAACTGTTAAGGACTCAAACAGAACTCTTAATTTTATAAGCACAGTTAAATTTAGCATTAGTTAAATGTATTAATTTTCTGCTTACGATAGAAATCAGCAAAACAAAAAGTAAAAGTAAAACAATAAAAAAATAACAGAATAAAGTAGCATTACTTTAATTAAAATACTGCTTGTTAAGTGTACTAGTTTTCTACTTAAGGTGAAACAATTAATAGTAAAATTAAGAACGATAAATCATGCGTCCAGCATAGATCATGTAACACGTTCCAACAAATTCAGAATACTGTAATAAAACTTAACAGTTTATTAACTTGTAAAAAGCCTAAATAATTTACAAAATGCATAAAGCAGGTAAAAATATATATATATATATATATTGTAATTACTATCAACATTCTGAATTTTCGGAAAAGTATCAAGGCTTTTACTATTATATAAAGCAATATGTTCCATTTCGCTTGAATTTTTAAGTGCAAACGCTAAAGAATGAATAGCAAATGATGCGTTAGCTGTCAAATATTCCACTTTGTGTAACACATTCGACATCCACAAAGAACGGAGTAGAATTAAAAAACTGAAATTAAGCACTTAATGATTCAAACAAAACTCATAATTTTATAAACATAGTCAAATTTAGCATTTGTTAAATGTATTAATTTTCAGCTTAAGATAAAAAGCAGCGAAATAAAAAATAGAAAGTAAAATAATAGTACAAAAAATAACAAAATAAAGTAGCATTTCATAAATTAAAATACCGTTTGTTAAGTGTATTAATTTCCTACTTAAGATAAAATAATTAATAGTAAAATTAAAAACGAAAAATCATGTAATACTATCCAACATATTCAGAATACTGTATTATAACAGTTAACAGTTTATTAACTGTTGAATGTTTTTTAATAAACAGTTAACAGTTTATTAACTTGTAAGAATCCTTAATAAATAATTTACAAAATGCATAAAGCAGTTGAAAAAACAATCACTGCAATTACCATCAATATTCTGAATAATCGGAAAAATATCCAAATTTTTTGTTTATCACTGTATATGATGCATAGATTTATATGTACCGGGTCGGCGAAAAGGTCCGTAAAAACTTTAAAAAATCATAAAAAACCGGAAAAAATAAACGAAATAAAAAACGACTTGCAGCGTTAGCAGTTAGGTCACGGAAATTTTCGTTTAAGACAGCAATAAGAAGTAACTCAAAAAACATCCCACAGATGGCGCAGGAAATGTTAGATTTCGGTGAAAATATGCAATTGAGACAGTTACAAGAACTTCCGCTGCTAGTCCATAATTAGTTCACGGTTGAGAGTCGTTTGTATATACCGGGTGGGCAAAAAGTCCGTAAAAACATTAAAAAATCATAAAAGCCGGAAAAAATAATCGAAATAAAAATCGGTTTGTAGCGTTAGCAGTTGTATGTCACGGGATTTTTTTTTAAGACAGCAATGAAAATAACTCATAAACATCCGAAAGATGGCGCTAAAAACGTTCGACTTCGGCAGAAATATGCAAATGAGAAGGTTATAAGAACTTGTAATGCTTATCCACAGATAGATCACGGTTAAGAGCCGTGTACGTGATCAAGGATGGGCTTTTCGTCTCGATATATTACTTAGTATATAAAAGTTAGTTCAACTAAACGTATAGTACAGTTGGAAATTTCTACCAATAAAGTGAAATATACTTAAGATTTTTTGTGCAGATGATCTGTAGAATTTATATGCTTCAAATAATATGTAAAAAAAAGTTACATTTTAAAATGAATACTATAACTGAAAACACAATTTTATTCTTCATGGACAATATTGTAGTCAAATATTTTTATGCGTCCCTGTAAATGAACGATAAATTATATGCACACCAGATTCTACAATAAGCGCTTTGTAGAATCTGACGCTTTGTAACACTATTAAAATGCTTCAAAAATGATTTTTGTCCATAGTCTTTTATGTAATGAAATACTTTTGAGTTCCTCTGTAAATGAACCTCAGTAATATAAATAATATAAATCTGAGTAATCTACATAAATTTCAATATTTTTAAAATAGTATAATATCGTTCAAATAAACCGCAAATGATGTTTCCCATAAGCCTTAATGTAACAAAATTTCTTTGATAACCCCTGTAAATGAACCAAAAAACGCTATACACTTCATTTTTAATACTGAACGTGCTGTGGTAAACCCAATAATATACATTAATTTCATGGTAATCTGGCCATATTTACATAAGTTAGAGCATAGACAGACAGGAGGGCAAACAGACAACCGGACAGACAGACTGACAAAAATACGAACAGAGGGACAGAAAGACAAACATAATTCATAAACACTTTTCCATTATGTTGGAATGTGTCAAAAACACCTTTAAGCAATTCACGCTCATTCTCAATAATGATTACTTTTTGCATAGCCCTATATAAGGTCTCTAGAATTTATACACAACCTGAAGGATGCAAATAATTACTTAAAATTAAAACGCATTCCATAAATGAAAACGTCATATCAATTTCATTACGTTTCTAACTGAGTAACAACCATTCAGATATACCGAAACGATTTTTTTCCATACACCATAATATAAAGCAATTCTTTTGAGTTTCCTTGTACGCGTACTGTAAGAATTAAAAATAGCACATTCGATAGTAACCATCTTTTTTATGCACATGATCTTTATGAAATTTGCATAAATTTCATTATGTTTAAGAATGTGTAACCCTATTAAAATGCATCGCAAATGATTTTTCTCCATGGTCCATTATGTAATGAAATACTTTTGAGTCTCCCTGTAAATGAGCCATGAATGCTGCAGACTTCATTTTCAGTTTCAAACATGTCATGGGAAATCTCAGTAACGTATATCAGTTATGCGTCAAACCGAATACATTTACGTGAATTAGAGATGGCAGACTTTTTGACCGGAAGGTAGCAGTACAGACAATCATCTCATCGAGTTCACGGATGATAATCTAGGATTAGTTAAATCTCTATTCGCATATTAAAACGCAATCGGTATGCCAAGTCCTTAGAAGAGGAATACGTAGAGAACCAAGCCCTTTATATCATGGTCTCACAGAATCTAAAGCTGCGTGAAATTCCGTGCATTAGTTCTCGAGATAGAGCTATTCGGATAATCATGAATAATGAACCATGACAGCACAAACTGGTGAACTATTTGCACCAAAACATTATCAGTACTATGTCATATCATGTACTAACTAAATCTAAAGCTTATGAAAATCTATGCACTAGTCTTCAAGAATGGCTATTGTGGAAATTCTCAATAATGCAGCATAGAAGTGCCATCCGTTGAGCGATATACACTAAAAACTAATCAAATTTAGTTTATATCATGGTCTAACAGAGTCTAAAGTTTTTTGAAATTCTGTTCATTAGTTCTTGAGATAGAGTGCCCACAAAATTTTTGTCACATACAGACAGATTCACAGACAGACATTTTGTAAAACATTGTTTTTAGGATTTTCTGACCCCAAAAATGTATAAATCCGTCAAAAATCGGATTTAAAAAAATTTCACGAATCCAATACTTTCTTCTTCTAAAGGTAGAAGAAAGTGAAGAAATGAAATAGACAAAAACAAAAATTTAGTATTTTTCAAAATTATTAATTTTCTGTTCAGGATAAAAGCTAAAACAAAAGATCAAAGTAATAATAATGATGATAATAATAATAAATAATAATAATAAATAATAATAATAATAATAATAATAATAGCGTTTCTAAAAATTAAAATAGTGTTTATTAAGTGTATTAATTTTCTTTTTAAAGTGAAACAATTAATGGTAAAAAAATATTAAATTTCTGTTTGAGATAAAATTATTTAAAATCAAAAACATATATATATAGCATCCGTCAAAACTACTAATTTTCTGTTTAGGATAAATATAGAAGAGGAAAGATCAAAATAACAAAACGAAAACAAAAATCTTAAATTAAATTAGCGTTTGTAAAATTAAAAAGCATTTTTTAAACTTATTGATTTTCTACTTAAAATAAAATGATTAAAAGAGCTGATATGTAGCATTATTTATATTAAAATACTATTTGTAAAATTTATTAATTTTGTAATTAGGGTAAGAAGATTAAATAGTCAAGAAAGTGAAACTGTAATTTTGCTAAACTAAAATATTGTTTGTTAACTAAATACATTTTCAGCTGAAGAAAAATATTGAAATTAAAAAAAAGGAAAAAAAAAATATTTTTAAAATGAAAATAGAGATTGTGGAAAGTATAACGAGGGAGTATCAATAAGTTTTTGCCCTCATAATGAAATATATGAAATTTCTATATTTTATCCTTTTTTATATAGTTTCTATGCACAGTAACACATTTCTGCAAACGGTATTTCAAGAAAAGGGGGGGGGGGAGCGGATGTATTCCAGGAGAAACTACAGTAGGCCCAAAGGGGGGTATTTTCTAATTTTTGCCTAACCCGGTCATGTGACATATCGTTGGAAAGCCCAGTGACCACTTATTCGTGTTATGCCCATCCCGAGCCCCACCACCTCATTTCGCTAAATGGAAGGCCCTTTTCTAAATTTTACAGACATCCCTCGTAAATGCCCGCGCTTTGGGTCTACTGTTGTACCTCCTGGAATATTCCATCTCCCCCCGATCTTTCAAATATCGTTTGCAGAAATGTGCTACTGTGCATGGTGATGCATAGAAAAGGACTAAAAAATAAAGCAATTTTATAAATTTCATTCAATACTTCTATGGGAGGGCAAAAACTTACTGATACTCTCTCTTAAATTTGTGCTTAAAATAAACAGAAAAAATAGTAAAAAAAAAAAAAAATAATAATAATAATTAATTGCAATTGTAAAACGAAATTTGTCATTTATTAAATTTGTTAATTTTCTTCATAATATAAAGATATTAAA
Source organism: Maratus speculifer (assembly GCA_964019185.1). Taxonomy (NCBI): domain Eukaryota; kingdom Metazoa; phylum Arthropoda; class Arachnida; order Araneae; family Salticidae; genus Maratus; species Maratus speculifer. The sequence goes on from OZ025293.1 coordinate 369,218,961, forward strand.
AAGTCAAAAGAAAGAAATTTAGATTTTGGGAAATTAAAATAACGTTTTTAAGAATACGAATTTTCAGCTCGAGATAAAAAGTTGAAGCAGTTAAATGGCTGAAATGTAGCATTTATTAAATTAGAGTCAGTTAAAATTCTTCCTTTCCTGCTGGAGATAGTAGATTAAACACTCAAAAAAAAAAAAAAAAAAAAAAAAAAAAAATAGCTTTTGTCAATTTAAAACCAGCGTTTTATAAAAATATAATTTTCTGCTTTTAAGATAAAAATATCAAATAGTAAGACAACAGAAACATAGCACTTGTTAAATTAAAAGGCATTTCTTAAATTTATTTGCTCTGCTTAAGATAAAATATTAAAAATTTAAATGCAGCATTATTTAAACTAAAATAGCATTTATTAAATTTATTATTCTCTGCTTCAGACCAAATAGTATAAAAAAGAAATTTTTTAAATTAAAATAGCGCTTGCCAAATTTCTTAATTTTCTACTTAAGATTAAATAGTAAGAGAAATTTAGATTTTAACAAATAAAAACAGCGTTTGCTATAAAATGTAAATTTTCTACTTAAAACAAAATGATCAGATAGTAAGTATGTTATTTTTGTTAAATTAAAAGATCGTTTATTAACTTTTCAGCTTTAAAAAAGATTAAAATTAAAAAAAAAAAACCAGAAATTTGGCATTTATTAAATTAAAATAGCATTTGGTAAATTTATTAATTTTCTGTTTAAGATAAAAATATTAAATACTCAAATGCAGAAATTTTTAGTACAGTGTGTTTCAAAAAATTTGTTTATCGATATTTTTTATATGCTGCATATGCATCTTTCTTATACGTGTTGGATTTCCTTTAAAATGGATTTAGATTAAATTCAATCTGCTATTTCTTCTATTAAATGTTTGAAAGTTAATAGGTAAAGATGAAAAATCTTTTAACAAACCATAAAAAAACTGTGATTTGTTTCGAGGACATTTACGGCCGCTTTATCTGTTAGAAAAAAGAACATGGGATAACTTTAGAGCATAAATACACTTCATACATATAATTGGTTAGAAAGTTTAATGATCTGCCAACCTTAAAAGCAATATTAGTTCACGAAACAGTTCGTTAAGATTTAACTAACCTAGTATATTAAAATGTATATTTAAAAATAATTTATAAAATAATGCCTTATAAATTCCAAGAAAGTCGCAAATAAAAAGGAACACCAACGTTACCAAAGCTTAAAAAGTAATTTTTATGTTACTTGCTTTCAGTGATTTACAATAATTTTTTACGTAAAAAATGGAATTTTAATTACTTTTAATTTTATATCAAATCAAATTTGATTCAAAAAATAATTTAATGATAATTAAAAAAACATAGCCTGTGAAAATTATCATTGGAAAGTACCAATAAAAAAAATAAAAAATCAATGATAAGCAGGACAATAATTTAAATATACTTATATGCATGTGTGAAATGAAATATAAAATTCAATTTTTTTTATCTCTTCTGAAAGCGATATAAAGTTTAACCTTTTACAGACCAATGCCAGAATTAGGAAAATAAAAATTAAAAAAAATCACATAAAATTAAATTTCATTCTCAGTGATTTGAAAATAGAAAATAGTAACAACGAGAAGATGGCCTAATTTTTCAAGACCGAAATTTAATTCCACTAATAAAAAATACATGTACAGAAAATCATATAAACGGCCTATTTTGCCATGTTTAATAGTGCATAATTTAAAAATTTATACAAAACTTAAATTTTCTTAAAATCGATGGACGCACTTAATATAATTTAAATTATTGAAAGTTATATTATTGCATAAGATATAATGTTTTTAATAGCATTTGCAAAATGTTCTTATTTTTTTGCTTAAGATAAAAATGATTCAAATTACTCATAATTATAACATAAGATATAATAATTATATTAGCAGCTTTTAAGACTATTAATTTTCTGATTAAGATAATAATAATAATAATAATAATAATAATAATAATAATAATAGTAATAAGTAAAATAACAATTTACCATTTATCAAATTACAATTGCATTTGTTAAATTGCTATTTTGTAATTCACTAAATTTTCCTAACCTCAAATAACCAAAAATTAGTAATAAGAATATAAAAATTATAAGAGTCATACATAGAAATAAAAAATCCTATTCCTTTTAATCATCGATATATTTAAATTAAAATATTCGAAAGCGACATATTGAAAAAAAAAATCATATACCTGGATCTGATATCGGCTTGTAAAAGGTTAAACATATTACCTTATAATCACAACTCTTTTGCTCAGAGAACGTAGAAAAAGTATATTTTAGTCATTATTTTGAGGAAATTCTTTCGTAGTTTCTTCCATAATTTCTCCAATATTAACAGAAATGAACGAAAGGTCTTCAACCCTCATACAGGTGGCAGTGAAACACCGGAGGTTTTAACCCTTCAGAACGATTTACCGATAGATGTACATTGTATTTCAGGGGTTTGAACTGAATGGTACCCTTTCTAATTCATTGGTTGACTCCGTCGCTTGACGCTTTCTCCTCAACTAGGCCTCATGAAGGGGTTTCCACAGAGGACGTTCCAATGCTACTCCTTTAATACCATCTGCCATCAAAGGGTGATGACTCGAGCTGGCTTCCTATCCTGGACGATGAACTCCTGGGAACGGAACAAGGTTCACTTTCAAACAAACACTGGCTCCTCTGATAGCCAGTTCTTTATGGGCAGGTAAAAAGTTTTCTTTATGAGCCATTTAGTTTCACTGCTTCCGTTAAGTTAAAGTTTTCTTTTCTTGTTCGACAAACAGCAAACAAAGCATGGGATGTCCTGCTCACATTTATACCCCTTTCTGGTGTTAATGTTCGCCAAGATCTTGAACCACTTCGTGACCTACTGTCCCATTTGATCTTTAACCTGATTGATTCAATGTAGATCATTCTGGATAACTCTTGGACATAACTCAAGATTCTAAACAGTTTAGGATATTAGATTCAGAAAATGCCACAAGAACCAGGAACTGCATTAAGACAGTCTAATTTATGGATAAACTTAATCAGTGAATCACATACCAACCACCCAAAGGTGTCTATCAAAGTAGTTGCAGTTTTTGGGTTTGCTGTAGTGATGTTGTGATGATTTATTAATCACGATCTCCAAACAAAGTGAGATTCTAAGGCTTAAAGTAGACTTCGAGCCATCTTGAATCTTGGTTCGAACCCAGCGCCTCCTAATTACTGCCAACATTTACCATTTTTGATGCTGAGTTTCAACAAGATCTCGAACCACCTTGTGACTTACAGTCGCATTTGATCTTTAACCTAATTTCTTCAAAGAAGACAATCATTGGTAAATTCTTGGACCTGACATGAAATTAAATTTACCAAATAACAGGAAGACCAAGAAAACAGCACTACAATCGTCCAACTTGAAAATAAACATAACCATTAACCCATTAACGCCCGAATTATTTTCTTCGCTAAAATTTAAATTTTGTATTTCCCACCACTTTTAAAAGCAAATTAACTTTTATCTAAATTTATCGAGGATTCTGTCTCGCGAAACAAGGTATACATTTATATTCCTCTTTACTGGTGGGAAAACCACTTTCTTGCTGTTTTTGTAACCGTCCTCAAAAGAGGACGCTGGGCGTTAATGGGTTAATGAAATATCAACTGTCCAAGGTCTTGACTAATATAGCTCTAGATCTTGGCCCGTAAAGCAAAGTGACGTCACTGAAACGTCGTTGTGAAGTCACATTGTGACTTTGTGACCATCGATTGTCGATGTGACGTCACGTGACGTCGATGTAAAGTCACAGTGACTAAAATGTGACGCCGTTATGGCCGTTTTAGAGCTCTTTTGTGACGTTTCACAAAATGGTCACAACGTGACAAATTTGTGAAAAATGTGTCATTTGTGACTAATATTTTATATAATATTTTTGTTAACATTGTGACGAAACTGTGACAAAAGCGACGATATATAAATTGCCAGAAACATGTTTTTAAAAGTAAATAACATGTTTTGAAGAATATTTATAAATTTCTAAAGATTTTTAAGAAAGTCACATCTCAGTCATAATGTGACGTCACTGAGTGGTGGCATTTTGGTCACAGATGTGATGTGACCAAAGTGACTCACAGTGACGTCACTGTGGCGTTACTGTGACCATGCATGCTATTAGGGGGATTGCTTTGGTGGTGGCATAATGATTTATTCATCACAACATCAACCAAAATCATAAACCTAAGGCTTACAGTGCATTTCGAGGAATTTTGAATCTTAGTTTTGAAGGGGCTAGTCCTAATTATTGTTCACATTCATACATCTCTCTAGTGTTAAAATTTGAATCTTGAGCCACGTTGGGGCGTACTGACCCGTTTGAACTTTTGCCTAGTTCTTTCAAAGTAGACCATCAATAGATATCTCTTTGACGCGAAATGAGATTAGATGTACCAGACATCAGACCTGGAAAACAGCACTAAGAAAATCAAAATTCATGAATAAACTTAATCATGAATTGCAGTCCGTTTCGGCCAATTTAGCAATAGTTCTTGGACTGGTTTTGGTGGTAGTATTTATTGATCATTACATGTAACCAGAATGGAAACCTAAAGATGGTTTCCATTGAATCTTGGTTCGAAACGGGGTACTCTTAATTACTGTTCAGATGCATACACTTTTATTTTGTTAAGATTCCGCGAGATCTTGGACCACGTCGTGACCTATCGGCCCACTTGATCTAGACTAATTCCTCCAGCGTAGACCATTACTGAATAATAGTTCGATGTAAGACGAGATTAGATTAGATTAGATTTAAGAGGAATTAGAAAGATAAAAAATATCATATTAAGAAAGTCTAGTTTATGGATAAGAATAGACAGTAAATCGCATTGGCACGGTGCCAAAGTGGGCAAGGTACATTTTCCATGCCTATTTTTGAAAAGAAAATAATTGGATTACTATAAAGATGAATTCACACCAGAATTACCGAAACATTTAATTCGAAAATAAAGAAATGCAGTTTTACATTTTTTCCCCTACAAAATTATAAAAGTAGATTTTGTCTAAAAATTCTGGTAGAACGTTTGATTCAATTTACACAGCATAAAGAATATCCCACTGACATTTAACCTTCCGTCTACCAGACAAAACACCCATTTATCTACGGCAACACCTAATTTTAATTCCAAACTTGCAAACGGCACCAGTAATATTTTAATATAATTTTGCTTTTACAATGAAAGCTTAAATTAAGGAATTCGTAATATCTAGACAAGTCCTTTATAAATTCCGGTGTTAATCGACAATTTCTCATTTTACCATTGACACCAGAAATATTGCTGTCGGGTCCAATGGACCCGTCTGGTAGACGGAAGGTTAAGGAGTTATAAGTTCATCTCGAGTGATGTTAGAACTCAATAGACATTTGTCCGAATATTTAAAAAAAAAACATTCTTTCCGGATTCTTCTGGAACTTCAACATGATAATAAAAAATCGAATAATAATAATAATATTTGAGATCACCTTGTAAATTAAAATACAAAAAGTGATACATTGCTGCAGAATATAAATTTGTGGATACTGTACAACATGTGTGCTTATTTATGTAAGAATAGTACTTATATTCATGGAAATATAGCGATTTTTATAAAAATCTTAAAAATTTTTAGCCTGTTTTTAGCTTTTATCTTGTAGTTTTCAACCAAATTTAACACCAGTTAAAAAAAAAAAAAAATTGAAAAGTGTAATCGAAACAATATAATGCAATTAGAATATAAATATAATAAATATTTTATGAAACATGCGCAGTTGTACAAAATAAATTTTATCTGCGTATGCGTGAACGATAACAAAGATTTTTTTACATAATTTAACAGTCAACTCTTTGGAGCAATTCATAAAAAATTCCAGTCAAATATCAAGGAAATTCAGAAAAGTATCGGCAACATAGAGTGATCTGATTCTTAGCTGCTCTCTAAAAGCTGCTGCACAATAAGGGAGCAGCTGAGTATACGTGAACGATAACAAAGAATTTTACATAATTTAACAGTCAACTCTTTGGAGCTATTCATAAAAAATTCCAGTCAAATATCAAGGAAATTCAGAAAAGTATCGGCGATATAGAGTGATCTGATTTTTAGTTGCTCTCTAAAAGCTGCTGAACAATAAGGGAGCAGCTGAGTATACGTGAACGATAACAAAGAATTTTACACAATTTAACAGTCAACTCTTTGGAGCAATTCATAAAAAATTCCAGTCAAATATCAAGGAAATTCAGAAAAGTATCGGCAATATAGAGTGATCTGATTTTTAGTTGCTCTCTAAAAGCTGCTGAACAATAAGGGAGCAGCTGAGTATACGTGAACGATAACAAAGAATTTTACATAATTAAACAGTCAACTCTTTGGAGCAATTCATAAAAAATTCCAGTCAAATATCAAGGAAATTCAGGTTGGTTGGTTGTTTAGGTTTTAATGGCACAAACCAAGGAAATTCAGAAAAGTATCAGCAATATAGAGTGATCTGATTTTTAGTTGCTCTCTAAAAGCTGCTGAACAATAAGGGAGCAGTTGAGTATACGTGAACGATAACAAAGAATTTTACATAATTTAACTGTCAACTCTTTGGAGCAATTCATAAAAAATTCCAGTCAAATATCAAGGAAATTCAGAAAAGTATCGGCAATATAGAGTGATCTGATTTTTAGTTGCTCTCTCAAAGCTGCTGCATAATAAGGAATTTTCCACAAATTATCAATTTCAATTTTTTTTTTAATTTTTATTTTTTATTGATGCTTCAGTTCTACTTCGATAATTACCAGAATGAGCTTATTTTATGATACAAAGAAGAATCAAAATCGAAGTATTTGTTCAAAATCTACTCATTTTTATTCATTAAATACTAACTTTTTCTAAAAAACCTGTCAATAAAAAAATGACAATTTGTGGAACACATATCTTGACATCATATGTGGATTCTTCTTAAAATTTCACTTTTGGATACCAAATGAGAGATTTTTCAGTGAAATACTTTCGAAATTATGCATACACTCTATGGCCAAAAAGGACCAGTCACTTGCGATTTTAGATGTTTTGTTAACCCTTTGCACACAAGAATAACTCTCAACCACCACTAGTGTTCGCAGGTGTCCCTCGTAAATCGGGACGCCAAATTTTTTGACGCCGTTAATACCTTACAGTTTATTTCCTCATATATTCGGCCATTCGATAAGCCAAAAAAAAAAAAAAATAGTTTTAAAAACTGGTGTCGAGAGCATTTGGAGCACCCGTTATCGAGAAACAGTAGTGGTCAGTGGGAATCATCTCTCGAGAGCAAAGGGTTAAATATCTTGAAAAAAATGAGAAATTATCCAGAAACTCCAGGTGTGTAGACACAATACTACAGATCATACATATCAGCGAAGATTTTTACCCAAAATCCCATGGGGGACCGTCAACAAATTGAAAAAAAAAATAACGAACATCTTTTGGATAAACCTATCAAAAAATGTAGAAAAGGCATTCAGACTGTAGATTATCATTAAGTGGCTTATTGTAATGAACTGTGTTCATTTTTTATGAGGATAGAATGTATACGCGTAGAGAAATTAAGGTTTTCATAAAAACAGTCCCAAATTTTGCCTAGTTGTTTGCTTAATCTCTTAATCCCTATATCTCTTAATTCTTCTGGTTTCTGAAGATACAGGCACTCTTTTCGAAATTGTGGGTAGATCGGGGAAAGTTGTATTATATTTTTGTAAACCTTCTTGCAAAAAAGGAAAAAAAAATTCCAATTTTCAAATTGTAAAATTATTATTATTTTTTTAGTAGTAAACCGCATTTTATCCCAATGAATAAATATAATTTTCTATTTCAGAATATTATTTTATGTTTCAAAGATTATAAATGGCAGTTTTAGAATCCTTATTATAAACCATAAAGTTCATTAGTTTGGAGATGAAGAATCCTAAATTATGTCTCTAGGGAATTCAATTTGAACCAAGTTGAAATCATCAATATTGACAGTGATTAATTAAAAAGTACCTCAAAAATGCTTAATCTATTAATTCTTCTGGTTTCTAAGATTTCTGTAGATCACAGAACTCTTTTCGAAATTGTGGGTAGCTCGGAGATAATTGTTTTAAATTTTTGCAAGCCTTCTTTCAAAATCAAAAAAGCATTTCCCAATTCTTAAATCATAGAAAAGGTTAAATCTTAGTAAGTCTCATTTTATTTCAATTAATAATTTTTCTATTTCAGATTAATATTTTATGTTTCAAAGATTATAAATGGCAGTTTTAGAATCTTTATTATAAACCATAAAGTTCGTGAATTTGGAGATGAGGAATCCTAAATTGTGTCTCTAGAGAATTCAATTTGAACCAAGCTGAAATCATCAATATTGGCGATGACTAAGAAAATGCTTTCGTCCAGGTCATTTTTAAATGATTAATGTATGCGAATAATTTATTCCATGTATTAATAAACATAAAACGATTCAATGTATGTCAAATAAGCATAACCCTGCAATGGATGTCGTGACCTATAAACGGCAGTTTTAGAATCCTTACTATAAACCATGAAGTCCATGAGTTTGGAGATGAGGAATCCTAAATTGTGTCTCTAAAGAATTCAGTTTGAATCATGCTGAGAAGTTTCTGAAGATAAAGGAACTCTTTCAGAAATTGTGGGTAGCTCGGGGAAGTTGTATTATATTTTTGTAAGTTTAAAAAAAAAAAAATAAAAAAAAAACCTTTCTCAATTTTTTCATTGTATAGAAACGATAAAATCTTAGTAGTAGTAAATCGCATTTTATTTCAATAAATGAATATCATTTTCTATTTCAGAATATTATTTTATGTTTCAAAGATTATAAACGTCAGTTTTCGAATCTTTATTATAAATCATAAAGTTCGTGAGTTTGGAGATGAGGAATCCTAAATTGCGTCTCCAGAGAATTCAATTTGAACCATGCTGAAATCATCAATATTGGCGGTGACTAATTAGAAAATGCTTTCGTCCGTGTCATTTTTAAATGATTAATGTATGCGAATAACTTATTCCGTGTAATAATAAACGTAAAACGATTCACAGACTGTTAAATAAGCATCTCCCGGCACTGAATGGCTTGACCTATATAAAATATTTTTTAAAGCAAAATTACTATAAAAGAGAAACTGAATTTGCTAAACTGTAATTATTTCAATTAATTTTGTGCTTTTCAAAATGGTTTAATATAAGCTTTCAAATGTCTGAGGTACTGTCCAATATTCCTGTATATTCATTTTGATATTTTGCAGCTTAAGCAATTATGGATATATATTTAAGGAAAAAATGTATCGTTTCAACTTTTTTTTTCTTTTTCTTTTTCTTTTTTTTCTTTTTTTTTAAGAAATATGGGTCAAGTGGTGCATTTCACTGAGTCAATCACTGCAATTCTGTTCAAAAACTAAAAATATATTTTGAAAAAAAAAATTTTTAACTACATTTTTAACTAAATTTAAAAAAATGATTTTTAAAAAAATCTTATTATTTTTTTTCAAATTTTGATACTTTCGCTCTTTTTTTTAGATTTTTAAATGTGTATTATAAAAGACTGCACTGTAAAAAAAATCTGTAACCTTAGTAATCTAAATTAACCGAAATCTCTTATGCTTACTAAAATTTTATGTATACACTGTACAAGAAAATGATGTCAATCTACAAAACTTGTAAGCAAAACTAAAACCATCTGTAACTTTACAAAAGAATTTACTAAAATTTTGGTAACTTTACTAAAATTTTATCTATAATGCTCGTTATCGTCACTTAAAAATTTCTTGGAATACGATTTCCCAAAAAAATTCTTAGTAACCTTAAAATTTGTTTGATTCAAAGTGCAAATCTGTATCTGTTACATGAATTTTTATTGTTGCCGTTACATAAAAAGTTCTTGGAATACAATTCTACTAGAAAAATTTTTGTAAGTTTCCCAATTTTTTTTTACAGTGTGCCATGGATTTTTAGATATATCTAATATTACATTCAATATAATTTTTTGATTGATACATATAATGTAAAACGATGACATGTAACATATCTTATATTTAAACAAACAAGAAAAAAGCTTCAAGTCTAATTCTATGCACATAATTATCATATATGACAAACATGCACAAGAAAATTTTAAAACTCATTCTCAAATGTAAAAAAAAAGTTTTAGTATTTTTAAAACATGGAAGTGAAAAAAAAAACTGAGCATGGAGAAAAAGTCAATTAGTGTTTTAACTTGTGTAGATAATTAGACTGTGTGTAATAACAATATTTACAATATCTCGCGATATAATTGCCACATGGATTAAAAAAAACGAGGTGTCAAAATGTTCGCACTTAATCATACTTCCATTTACAGTCAAAAAACAAAAATCAATTTTTTGATCAATTTTAGGTAAACTGTCCATTTAACTGTGATACAAGGCCAAGTTTAAAATATTTAAAAATATTTACTACAGCTTACAGCCCACAACCAGTCTGCTTTTCAGTCTACTTTTGATTAGATGGCTGTGCGATAATGTTAACCTTTTAGAGGTCAATGTTCCCAATTGGGAACATAAGTTAAAAAATTTATTAAAAATTAAATTTAACCAAAATTGTCTTGAAAAAATTAGCACAAATAATTAAAAGATGACTTGATTTTTTTTTTTTAAATACTTGCATTCTTTTCATTAATTAGGAAATGTATAGAAAATAATAAAAATAGCCAACGACCACTGGAAAATAATTTTTTGAAATAGATTTTTCGAATTAGATAACTGGATTTTTTGAAATAGAAGTTACTTTCCTATCATTTATAAGGAATTGCACAGAAAATCATAAAAATGACCAATGACCACTGGAAAATGACAACCGGAAGTGACCAATGTTCCCAATTGGGAACATTCTAAAAATATTATATATATATATATATATATATATATATATATATATATATATATAAATTCACCATATTAATGACTAATATCCCTTAACTGAAGCATTAGAATGGATAATGTGCAAAAAAATAATTTACAATATGCCTGGACTTGTAAAAGGTTGACCACCCTATCTTGATCATGTGACGGCCATGCGGGGTTAAAGTATCGTGACCTATCTCTTTCATACGCTACTCAGACATCTTAAGATGCTTAAGATATTGAATTAATATTGCAGAACAGTAAATCTATAGGTTTTTAGAATCATGACCAGAAATCGATTTGACTGTACTATGATTTATTATATGACTGGAACATCGCAATGAGAACAATTACAAACATGTAAATAACTTCATTAGTTCGTCACATTGTAACTATCAAATAACTTCTATATCGTGATTCATTGTTCAGTTATTTCCGGTTCGTCAGGAATTGCGACATAACGCCAACACTTTGACTTGTGCACTACTAATTTTCCACTTCACATGACGAGAATGACAACAAAAAGTTTATCAAGGATTTTTCACTTTTTCATTATTCTATGTTTCACGATGCCATAAAAATAGTGCTATACATGGGGATTCTAAATTCATAGTACAAAATTTAAGGATAAATACATGACACTCTAACAATAATTTATTGTATAGGATTGCATGGGCACAAGAAACGCGTTGAGATTCAAACACCAGAATGCCAACATGGTCCTCTTTTTTATTTCTAAATTTCTCATTAATACCATAAAATTCCTATACTATTTGTTCTTTACTTAACCTTTTGAGCTCTGGTAAGTAAATTTCTTCAAAATTCCAAATGTCACATTGGCACCAGTATTTTGCAAAGAAAAAAAACGGTTAACGATGTACACGAAAAAATGCATGAAACCTTTTTCAAATAAATTTGGTCGAATTTTCTGGTGCCGTTGTGTCATTTCGGAATTAAAATTATGTGGTAGCAAATTCTATCATCAGATCTCAAAGGGTTAAGACAGACATTTCACGATTAGTTAAATAAAAAAATTCTTCTTTGAAAATTTCCGGTGTGAAATTGAAATTTTCGAATTAAAAAAAAAAAACAAACCCCGACAAGCTGGCAGATCTATCAAACGCTGGATACACACGAGTTTGCGCTATTATTATTATTATTATTATTATTATTATTTGTCAAAAATTTCGATTTCACACTAGAAATTTTCATAGAAGAGTTTTCACTTTAAGTAATCATGTCTATCTTGAAGAAAGAAAAGAATAGTATAGGAATTTTCTGGTATGAATAAGAAACTTTTAAATAAAACAGGGCCATATTGGGCGCCTGGGGATTGTACATTAACACATCACTTGCACCCATATATTCCTATATAATAAGTAATTGTTATGGTGTCCTGTACCAACCCCTAAAGATTGCACCAGGAATTTAATATTACCCTGTATATTATCAAACTTTGATTAAGTATAAAATTAATCTTCTAAATAAAAGAAAAAATGCTTCAATTCCTGATTATAAAAGATTATTTTTCTCAATCTCAGTAACAGTTCAAATTTTTCTTACTTAGCAGGCCAATACACAGCCAATAGACTGGAAAAGTATCCAAACCGGGACATTTTTACTATGTTGCATGAACACCTTTTAAATAATGAGAATTTGAAATATTATTGAATGCAAGGCGCGAGAAATTTTGTACAGAAAAATTTCCACAAATTTCATAGATTTATTTAATCTCATTCGCAAAATTAAGTTCTTTAAGTCATTAAAACAGCGTTGATAAATAATTTAATACTAGTAATAACGCCTCATAAAAAGCAAAAGGGCCAAGAAGGGCTTGTGTTCACGGAAACCTTTAAAAAATATATATAAAGGATTAAAAAATGAGATTCATCCTACATTGTTATCACAGAGTATCATTTTACTGATTTTACAAAAAAAAAAAAAAAAAAAAAAAAAAAAAAAAAAAAAAAAAAAATAGCCGCCAGTAAGAAGCTGTCAATTTTACGGAAACAATCTGTATTTATTATGAACTTACGAGTAAATCTGTTACAATAACAGAAAGTTCGTAATAAACTCAGATTATTTCGGTGAAATAAACATTTTTTTTATTGGTATCCTGGGTGACAGTTTCTTTCTGTAAAATCAGATTTTTTTTTTACAATGTTGCAGATTCAAATATCCAGAACAATGCTCATTGTATTTCATATAAACATTACTTAAAAATTTGCGCAGCTGGAATTTTACTGTGATATAAATTTTTTTAATAAAAAAAACTGGTTCAAAAGATTTTAAGAGGAACTTTAGCTGAATTAATCTTAACTAAGGGAACCAATCGAAATTCAACCACGACCTTAAACTTGTGCATGCCACATCATGTATTTCTAGCAATTTTTGATTTAAAATACTTTTGTCAGGGTTGTCGCGCTTCAGGGAATTTCCAGACTATGAAGTTCTTTGGCACCAGTACTTTCTTACAGAGAATCTCTCTTTAAATAAGGCTAAATTTCGGGCGTTTAACCTGTTAATGCCCAACTTTTTTTACACTTTTAATTCTCCTACATTCACACCTAATTTTTTTTTTCCAAATAGTAATTTTGGGTTATTTAATCGCTCAAACTTTGAGATTAAATAATAAGAAAATTATCGTACTAAAATTCTTGTACTGAAATTTAAAAGTTTTTCTCGGTTGCAGGTAATCTTTATATAGATTTCTGAGCGGTAACGAGTTAATCTATATATTGTTTTTCTTTAAAAAACATACTATTATTTTGACTGAAAAAGTTCTTGAAGCGTGGCAAGTCTGTTATTGCACTTTAAGGAAGTAAGAAATTCGTGGGACAAATGTCTATATAAAGCTCAAGCGTTATAAATTTTAAAATTAAGAAGTAATAAATCATGTCTCCTTATAAAACCGTTATAAAACTTGGTCAGCTTAATTATGACCCATCCTATATGTCTAGTTTTGAAATTATAGTCCACATTTTTAGAAGTGAAAGCTCGTTTAAAAAGGGAAAAAAATCTCAACGCAATCACACTTTTATCGATTTTTTTATAATTATTTTTCCAAATACTCTCTCTCCTTGGAGAAAGAGCTGCTTCAAAAAATTTCTCCTTCAGATCCGCCCTCATGGCTGCAATTAGTTCGAAGAAGTGATTTCTTTCTGCTTGTTTGGATAGATAATTAATATTCAAAATCCAGCCAGCTCAAAATCCTTTAGTATTGCCATTTTTTAACTGCCTTCTTGAAATGTCTTGCTCTGATTGGTACATTTTTACGGTACTTAAATATTTGAGCATCGTACGAAACAAAGGATTCTGCATTTTGACAGATGTATATAATTGTAAACCATCTTTTACAGCTATTGTGGAAGAGCTATTAATGATTGATTCTTGAGCTTTTAGTTTACATAAACTTTTTTAAAAAAAATATGCAGTTGTATTAACCAGTTTAAAAATAGCAATTTGAATTCCGTAAATTGATTTTTTTAAATAAAAAATATTTTTTATGGATATATTTCTTATAAATGTTTCAACCAAATTATTTCTTAAAGAAAAAAAAAACAAATAAAATAAGATAAAATAGAACTAATAAAATAACTTAAAACTCAATAGGGCTCAGAAGTTTTAAGCCTTTCACACAAAATAACGATTCGGTTTCGTGATGTTTAATTGAAATCGAAATGGCATTCACGAGTCACAAGTTATACTCGTGAATGTAAATTCAGTGGCGTAACCAAGGTGGGTGCCCAAAACAGCTAACATTGCAAGGTTTTCATGTCTTTCATTCATAGCAGAAATTTTTCTGGTTAGATAAGGCGAACAGAACTTTTAAAAATTATAGGTATTCAGACATTTGGGTACCCACCCTGGTTACGCCACTGAAATTTCAATTACTTTGTTTATAATGATAATTCTTAAGTTTTCAGTTTAAATAAATTTCAGAAAACACTAGTTAATTTAGTTGAAACATTGTTAAAATATTAGTTTGTTCTCGGTAATTTGTTTTATTAAAATTCAAAATCATCAACATTAGTTGCTACTCAATTTATATTTAATTTTATTAAGCATATTTTTATAGCTGCTTTCTCTAAATATCTTGCTCTGATTGGTACATTTTTATGGTACACTGCTAAAAATCTGCAGCAAATTGTCAAGCAATTTGACCGTTTTTAATGATAACGGTTACTTGGCCATTTTATTAAGCGAAGCTGACAGTATTTTTGACAATATTATGGTCAAAATACAATTAAATTACGGCTATATAACAGTTTTAAATCAAAACAGTCGAACGGCAATAAAAACGATTTGCTGCAGATTTTTAAGTATACTTAAATATTTGAGCATCGTACGAAACGAAGGATTCTGCATTTTGACAGATATATATAATTTTAAACCATCTTTTACAGCCATTGCGTAAGAGCTATTGATGATTGATTCCTGGGCTTTTAGTTTACATATATTTAAATATATTATCCTTTTAATTATTTATTCTTCCCTCCATGTTCAAATTGCTATAAGTTATTAAATTCATACATTGTAATACGATTAATGGTTATATATATATATATATATATATATATATATATATATATATATATATATATATATATATATATATATATATATATATATACCGGGTGTCCCAAAAATGACTGATGCAGGGCTCCCAAATGGTCCGCGAACTGAACATCAGAATCTTTTTAGAGAAAATTTTTTTTTAGATTTTTCTTGAAAATTGTCAAGAAATGGCCTTTGGAAGTTGATTCTAGCTCAAACGTATAATAAAATTTTCTGTTAAAAAATACTGATGTTCAGTTCGCGGACCATTTGGGAGCCCTGCTGATGGATTTTAAAATTCAAGAACTTGCAAACGGTGACAGCTATTTAAAAAATTTTTGCAGGAGGGTAATGCATAATGTCAGGAGTTTTTTTACCGTAATTTTTTATTTTAGTTCGAATTTCAAACAATAGGTGGCGCTGACAGCGATTGAAGGCCAGGTCGACGCCTCATTCAGCACTGATCACCTGGCCTTCAATCGCCATCAGCGCCACTTATTGTTTGAGATGCGAACTAAAATAAAAAATTACGGTAAAAAAACTCCTGACATTATGCATTACCCTCCTGCAAATTTTTTTTAAATAGCTGTCACTGTTTGCAAGTTATTGAATTTTAAAATCCATCAGTCATTTTTGGGACGTATATATATATACATATATACATACAGTGGTATAAACCAGTTTAAAAATAGAAAATTGAATTCTGTAAATTCGATTTTTTTTTCTTTTTGCAGATTTATATTTATATATATATTGTTTAAAAATAGCAATTTGAATTCCGTAAATTGATTTTTTTTCTTTTTGCAGAATTTCTTTAATATATATATTCTAGTTCCTCAATACCAACTGCTTCATTAAAAATAATAATAAAAAGAAATAGTACTAAATTAACATTTAATATTCGATAGGGCTCTGAAGATTTAAGCTTTTCACGCAGAATAACGATTTGGTTTCGTGATGTGTAATTGGAACCTAAATGGCACTCACGAGTCACGAATTATACTCGTACATATAAATTCCAGTTACTTTGTTTATAACTGAATTTCTTAAGTGTTTATTTTAAATAAATTTCATAAAAGACTGGTTAAATTAGATGAAACTTTTTTAAAATATCAGTTTGAGCTCAGTAATTTGTTTTATTACAATTCAAAATCCTCAATATTATATGCTTCATTCTAAAATCATCTAAAAAAAATAACACTTAATAATCGATGAGTCATCAACTTTAATCCTTTCATATAAAATGAAAATTTGGTTTCGTGATGAGCAATTGAAACTAATGTGGCACTCCCGAATTAGATTCGTGTGTACAAAATTCAATTACTTTTTAATAACAGGTCTCAAATAGTCCGCGAACTGAACATCATTATTTTTTCACAGAAAATTTCATATGTTTCTACAGTATTTGCGCTAGAATCAACTTCCAAAGTCTGTTGCTTGGCAGTTTGCAAGAAAAAATTAAATGAAAAATTTCTCTAAGAAAATTCTGATGTTCAGTTGGCGAACCATTTGGGAGCCCTGTAATAACTGAAATTCTTAAATATTTAATTTAAATAAATCTCCGACAAGAGACTGGTAAATAAGTATAAATAATTTTAAAGTATTTGGTTTAATTCAGTAAATCGTTTTGCCAAAATTCAAAATCTAACTTTTAAACAAATTTCACAGTACCAAACATTTCAACTAAATTTATGACTAATGTTTTTCAAGTACACAACAATTAAAAGAGATAAAGTAAGGTTATAATAATTACAATGTAAATTTTCCTTTCTGTTTTGTATAGGTTGTCTTGCATCATTGAATATTTTCATTTTAAGCCAGTCGTTCATTTGTATTTTTGCACTTATATATATTTGACACATAGGTGTAACGAATTAAGTTGGTAATTCTTGTATATAATTTTTCGGCATTTATTGGACCTAAATTACTCAAAAAAAAATGATTAAATAACTGGCGTAGCTTTCCGATGTGTTGATTTAAATTACATGAGATTTCACATTTTAGGGGGAAAATGTAATTAAATTCTATCTTTTAAAAAATTTCATAATATTAATATAATTAAAATTTTTATTATAAATTGAAATGTGTGCTCGTATTGGCGAAAAAATTGCATTTTTGACAAAATAAATAGTTTGCGGCCCAGGCTTTCCATACAAAAATCGTTTATTGCAGTGTGCCTTATCATCTTTTAAAATTCGTGTTCGACATTTCGGGACACCGTGTATGTTAAAACGAATGCTCAAATGTATCTTCCTATTGTAACGAAGATAATATTAAACCCCGTAATCGTCTCATAATTTTCTGAAAAATCGTTAAAAAATTCTTTTGAATTTATGATCATTTTTTTTAAACTATTCTCACACATCTTCCAACTTCAATAAAATCTTAAAATTAAGTCTTCTGATATTTAAATCAAGTTTGTCATTTCAGTACTACCATTTATTTAGCACTTAAGGGGACATAATACCTCGAAATTGGTCAAAATATCGATTTTTTTAATTAACTGAAAACTTCTTTAATTGTGAATATTTTTGAAACCTCATACGACAATTATATTGCAAAATATTGTAAATTTTGTTAATAGATTCAGCGCAATTACCCATTTAATTGAAACTTTAAACTAATTTTTCTCCATATTTTTATAACTTGCATGTTCGATAAATACTAAGGCTTTTTTTCTGCTAAATTAGATAGAGGTTTAAATTTTTGTTTTATTTGTTCTCAATGGCGTATTTTATATTTTGTGCATGGATTTAATATTCAAGTTTGTATTTATTTAAGAATATTTAAATTGAGAGTTTCTGGAATTTCCTTCGTTTTTTAATGTACACAAGAGAAAAAAAAAGCATATTAAATTTAAAATCCCATGCATCTAAAAATTCATGCATAGTTTTATGTAATATATTCTAATGAATGTGAAGAGAAAATTGATGGAAAATATCCATATTTATAAAAATAATAGGAATTTTTTTTTTAAAGTTAAATTTTAAATTTTTAGTAAAATAGATTTTTCTACAAGATTTTTTTTATTATTATTTTATTTAATTTTAATGCTAAGTACTGTGCCACCACATATATTACAGTATTATTCAAAATTGAAGAGATGGTTTTAAAGGAACTATGTGTCCCCTTAAGTATTTAATTCGTTATATCCTGATGGTAATTTTAAGTACAGTCAATCAGGATAATTTTACGCTAAATCAGGGTAACTTTGCTCCACCTTTTGGAAACTTTAATCCATTCTGCCATGGGGGAATCTTGACGAATTATTTCCTAACTCACACAGTGTTGCGATCTATATTTTGAGACCAAAATTTACCGTTAACTCAAATGATGTAGTATATTTAATATATTTTATCTCTTGGCTCAAAGTTACCCTGATAGGTCAAAGTTATCCTGATTAACTCTACTATTAAGGAAAATTCAAAGTAAATTTCATTTAATTCGTCTACAGGGTTCTCACTACTGTAAATTCTTACAGTATTTTCAGTGTATTTCACTGCAGAAAAATATTGCAAAAATTGCGACTCGAGGAGTTGTTTGCGAATTCTGTTTCTTAAAAATTAAATATAAGTTTCTTTATTATTAATAGTGGTGCTAGAGTCCTTACAAAATATAAGGAGTGTGCGAACACTGGAGTCTACTAATAAAAGTAGATTGCAGTTTTCATTAAAAATAATTTTCTCAATCATGCATTTCGAAAGCACAGTGAAATAGTCGAAGCTATTTTTTTTAATTGTGGTTATTTTCTCAACCATTACGCAGTAACTTTTATTCCATTAAAAAATGTCAAACGAAATTTTTTCAAACACAGCACATTTCCCTGTAACAGATAGGACCACGATACATCTATTTACACTACTTTTGTAAGAATTGCGAGATTTCCATAACACCATTTTTTTGGTAATTAATTTAATATTTCTCGTAAATATTTTGTATCAACAGCTCTAACTACGCATTTATTAAATCAGTTTTAATTAAAAAAAAAAATAGCTAAAAATCAAATTCTAGTTATATCAGACATTAGCGTAAATAATTATTCAGGTGAAGTAATTTTTGTATTCAAAATTATATAAAAGTTTAATATAGTCCTGGAAACGACAAAATCAAAGAAGAAACTATAATACATTAGCCAAGTTATGAGAATTTCAGGCTGCGAAGATCACAGACACTACAAAATTTATTCACAATGCATGTAAATGTATCAGACTCGAAGAGAAAAGACCCGCTCTGCAATTCTAATCCTATGGAAGAAATTTATAAAGATATCTCGGTTGCATTTCAATATTTTTAAATGGTTATTTTTGCACTGGATAAATGAGATGAATCTGTATAAATGCCACTTTATACTTTTTCGTTTTTGATTGCAGAATATTTTTTTATGGGGACGATTTTTCTTGAAACCGGTTTCAAATATAAAAGTATCCTCATTAAATATATCGGTAAGCAAAATCGTAAAAGTAAAGAACAGCCTTTGTGCAGATCGGTCTCAACTATCCAATCCCCCCTTCCTCCCCCAAAAAAGTCATAATATTAATAATTATAACGAAAGTACGGAAATGCAATCATGATATCTTTATAAATTTCTGCTGTAAGATTAGCATTACGGAGCTTGTCTTTTCGCTTAACTGAAGTAGCCTCTAAAAGTAAGCATTCCTTTTTAATCTTTTAAAATTCACATGCAAAATTTTAACTACGAATTTGGTTTCAATTGTTTCTTTTCGTTCAGGAGTTTCTTATATTTACATAATTTATGTACCTGACAGAATATATGCACCCAAGAATTGCCTGTTATATTTCAGTTATTGTTTATAGAGCTTTAAAATGATATAAGAATATTATTAATTTTAACTACCACTTCCACCGTAGCATTGAAAGAAGAATACACGATGGAGAAATTATTTGTAAATAAAATGGACAACAGATGGCTCTCTATACGTTTTAAGGTGCGCATTTCTACTGGAAAGTTTTACGTTTTACATCAAAAAAGTGAAAAATTTTAATTATTTAAAATAAAATAGATTACAAAAATAGACACCTGAAATTCCATCAATTACTTCAAATTGAGTGAAAGCAAAACAAAAGCAAGAAGATTCCACTTTTATGAAATAAACAAATTAATTTTAAAGCCGTACGATTTCATGCTTCATTCCGATTTTTTTTTAATTACTTATGTACATTTTATTATGAATGGCTATGTACAGTTGCTGAATACTCCGTTTTTGACATCAAAAAAGTAAAAAAAAAAAAAAAAAAGAAAAAAAAAAAGAAAGAAAGAAAGAAATGAATAATTTTTAAAAAGCTTAAAAAAACAACCCTCCTCGCTGAAAAAAAGAAAAAAAAAGCATTGCATCATTAAAAAAAATAAATAAATAAACGTAAAAAAAGAAAGAAAAATCCTCTTTTATCACGAAAACAAATTATTTCCATATTTAGGGCCTTACGATTTCACATTTCATTCCAAAGTTTTTTCTTTAGTTTGCTTATTATTTATTTATTAACATTATATTATGACTGCCTTAATAAAATGTTAATATATGATTGCTGAATTCTAATAACTTCAATATGAAGTTTTTTGTAGAACAAATATTTGTAACTATTTTAGAAAAATATTCAAGAAAACATAGAATATGCTATAACTATCGTAGAACTATTAAGAAAGAGGAACTGACATATCCTTAACCACTTCGGTCCATGGGTCCTCAAATGGGGACCTCCATTTCTTTCTACTCGAATTTAATTACAAGTTTGATACCAGAACAATATTTTTCGAAGTTTGAGATTCCAACTAATGCAAAGGAAATAAAAATATTTCGCTGAAGTTGGAGAAAAAATAATTTATTAATAATTAATAATACTGTGTTAATGCTCAGTAGAGAAGAACTTAAAATAATGAAGCTTCAAAGGTAACCGCTTTCAAGTGGATTTATTACTACCACTGAAACTTTCCACCAGTATATTTAAGTAGTGTATAGTAGTAGTACCAGTATATTTAAGTATTTATTTTAACGCCTCATCAATGGGGAAAATTTCAGTAAAAAAAAAAAAAAAATGATATTCATTTTTTACTGAAGTTTACTTCGGCGGTAGTAGTCCCGCCTCACTGTGATAACCAAGACAATCTCCTATCTGTGTGACTGAAAAAAACTATAATACTTGGCAAACTGACACCAGTAAAAAGAAATAGAAATTTTTTACCATATTTGTGAGAGAAATCGCTATTAATAAGGAGTATAAATTAGATTATTTTTTAGGACACGTTGGCTAATTGTGGCTGTATGACGGGCAAATATTCAATGATTCTCCAATATTGGCTAAATGTTTGTTTTACACTGAAAATATTGTAAGTAAATCCAATAAAATTTACGACGCTATCTATAGTATGTATGTTTGAACAATTTGTTTGAATTTTCTTTTCTTTCTTCAAATAAAAAGCTGACATGTTTCTACGATATTAAAAAAATAAAATCGTATTCTTTTTTAATTTAAGGCAATTGAAAAAGAAATTTTGTAGTTTATTTTCTATCAGTTATTTTTTATGATGGGTTACTTATCCAAGCTATTATTATTTTTTTAAAGTCTCTATAGGATGTTAATATATAATATTATTTAAAGAGGACTGGTCCCTAGTTCATTTCCAGTGGCGGGTAATGTTGTTTATTTATTGTTGTTTTATTTAAATGGAGAAATTGATACCTTGATGTAAACGTGTCAACGTGTCTTTCAAAAGTAAAGATTGAAATTCATATAGAGGTAGATTTGTCCTATTTTGCCTTTTAGAGAGAAAATTTTAAATTTGAAAACATGCAAAAAAGAAAAATAAACTGAAGAATATCTGGAATTTACGGAAAAGTAATTCCACCAAAACACGGAAATAGTTCTGTCGCCGCTTCGATTACCAATACAATTACCAAAATTTAAAAAACTTTTCTTTACAGTGCAAATAAACGACAAATTCTTCGTACTCAAAAAATCTATACATATATTTTAAAAATGTAAAAGTAATAATCTTCGGTAAAGTGCATCATTTTTATAGACGTACTGTAACATAATTAACCCCTTGAAGGGCACCGGTATATAATATATACCACTTAATTTTAATTCCCTTATGCCACATTGGCACCGGAATTTCAGTATTAAGATTTTCTTTTTACAATATACGCGAAAAACAGCTTTTACTTTCTAGCATATAAATTTGTTTGTGAATCCCGGTGTCAATCAATCATTTGAAAATTTTAGGAACATAAGTGCTTTGCCCCTCAAGGGGTTAAAATATATTACAAACGATTTTTCTTCATAGATCCTAATGTAAAGGTCGGAGCATATAGGTAAAATTTTATTGTTTTTGACAGTATCTTTCGGCAAAAATCTTCATGATACGATCCTATTTAAAATCTTATAAAAATGTGTCTTGAAGATTATTTATAACATATACTGGTAAAATCAATAAAATTTGCTCTGTATGCTCCAACCCCTGCTCGTATAATGTTATTGCTTTGTGTGTCCTTGAAAAAGAGCTATAATTGTTACTTACTCCATATACGGTAGAAATCATGTTACCATGTCGTTACGTTTACAATAATATAAAACTATTAAAATGCACTAAAACTATTTTCCCCATTCACCATATGGTAACAGTACTAGTAGTAGTTTTCTATGGTACAGTTTGAGTATCCCTGTAAATGATGCATATAGCATAATTTCTAGAAACCGTTCTGTCTTTCATCTCAGTAATGAGTATCAACTTCATTATGTTTGATATAATATGCAATCATTAAAATGCACTGAAAAGTATTCTTCCCCATTAATTGTAATGTAATAAAATACTTTAGCGTGTTCCTGTAGACTAATAATAAATTCTACACATCTCATTCTCGATACCAAACGGCCATGATAAACCTCATTAACATACATGAATTTTATAACAATCCTAATATAATTAAGCGAGTCAAAGCACAGACAGACGGGCAGACAAACTGAATTTATAAACAATTTTCAGCATATGTTGGAAAATGTTAAAAATATATAACCGCCTTTAGTCAGAGATTGCTAGCAATATAATCAAAACAAAGGTGCACGTAATCCACGGGATTCCACTATTCAGACTTGCATAAAATTACACTTATATTTTGATTGTCTGCATTTTAAATCTACCTACTACACACTTAATTTGTTGTCTATTAGGGATATGATTTCCACATTTTTGCACACCAGTATTATATTAGAGAAAATGTTGTTCTGTTAACCCTTTCCGGCTCGGTGTCCCTGAAAGAAAAGGACACCTAATTTTAATTTTACTGGCACCAAGAATATTTAATTAAAGTTTTCTTTTTATAAGATACCTGAAAATTAACAAGTTCACATTTTTTAATAAATTCGTTTATTAATTCCGGTGTAAATTAATTATTTGAAACAGATTTGCACCACACCGGAAAGGGTTAAATCTCAAAAATGCGTTAATTAAATTAAATAATATTTTCTTTAACCCCTTAACTGATTTGCCCGAACGCCGTTCGGGCAAGACGAATTTCTTAATTCATCATTTAAAGCTTTTTGACACCACACACTCTAAAACTGGGAGGAGTGAAAAGCTCACTTTTTGTAAGAGTGATTTGCATTTTCACTCTTTTTAGAGTGAACTTTATACAAATACACTCTTTAAATAGTGGAATTTCTGACTCCCTAAAAAGGAGTGAAATATCTGACTCCGCTGTCGAGAGTGAAATATCTCACTCCATGGTTGAGAGTGAAAAATCTCACTCCTTTAACGAGAGTGAAAGCCCGGCATTTATACCCTTGAAAAAAATTCCCGTTAAATTTTGAACCAATATATGGTGTAAAACAATCAAAAGTACCAAAATATGTCAGTTCTTAATTTTCAAAAACTACATTTAATAATATAACCTATAAAATTACGCTTATATGCTATTAAAACACACTCTTTTTCAAAAATGAGTGTCACTCCTTCGAAAGAGTAAACGGTCACTCCGATTAAAAAGTGACTTAGATATGTATTACGCATCAGCCAATCGGAAACCGTCTTCTCGGTTGTGATGATAAAAATGTATCCGCCATTTTATCGTGCGACTTTCGTTTCCTTAGTCTAGATATGTGGATCTTTAATTTGTATTATTAATACTGAAACGCAGTTTAAATTTCGATCTTGGAATGATATATTCCGATATCTTATGATTCAAAATAATCCACATAGATTAAATTTCTTGTTCTGGATTCAAAATGGAGAACAAATAATTCAGTAAAAAGCAATAATACTCCATTAATACTCAGTGCACTACACACATCTTATTTATCAAACAAAGGATTATTATTCATCAAACAAAGGATTATTATTCATCAAACAAGGGATAATATTTAACAAATAAACCAGTAAGTCAATTTTAATTTCAACTTTTAATTTTCCGAAAGTAAATTCTAGAATGTTGAGTTAAAAGTTTTATTTTATACAGGAAGCTGTCTGCTATCTTTATGGGCTTGGAGAAAAAAAAAAAAGAACAAAAAAAAAGAAAAGAAAAATCGCTGACGCAAAGATTGGTATTTTATGCGTAATGTTTTTCAGATAAAACGGCTTTGGGGATTTAAAAAGTTTGCAGTATGACTTATATTAGATGAAATTTGTTTATTAGAGAGAAATAACTCATTAAAAATGTTTTTTCCAACAGTAAGAATAATACATATATGTAGTGATTTCTTTTATTCTATCTTTTTCCTACATGAGTATATTTTTATAAAACTTTAACTCACATTCATAGAATACTATAGGGTAGATGTAGTAGTAATGTACACCCTTGAATGTTTTTGGTTTATATAAAAAAAAATAACTAATAAAACTTTAGCTTTTATCATTATTTTTTTCGTAACTCGCCTTTGCATATTTTATAATTTAGCACTATTGTTGACACTCTTAAATAAACCAATCAGGAAGCAGAAAATAATGTTTTTAAGTTCCACTGTTTTTCATTGAAAATCATGATAAACATACTATAAGCTGGCTTCATTTAGTAAATTTATATATTTTTTATTTTCTTGCAAAATTTGCAATTTTTTTGTTTCTGTAGTTGAAAAAAACTTCGAATTTTATAACTTCATTAATTTTTAAGGTTTTGAGAGGAGTGTCCATTACTAGAATACTTAAGTAGTCATTTTACTGTAATGTATACCTCATATAGGTATTGTTAAAAATGCAATTTCGGTTATGTTTATAGCAGTGTTGAATTCAGACACTTATCTCCGGGTGGGATATTTCTGGCTCCTAGGGGGACATTATATAGTTCCGTGTGGGGGGGGGGTTCCCATTTTGACCATTGTAAAAGCAAAATCTCAAAATTTCCGGGGGGGGAGATATTTTAATGCTCCGGGGGAATGTCCCCCCGGACCACCCCGGAATTCAACACTGTGTTTATAGTACAAAGAAATATTTTAACTTAATTAAAAACTTAAATAATCAATTTTAATTTTTAAATTGCACTTACCAAAATGTAATGACGACAAAAATTTTATAAATAGTTGCTTTTAAGTTATATTAATGTGATTAATAAAATTTCAATATCATCTTCATTTTATTATTTTTTTTTAAATGAATCTAACCTATGTTTTGTCTATTTTACAATCAAACCACTCATGAAGCCGAAAATATTGTTTAAGGGCACAGTCAAAGAGGAGCTTATAGGGCTGAATCGTTCACCATTTAAATAAAAACATTTACGTTACAGAAGTCGTTAAAAACATATTTTCTCTCTTAAATATTTTTTTATTTTTACTTTTTCAATTTTGGCTGCAGATATTTTTTAGAATAACACTTTCATTTTTGGTATCGGTTTTGAAAGTGAAATAAAGTTTATAAAAAATATCTGCGACCGAAGTCGAAAGATTAAAACGATGCGATATAGAGACGAACTTCAGCTATTCAATGCAAAATAAATAAATAAAATGCCGAAATGCAAACGAGATATTAGAAAAATTCCTCCCCATAGGGTTAGCATTAGCTCGTGAATGTCTTCGCCGGCAGGGATAAATGCCTTAAGGGTGTCCATTACATGCACATCTACTCTATATACGGAAATAAAAAATTTAAATTAAATATGACTTACCATGTAGTTTTATAAATAAGAGTTGCATTAATATATATTTTTCAGCAGTAAGATTTTAATTACACATTAAAAAAAACAGATAACGTACATATGTATTTATTTAAATAATATCTAAAACTTAATGGGTATCTGAAAAAAATATATTGATTGTTTAAGATTTTAAAACTGTTTAATAATTTGCGCTTATGAGCATTTTAAAAGTATCATATATTTATGGGTCTACCGATGAAATCCAACACAAGGAGAAAGATTGTAATAAAATATTTTATTTCTGTCAATAATCTAATTTAATTCATAGTAACTTTAATTATGTTTTCCCTTAGAAAGTTCAATTAATGTAACATACTAGGAATTAAATAAATATTGTCAATAAAGAATTTTATTCCAATCTTTACCACGCTTGTATTTATTTTCATTGTATGCTCTAAAAGACACGATTCTTTTAAAATGCCCATAATAGCAAAAAAAAAAAAAAAAAAAAAAAAAAAAAGGAAAAAAGGAAAAAAAAAACATTCACTCCTATAAAAAAGTGACTACTGACTCCTACGAGGAATGAAAAAACGCACTCCTTTAGCAAAAGTGAATAGTCACTCCCCAGAAAAAGTGATTATTGACCCCTGTTTAGAGTGAATATTCACTTCCCAGGAGTGAGTATTCACTCTTTCAAAGAGTCAAAGATTCCACTTTTGCTCAAAGTGAATAGTCACTCTAAAGAGGTTGGGTATGTTTTGAGTCTGTGATAGAGTGAGTATTCAATCTTCCGGAGTGAATAGTCACTCCTTTCTTTTTAGAGTGCAATTTAAAAAAAAATAATTTCATACTATTTAGAGGCGGAAATGTTTAGACTAATTGTTACGAATATTTTATTTCAAAAATTGTGGTGAGAATCCGTTATTTTCAATTTATTCAACGGAAAGGAAAGTGCTAGTTAACCCTTTGAGGGGCAAAGCACTCCCATTCTTAAAATGCTAAAATGACTGATTGACACCAAAATCGAAAAACAAATTTATTTCAAAAAAGATAAAAGTTTTTCTTCATATACTTCGTAAGATTAAAATTTTCATTTATTAAATCTGGTGTCAATGTGGCATTTTGCAATAAAAATTAAGTGGTATATATTTTATACCACCGCCCTTCAAGGGGTTAAAGGGTTAAAAAAAATACTGATGTGCTAAAACATGGAAATCTCATCCTTATGTTTACTGTTATAAACAAATTGTGTTTTGATTTACCTGCATCACATTCTCATGTATAGGTAACATCCCCGAAAGATCACAGCACGTGATTTACGCTTCTATGTTTTTGTAAAATCAAACGCACAATATATAGCATAATAGTAATCTAAAATAGACTAAACTGGCATATTTAATGCATCTGATTGCTCCAGATGTGAAACGAGGCTCACATTGTGCAAATGCATAGCACGAAATATATAGTATTTATTGGCATGTAGTTTATGCGATACTAAATGCAGTCAAGAGTTAAGTCTATCAATGGTTGTCAACGTTTATAACACATGAATGGGAATACGTATACTTGTAAATTAGTGCACCACATGTAATCTGCAGATTCGAATGGATTTTGAAGATTAAAATAAATCAGAAATTCTATTTATTGCATTTTTTTAAGGTATCTGATTACGTTCGGAGACTTTTTTTTTAACTCTACTTTTCACACATTTTTTAGTATTTTTCGGGTAATCTAACACAGAATAAAGAAAATTATGAATATATATGTATATATGTATATATATAAAATATTTATGCAATTTTTTTTATTTTGAAGAATTTTTGTCATTTTTTTAGCATTTTTTTTATAAAAATGGCCCCGGCTCTAAAAAAAAGGAAAAAAGAAAGAAAAATGTATATAACACAAATCTTTTTTCAAGATTAGACACTGTTAAGTATAATGAACTGAAAACTAGTCAATATACTAAAATATAAAAGAGATACAACTGATTATATACAACTACATAGAAAATTTCAATAATTTTAAGTGTATGTCTTCATAAAAATAGCTATATAGTTAACAAATAAGTCGCTTACCGCTAATTCATTAGTTTATGTCACTCTCAATTAATATCGAAAAGCTACACAAAGTGTTTCTCGGTTATAGGATAATAAAAGTTTGAGTTAGAACCAGTGTTGCCAGATGGGCTACTTTTTTTTAAATTCAGATTCATCATTGGCACCACTTTTTTGAAATGATAAAATGAGGCTTATTTAATGTCATATTAATTAAGGCGAAAAGAAAGGGAATTTTACCGTTTCAAAAAATTGGTGTCAATCAAGAAATTTGAATTTAAAATAAGTAGCCCACTGGCAACACTCGTTAGAAAAATAGTCGTTTACCTTTTTCGATGAAAATTTTATTTTTTAGAAGACGCATTTAAAGTTTCAACTTCAGTTTAAGTTAACGTCATCTGCTTTTTTTAATGAGTTCTAATTTTATTGGTAATATGCTTACAGAAAAAATAAAATCAGATTTAAAAACATAAATATTCATTTTATAGGAAAATCAAAGTAAAAAAAATACGGATTTTCATCGAAATTGACGTTTTAAACGTAGGCACCTTAAATTTGTTGAGGTTCATTTTTGAATGAAGGGATGTTCGCAATTTCGACCTGTGTTATGTCCCATGATTTCATGCATATCATTTTTAATCCTTCTTTAACCTCTTCGCGAGGGGAGCCTCGAGTAGATAATCAGCCGACACAAAATAAACCAAACCAAACCAAACTATCGCGACGGGAGCCTCTTACGAAATATGTGATGTTTTGTAACCGGTTTTTAAAAACAGAAATTTATGCCTTATCAAATCGAAAAAATGCTCCGCTTAAATAAGGCAAATTTTGCAGTAAAATTTAACTTATGTGCATAAACAAGGATTCGTAAGCCTTTTCTTGCGGCACGTATACGTGTCGCTCGACCCCAAGGGGTTAAACTTCAGGATTATTTTTGACGAATGGAAATGGAGCTAAGGGACACGAAAATGTTTTCCAGACAAATTGAAGAAATGATATAAAAATGACTGAAAATGATATAAAAATTTAAATGGTTGAATAAGTAAAATAGAATTAACAAATTCACCTGAATTCCACCTATTTAAAAATAAAATAATTACTTATATAAAAAAATATTATTTGTTTAGTTAAAGCCCTAACATATTTATAAAGAAAAAATATCTTTTTAAATTAAATAAATTGGGAAAATATTATTTTCAGTACATAATCATTAAATGTCTTATTATAAATGTATTATTTAAAATTATGTTAATAAGGGAAATTAAAAAATGAGTGGTAAACAATTTGAACGTTTTAGTAAAATTACACACTTTACTACAAAATACTGAATAAACAAATTATTTTGAAATTTCAATTACCTAATTTCCTTGAAAAAGTTTAGTAAATTCACAGATTAGTTTTTACAATGTACGAAATCATTTGGCAAAAATACAGAGCTTACTTCTTACTTATCTTTTTTTGGGCTTAAAATTCTGTTTGAAATAAAATACACATTGTACATGAGTTATACGGTAAAACAGATTTACAAGAAGTAAAGCATTCTAACATAATTTTGACTTGAATTCTAATTTTGTCCTTGAATAATTTCTTTATTTAATACACAGTCTTAGGGTTTTTTTTTTTTTTTTTTTTTTTTTTTTTTGTATTTGAAAACATTCCATTGGATGGCTGTGTTGTATAATAATATTAATGCGATAAATCACTTTTGAATTATTTTAGAGGTTTACCACGCAATTCCTCACCTTCCCATCTCTCTGATGCTAATTTTTAAGTTTGTAGTTGACTGTATAAATTTGATTCAATTAATGTAATATTACGTATTTTTTTTCCGAATACGGAACTATTGTCTTATATATATATATATATATATATATATATATATATATATAGCAAAAAATTAACCAGCACCTATTTTTATGGTTGATATTATTTTTTTAATTCTGTCCCTGGATTTTGGACTCCTTATCGCCCTTCTTGCTAAAATTATCGGAAATTCACTTCAGATGTAGCCACAGATTTTTTTTTCATTTTTTTCCTAATGCAAAAGTATGCTTGAGAAAGAATACCTAAAGTTTTTTCACAAGAAATTTACTGCCGTATTTAACTCAGCATTTAAATATCAATTTCAAGTATTGTGACTTTATTGGGAGTCTTACCGTCCCCAAGATTTATTTCTGCACTTTTGGAGGCAAACTAATTTTTTTAATTTAATCCATTGTAAATAACTGTTGCTGAAAATCAATGAACACGGTGGCTATCACTTAGTCTTACTCTTATTATTTGTTATATAAATGCTCTATTGGTACTATATGAAAATTCATAAAAAATAAAAATTTTAGAAGAAAATGAAAAAGTTAGAAAGGTAAAATGTCAAAGAGACGGTACGGAAAAGTAAAAACCCCAATTTAACTTAAACCTCAGTTAAATAAAAATAAAAATTCGTTGCTGCTGACCATTTTATCTTTCTTTTAAATCATTAAAGCAGTCATTTATAACTTTAAAATGCAATTTTATTAACATTAATTTCGCTCGATTTTTATTTCTGTTTTTTATTTCTGAATAACTCAAATATTTCAAACCTTTACCGAGAGTAAATTGGAAGGAAATTTCTTCAGTTACGCTAATTCAATACTAGTGGATTAAAAAATTTCAATTGTCCACTTACCTTTTTTAGGGCTTAAAATTTTGTTTAAAATAAAATACGCATCATGCAAGAGCTGTACTTTAAAACAGATTTACAGCAAAAAATACAAGCAGCAAGGAAATTGATTCAGTAATGTTAATTCAATCCCACTGAATTTACAAAGTTCAATGAAATTGAATGGTGTTCATGAAACTTCAATGATAACACTAAAATTTCCATTAATCAGTTTATTGAATCAATTGGCAATCGGCAATCTACAATTGCATTACCGATGCAGGGACTAATTTCCTCCTAAACTCAAATTAATCACACTGTCGATAGTTCGCTAGATGAAATGGAATACAAAATCTAACTTTAGTTCTAATCTAAATCTAATCTGAATCGTAGAACGAGCTACCAATGCAGAATATTATTAACTACTCTCTGACACAAAACTATTGTTATTTCTTATTTAAATATTCTGTGGGTACTAAATGTGAATTCATTATAAGTAAAAATTTAGAAGAATATAAAAAGTTAGAGAGGTAAAATGTCAAAGAGTCGGTAAGGAAAATTAAACACACAAATTTAACTTAACCTAAGTTAAATACAAAAAAAATCTTTGCTAGTGACAATTTTTTCTTTATTTTAATTCAATAAGGCAATGGTTTATAAGTTTTAAATTTTATTTTATTAACTTTGATTTCGCCAAATTTTTATTCCTAAAAGTTAAAATTTTGTGAAAATACCTCAAATTTTTCAATCTTTATAGGGAATAAAAATTGTTAGGGGATTGTTTCAGTTGCGCTAATTCAATCTCAGTAAATTATCGAAATCTGTTTTAGGGATTAAAATTTTGGATAAAATAAAATTCGCATTATACATGAGTTATAAAATAAAACAAATTTATAGCAAATATTTTAATCCTTTATAGGTAGTAAAAATTTCAAGGAAATTGTTTCCTTAACGCTAATTCAATCCCAGTAAATTAACAAAGTTCAATGAAATTGAGTGGCGTTTATGAAACTTCAATGATAACACTAAAATTTCCGTTAATCAATTTATTGAATCAATTGGCAATCGGTAATCTGCAATTTCATTATAGATGCAGGAACTAATTTCCCCCTAAACCCCGATTAATCACACTATCCATAGTTCACTAGATGCAATGAAATACAAAATCTAAATTTAGCTCTAATCTAAATCAAATCTGAATCGCAAAACAAGCTGCCAATGCAGAATATTATTAACTACTCTCTCTGACACAAGGCCGTAAACATGGGGTGGTTTTAAGAATTCACCTTTCTTTCCCTATTTCGATTTTTTTTCTTTTTGTTTCTTCTTCTTCTTCATTTTTTTTTTTTTTTTTTTTTTTTTTTTTAATTCTTTAATACAAGTTTTAACATTTCGAATATTTTGAGCCTGGTCGAACTTGACAAAAGAATAAATAAAGAAATAAAGAAAAATTAAAAATTAAAATATTATAAAGGTAAGTTTTCACTTATGTTTGGGCATTTGATAAATATTTATTATTAGTATAGTGGTTTGGACTTTTTGGTAATCGATGTTACTTTTGTTTGATTTTTGTGAGATAAATTTTCATAAATTGCATTTTTATTTAATAATTTGAATTTTCGATGAAAATGTTAGTTTATTAAATTTAATTTCGCCAGATTTTTATTTCTGAAAGTTAAAATTTTGTGAGAATACCTCAAATATTTCAATCCTTTGCAGTGAGTAAAAATTGTAAAGAAATTACTTCATTTGCGTATTCAATCCCAGGATATTAACAAAATTCAATTATCTACTTGCCTTCTGTAGGGCTTAAAATTTTGTTTAAAATAAAATACGCATCATACATAAGTTGTACTTTAAAACAGATTTGCAGCAAATATTTAAATCCTTTGTAGGGAATAAAAATTTCAAAGAAATTGTTTCAGTAATGTTAATTCAATCCCAGTAAATCTACAAAGTTCAATGAAATTGAATGGTGTTCATGAAACTTCAATGATAACACTAAAATTTCCGTTAATCAGTTTATAGAATCAATTGGCAATCGGCAATCTACAATTGCATTACCGATGCAGGGACTAATTTCCTCCTAAACCCAAATTAATCACACTGTCGATAGTTCGCTAGATGAAATGGAATACAAAATCTAACTTTAGTTCTAATCTAAATCTAATCTGAATTGTAGAATGAGCTACCAATGCAGAATATTATTAACTACTCTCTGACACAAGGCTGTTGCTGTTATTTCTTATTTAAATGTTCTATGGGACTATATGTGAATTCATTATAAGTAAAAATTTAGAAAATTATAAAAAGTTAGAGAGGTGAAATGTCAAAGAGTCGGTAAGGAAAATTAAACACACAAGTTTAACTTAACCTAATTTAAATAAAAAAAAATCTTTGCTGGTGACAATTTTTCTTTATTTTAATTCAATAAGGCAGTGGTTTATAAGTTTTAAATTTTATTTTATTAACTTTAATTTTGCCAAATTTTTATTCCTGAAAGTTAAAATTTTGTTAAAATACCTCACATTTTCGTAACAATGCAATGCCGTAAACAATGGGGTGATTTTAAGAGTTTTTCTTTCTTTCCCTTTTTCGGATTTTTTTTCTTTCTTTCTTTTTGTTTCTTCTTTTTTTTTAAATTCTTAAATACAAGTTTTAACATTTCGAATATTTTGAGCCTGGTCGAACTTGACAGAAGAATAAATAAAGAAATAAAGAAAAATTAAAAATATTGTAAAGGTAAGTTTTCACTTATGTTTGGGCATTTAATGAGTATTTATTATTAGTATAGTGGTTTGGACTTTTTGGTAATCGATGTTACTTTTGTTTGATTTTTGTGAGATAAATTTTCATAAATTGCATTTTTATTTAATAATTTGTATTTTCGATGAAAATGTTAGTTTATTAAATTTAATTTCGCCAGATTTTTATTCCTAAAAATTAAAATTTTGTGAGATTACCTCAAATATTTCAATCCTTTATAGTGAGTAAAAATTGTAAAGAAATTGTTCCAGTTACTTATTCAATCCCAGTAAATTAACGAAGTTTAATTATCTACTTACCTTTTATAGGGCTTACATTTTTTTTTTAATAAAATGCGCATCGTACATGAGTTGTACAGTAAACAGACTTACAGCAAATATTTTAATCCTTTATAGAGAGTAAAAATTTCAAGGAAATTGTTTCAGTAACGCTAATTCAATCCCCGTAAATTAACAAATTTCAATGAAATTGAATAGTGTTCATGAAACTTCAATGATAACACTAAAATTTCCGTTAATCAGTTTATTGAATCAATTGGCAATTGGCAATCTGCAATTTCATTACGGACGCAGGAACTAATTTCCCCCTAAACCCAGATTAATCACACTATCGATAGTTCACCAAATGTAACGAAATACAAAATCTAAATTTAGCTCTAAACTAAATCTAATCTGAATCGCAAAACGAGCTACCATTGCAGTATATTATTAACTACTCTTTGACACAAGGCTGTAAACAATGGGGTGGTTTTAAGAGTTCAACTTTCTTTCCCTATCTAGATTTTTTTTTCTTTTTTTACAGATTCTTCAATACAAGTTTTAACATTTTGAATATTTTGAGCCTGGTCAAACTTGACAGAAGAATAAATAAAGAAATAAAGAAAAATTAAAAATTAACCCTTTCGGGTCTGGTGTACTATGTCTGGTTGTACATGTCCTTTAAAGGAGTATTATTTTGGTTTAAGCAATACTTTTGCTACCATTTAGATGTAGTAATGTTAGTATATGTCTATCATTTATTAAATGGCTTTATTTATGTTTAGGCATTTAGTAATAATAATTATTATTATTATTTGTTTTATTCCCTTTGCGCTTTTGCGATTCTGTTATTTTACACATACATTTTACTCATTAAATTTAAAATAAAAGTTACTTTTCTGTAATAATCATGTATATAATAAAGCACAAAAAGCATTAGAAAGTTGTAATATAAGTTAAATCTCATTGTAATACAATATTTTCTAAACGTAACCGAAAGTTCTTCTTTTACCTATTGTCATATGAATATTAATTGAACAGCATATTAAACAACAACATTTGTTATCTTTCAGACAATAGAATATTCGTCAAATACTAATTAATCTGTTTGGATAGATGCTGTAAATGCTATTAACGTAAAAGTAATTTTTTCTAAAAAGTGAAAAAAAATCGGACACGAAAGGGTTAATATATTGTAAAGGTAAGTTTTCCATTATGTTTGTGCATTTAATGAATATTTATTATTAGTATAGCTGTTTGGACTTTTTGGTCATACATTTTATTTTTGTTTGATTTTGTGAGATAAATTTTCATAAAATAGCATTTTTATTTAATAATTTGAATTTTCGATGAAAATGTTATTTTATTAAATTTAATTTCGCCAGATTTTTATTGGTGAAAATAAAAAATTTGTGAGAATGCTTCAAGTATTTCAATCCTTTACAGTGAGTAAAAATTGGAAAGTAATTATTTCAGTTACGTATTCAATCCCAGTAAATTAACGAAGTTCAATTATCTACTTACCTTTTATAGGGCTTAAAATTTTGTTTTAAAATAAAATGCGCATTGTACATGAGTTGTACAATAAAACAGATTTACAGCAAATATTTTAATCCTTTATGGGCAGTAAAAATTTCAAGGAAATTGTTTCCTTAACGCTAATTCAATCCCAGTAAATTAACAAAGTTCAATGAAATTGAATGGCGTTCATGAAACTTCAATGATAACACTAAAATTTCCTTTAATCAGTTTATTGAATCAATTGGCAATCGGCAATCTACAATTGCATTACAGATGCAGGGAATTATTTCCTCCTAAACCCAGATCAATCACACTGTCGATAGTTCACTAGGTGAAATGCAATGCAAAATCTAACTCTAGTTCTAATCTAAATCTAATCTTAATCGCAAATTAAGCTACCA
This sequence comes from Maratus speculifer, assembly GCA_964019185.1. Taxonomy (NCBI): domain Eukaryota; kingdom Metazoa; phylum Arthropoda; class Arachnida; order Araneae; family Salticidae; genus Maratus; species Maratus speculifer. The sequence goes on from OZ025293.1 coordinate 369,255,171, forward strand.
ATGTACAATATTATTAATTACTCTCTGGCACAAGGCCGTGAACAATGGGATGGTTTTGAGAGTTCATCTCTCTTTCCCTATTTAGAATCTTTTTTCTTTGTTTCTTTTTTTGCTAACTCTCCTTCCCTAATTCATATATATATATTGGGAGTTCATGATGGATATATTCTTTTTTATACTGAGAACTTTTTGTAAAATAAAGCACTTACTTCTATCGTTACAAGAAGAAAGTATTGGATTCGTGAAAATTTTCCACTTCCAGTTTTCGAAGGATTTGCACATTTTAAAGGTCAAAGATCTTGAAGAACATGTTTCTACAAAATGTCTATCTGTCTATATGTGACGCAAATTTTCCGGTGAGCGGCGAAATTTAATAAAAAATTACATTAAAATAGAACCTGGTATAAATTGGTGGTGATTTGTTTTGGGTGTAAATCATCCAAAAGACGGCGTTGCTATGCTGAATTTTTCATGATTTCTGCAATAGCTTTATCTCCTGATTTAATGCATTTTATCTATTTCACCAATTTATCAATTTTCATTATTTTCAGATTCAGTTATTTCTTGATATGATTTGGTACTGATTACGTTTTGGTGCAAATCGCCCAACAGGTGGCACTGTTATACTGCATTTTTTACGATTTCCGCAATATATATATCTTCAAGAACTAATGCACGAATTTTCAAGAAACTTCATATTCAATTAGATGTTGACACACGTTGTTGCTGATAGGTTTATGATGTTATTCGCCCAATAGTTGGTGCTGCTATGCTGGATTTTTTACGATTTTTGCTGTGACTCAAAAACTTATGCACGGATTTTTTTCCCCACCTTCAAATTCAGTTAGACGTTGAGATATAAGTTGTTGCTGATTAGTTTTTAGTGTAAATCACTCAACAGGTGGCATTGCTGTGCTGCATGTATCAGGATTGAGACGATTTTAGGGATAGTTCTATCACAAGAACTAATGTACGGAATTTCATTTCTTAAGAATTATCATGATGGGCATATAATTTGTCATTTAGTTTTGCCACTGCGATAGCGAATTTAGAAGTATTGATATGTATGAGATAGCAGAAAGGTTTGTGATTGGCACATCCGATTAGTTACAATAATGCTATGTCAACGATAGTTACAGGCTTTGTGTAAGTTCTATTATTCATATCTTCCATCTTAACGTTGTTATGAACGTTGTTAACGTTGTCCATCTTAACGCATTTTTTTGATTCAATTAGGCAAAAAAATTTGCTTTGAAAAACAGGTGATAAAAGACTAAAAATTCTATAAAATAAATCTATGAAAAAAAATAGACATTATTTGATAGGTTTTTTTAAATATTGATGAATTAAGTGGTTATATAAGACGAAGGTTAAAATTTGGAAAATTACTAATGACATAGTTGCCAACCTGACATTAATTTTCCGTAATACGTGCGTTAATTTGAACCTCGTTTAATGAATTTCCAACTAGAATTTTTTTAAAGAAATAAAATTAAATATTTTCCATTTAGAATCTGAATTTAAATAAATAAAGATTCATGAAATAAATTTTCTGGTTTGAAATGAGGTTAACCTGAATCAAATTAATCCAAGTATTACGGAAGATTAGTTGAAAGTTGGCAGCTATGTAATGACAAAAAATTGAGCACTTACAGCTTTGAGCACTGTAAAAATAAATAGGTTAAAGCCACCAGTTATTGACAACTAACCAATAACGACACATCAGCAAAAATCTAACTCAAATAAGTATTTTCTAACATTCAGAAAAGTAATGATGCCCTTTAGAAGTAATGCAGGCATTTCTTTGTATTTTAGAGTTTATTCATCATTAGTAAACCTAGAAAATTACTAAATAAGGAAAGGAAACAAAAATTGCTATTTTATTGCAAACATCTTGTTTCTAAAATTAAGGTAGAGGTTTTATGTCTTTACTTTATCTGTAATGAAACCATCGTAAACTTTTTCTTAAGTTATACTTTCAGAAATTTATTAGAAGATTCCGATGATACATTAGGGACGTGATTTATAATTTATAGTTCCCGCCTTTGCAACTCTAAATAAAACATAATTTTTGGCGTTTTGTTATCGTTCAATTTGAAGCAATTGATGGAATGTGATCAGGCATATTTCCGTGAATATGCTTAAATGTTTCATTGAAAAAAGCTTACAAAAGAACTGATTTATTGTGAAATGTTACTCTCTGGAATATAAATACAATCCCGCCAAAAAATGAAAATAATTCTATGTGCTTATCCGCTTATATTATATACCTCTGGAAGCTGTCACTTCTTATTTTGAGAAATAGTCCTGCTTGTTATCAGTATGTTTTATTTCTAACGAACTAATTTAATCTAAAATGGTAAGTTAATAATTTTCCGCCACGATCTTCATTTTGAGTGATTTTTTCACTCCCACCAAGAGCGAAGGAGGGTTGAATTCTAGTCTGCAAGGCCACTGGAATTAATGAGGAGTGACTGTCGAGCTATTTGAACACATGGTGTCTATCAGAATGTCGGGGTCACGAGCTCGCTGACTCCTTCCAAGACAGCGACCTTCTAAGATCCGGCAAGTAAGCCTACTTATTTTGCTTCTGTCATCTTCCTTTCAGCTAGCGTTGATCTTGTTGTCATCGGTTTCTCAAAATTTGGAACATCCATATTTACTCAGATCAAACTGTTCAGAAACAAAAGAAAGCTTGGGTTGAATGAAATTACAAATATTCGTTTAACATAGAACAAATTACGATATCATATTTTTTTTCCTAAAGTGACACAACTCGAGAAACATTAATTTTGAGTTTTTACCGTTAAAATCATAAGTAAACATTCATCTATCATGTGAAAAAAGTATAGGATGATTATGAATGAATATCTCAAATTTGCAGGGCTTTTTTTAAAAAAAGAAAAAAAAAGTAAAACGCCGTTGCTAATTGGAAATGAATAATAACAGTTTAAAGTTTATATTTAACGCAATTATAAGTGTTCAATGTGAGCCCCTCTAGAAACACGAAAGATATCGAGAAAATATCATAACACATCCCACACTCTTTTTTAGCATGTCCGGTGTGATTCTTTGAGATATGCATGTCCTAAGTTCATCAACAACAGTTGTTAGCGGTCAAACAAACACATAATATTTGATAAGACCCGAAGAAAAAAAATTGCTGAAAATGTGTGGGCTGAGTGACCTTATCACTCGATTTCGTTCGCGTTTCTGGGGGGGCTCACATTGAACACTTATAACTGTGTTTAATTGACATTTTCAAATGCTATATTTGATTTTTGATGAACAACAAGGTTGTATTTTTTTTTCTTTTAATAATCCTATAAATTTGAGATATTCATTTGAAAACGCCCTCTACATTTATTCAACTTTATATTCTACCTCCTAGATTAGATTATGTGTATATATTGCAAACGAAATTTAGAAAGAACAACATATTCTGCAAAATAGCGATTGTGTCTGAAATCTGTAATCAAGAACGTTAAACTCTGTCTCGTATATGGTTTTTTATTTTATTTTATTTTTTACATAAATTATGAATGTAAAAGTCCACAGCTTATGGAACATCCATATGGAACATATGAAACATCTACAACTTAACTAAAATCACAAATGATTTTAGTCAATCAATAAATTTATAAAGCTTCGATTGCATGGGTGACTCTCCAAGTAGGCCAAATTATATGGGAGGAGTGATTGTAAGGAAATGATGAATTTTAATAAAATGCCCATTGACCTTTTTTGCCATTATCTGAATTGAGATTAGGCTTAGTGGACTTAAACTATACCCAAATATTTATAAATCAGTAATATTTTTTAAAAATATTTACCTGTAGTTAATAGAGGCTGCTGAGGAAGTTGTGAGGAAGGCTTAAGACTTCATAACTAATTTTAATATGATTTTTTTTTCTTTGGTGTACATTAAAAAATGAAGGAAATTCATCAAACTCTCAATTTAATGAAAAAGAAAAATTATAAACTATAATGTTAAATCATGCACAAAAATATTAAATACACCATGGAAAGCAAGTTAAAAAATCAAACCTCTATCTATACAAGCAATAAAGCCTTCGTACTTATCGAACAAGCAAGGTATATAAATATGAACAAAGAGAAAAATCAATTTAAAGTTTTCATTTGTTTGAGTCATTTGTTGTCAATTGCGCTGGATCTGTTAACAAAAAGTACAATATCTCGCAATATAATTGTCGCATAGGTAAAAATGAGGTGCCAAAATATTCGCAATTAAAAAAGCTTTCAATTAATATTAAAAAAAGAAAATAAATATTTTGACCAATTTCAAGGTAGTATGTTCCCTTAATGGTGCGCACCTGTAGGCACTCCCTGACGCAATAATTCACTTTTTTTACACATAAAAATTTAAAAAAATGAGTGAAATGTCAAGAAATATAACGCAAAAATTCCGAAGGTAATATCTCTTTTATTTTTAATTAGAAACAGTTCATAAAAATCACGTGAATTTTAGGGCAAAGATGTAGAACTTAACTGCTTCCCTGATTAATATCGACTTACCTCGGGTTCGTATATATTGCAGTAAACATTAACCCGAGAATACTCAGGTTTAGCATAATTCGTCACTACAATTTGCTTTATCAAATTTTTATTCGGAATGAAGCTTAAAAACAAAGAAAATATTCTTATATAATATTTGTATTTGACTGACAATTTTTCAAGTTCTTTTTTATATGAAATGCAAATAATGAAATGCGATTGCAAAAAAATGTGATGATTTTTTGTAGGTTTTTTTATTCAAAAAATAGATAAGAGAAGCGGTTTATTTAATTTCCAACTTAGTACAATTTATTACCCCAGAACATAAATCTCGAATTCAGCAATTCACTAAGTACAGATAAAATGAAAAGTAGTTGAAAACTAAGTCAGCCTGAGTCTCTGTAATTTATGAATGAAAATACGCATTTTTTGAGACAATCAGTGACATTTTTGATAGGATAGAAGCTAAGACTAAGTAAAGATCCTGATATATTTTTAATATTTTCTGAATGAGAATGGCCAAATCAGGCTTGGGAAGTTTTCGCTTATTCGAAAATCTCTTAAAATGCAGACTTCCGATACGTCAGCCTCTTTCCTAATAGCAAAAAGTCTATCGGAATTCAGTTTGAATAAAAATTTCAGTCGGTAAGTAGCAAAGAATAAAGCATAACTTTCCAAGTCAAAAATGACGTCCTTTAATTAAAATTTGTTTAAAAATAGTTTCAATTACTTTTCCTTAATTATTGACGTCAGAAAATATAAATAAAAAAAAATCAAAGTTCGCTGATTCATTTTCCTTCAAATAATTTCGATATTTAAGTCGATGCTTCAGTTACAGTCTATATGCCTTTTACATTGTATATTGTTTATTTAAAAAAAAAAAAAAATGCTTCCAGACAGGCGTTTCGAGTTATGTTGGCGGGACAATGACTTCTAAATTAAAACATAAAAATACAGTAAACAGTATTCAAACAGAGTCTGCCTACAACGGAATTCTCTTTTAAACATAAAAATCTCATGTCCCTAAAGTAATAATAACTTGCCTGATAAGTCGAAAATCAGTTTAAGGCGGAAATATATTTGATATCTTTGATTAAGCTTTAGTATTATTACTAGTGCAATCTATATTTTTTCTACCACTCTTATGGGAAAAAAAAATCACTTTTTTATCCCTCGAATTTCTCGATTGAGTTAAGAGTCTACCCAAATCAAGCGAAAGTACTGGCAAGCTAATGTTAAGCTAATTGAAAGCTACATACAAAAATCTCGATTGTATTTTAATCATTTAAATGATTTGTTATTTTGTTAGTTTTTTTTTTTCTTTTGCTTAGGATAGCTGAGGTTGGTCATGAACAAGTTTCTTTTTGCTTTTCCAATTTTGGTTATTTTCTCGGAAATTCGAACTGGTTCTGAAATGGAAAGTATGCAGTCAATATCGAAAGACTAAAATCTAGCCCGGATCGAGATTAACCTCAGCTACCCCCCCCCCCCCAAAAAAAAAAAAAAAAAAAAAAAAAAAACTTGAAAATAAAGTTCTCACACTGTCACAAAAACTCGTCTACAGACGCTAAATTATTCCTTTTTTTTTCACATTTATATAAAATATGTTTTATCCATGAATTCTTCCCGAAATCCTCAAAGACAGAGATAAATTCCATTCATTCTTAAGCACGCGTGCGTATTGGCTCTATTTATATTAAAATCCGAATAAATTTTTAAAAAGAAAAGCCAAAAATATTACGACAATTTACGTTTCATTTTATTTTATTTTGTATTTTATTTTATTTTATTTTATTTTATTTTGGTCATTTCATGCTATAATGTTATAAAAGATAAATTTAACATTTGATCACCTTTTTTTAAATTACAAGGAAACAATTTTTTTCAGTTCAATTTTTTATTACAAAATCGTTGATAAAAATCATTGATAAAATCAATGTAATCATTGCAAAGAAAAATTCTTTATGTTGGAAATATTCTTATTGAAATGCAAACATTTCCTTAATATTGTTTAAATTGGAAAAAAAAAAATTATCAATACTGGTGCAATGTGTAGAAATGTATACACCATAATGTAGGAGAATATTTTATGCCAATATTTAGAGAAGATATAGCCAATAATGATCTATTATTGGTTTACTACAATACAGTTTAAAAAAAAAAAAAAAAAAAAAAGATACTAGCAAGAAGGTTTACGAAAATACAGTATAACCACTTCCAAACTATCCAAGATTCTGAAAAACTTTTTTACTGTCAGAAATACCAGAAACCAATTGATATTTGGAATTAAGGGGACGCAGTACCTTGAAATTGGTCAAAATGTCGATTTTCTTTTTTAAAAATATTAACTTAAAGCTTCTTTAATTGTGAATATTTTGACACCTCATTTTTACCTATACGACAGTTATATCGCGAGATATTGTAAATTTTGTTAATATATCCAGCGTAGTTAAACATACAAATGAAACTTTAAGCTAATTTTTTCTCCCTGTTCATATTTTTATAGACTTCTTGATCGATAAATTCTAAGACTTTTTTGCTAATTTAGATAGAGGTTAGATTTTTTTTTTTTTTTACTTCTTCTCCATGGTGCATTTAATATTTTTGTGCATGGATTTAACATTCAAGTTTATATCTATATTTTTAAATATTTAATTTGAGTGTTTGTTGAATGTCCTTCATTTTTTAATATACACGAGAGAAAAAAAAAATCTTATTAGATGTAAAATCCCATGCATCTAAAAATACATGCATTATTTTATATCGTATATTCTAATAAATGTGGAAAAAAATGAAACAAATATATTCATATTTATAAAAGAAGTAAGATTTTTAAAAAGTTATTTTTTAATTGAAATTTTAGAAAATAGGTTCTTCTACAAGATTTATTATTACTATTTTTTAATATTTAGTATTAAGTACTGTGCCACCACACATTATTACAGTATTATTCAAAATTGAAGAGCTGGTTTATGCGTCCTCTTAAAAAAAAGAAAAAAAAGACCATACGTGATTTTTTTTTTTTTTTTTTTTTTTTTTTTTTTTACCGTAGTTATTTTCTGAACGAGGAACTAACAATAAACTTCCATAGCTCGGAAACTGTTATTTTTCAGCTAAACAATTGAGATTCAGTAACAAAATTTATACAAGTAGGAGTTTTATTAAGTTTATTTTCCGATGTTAATTTAGGACACTTGTCCATCGAACACTGTTGTTGAACATGAAATTGTTTATTTGAGAAAGAAATTATATTTCGTGTTAATATATATATATATATATATATATATATATATATATATATATATATATTAATGTGCCTGTAAGAACACTACTCGACAACGTTTCCGAATATTATGAGCAGCAAAAGGTATTCTTGTTCCGAAAAGCTTAAATCTCAGAAATATGTCGGTTTCTGAGATATCTGAAAAATAATGCAACTGTGGGTCACTTGTTTTATTTTTGTAAACGTTCCTATAAATCCAGAAATCGTTCCACTTCTTTTATTTTGTAGATGTATGACTTTTTTTCTATTGTTGTGATAGCTTTAAGGGAGCAGTTCACCTTTTCAAAAATTATGTTTTTTTTTTTTTTTTTTTTTTTAAACATGATTCAAATGGTGAACTCACTAAATTTCAATATTCTACTAAAAGGGAATTGCGAAAAACATTTTTTAACTGCATATTTAATTAAAGCTATTTAAAAGTTTGAAAAAATGCATTTTTTAAAATCCCTACTGCTTTTTTAAAAATATTGACTTTTTTTGAGATTTTCAAATTTCATTCCTGATTATGTGCCCCTGTAAAAAGTGAGAACTAGTTATTATACATGAAGTTACATGTAGTAAACCTCAGCAACGTGTATTAATTTCTTTATATGTGAAATATTTTAACATATTTAAAGTATGCAAAAAATATTTCTCTCCATACCATTATGAATGAAATTCTTTTATGTGTCCTTTTAAATAAAAAATAAATATTTTTTGAACCGCATATTTTACTCAATGTATATCTTAGTACACTTCATAAATGCATATAAATTTCATTATGTTCGAAATGCTGTGACATCATTAAAATGCACTTAAAACATTTTTTCTTCATTGACCGTAATGTAACGGAATGCTTTTGATTGTCAATGTAACTGAACTATACATCCGATTTTTATAAAATTTGAAACGATTATTTTAACGAAAATATTTCATCAATTATACATTTAAAAATCCATAACATTCCATTGGGTAGCTTTTGCTCTGTTATATATATTGACGGAACAAACGCCAACTATAAATGCTACGTATTTATGTAAATACGGACACACCTAAAATATCTTAGCATTTTTAAAACATAAAAATGAACAAAATATGAACATGGAGAAAAAGCCATTTAGATTTTTAATTTGTATGGGTAATTGCGATAGGATGTGTAAACAAAATTTCATTTAATATTAAAAAAAAAAAAAAAAAAAAAAAAAAAAAAAAAAAAAAAAAAGGAAAAGAAAGAAAAAAAAGAAAAAAAGAAAGAAAGAAAGAAAATAATATTTTCGATCAATTTTGGGGTAAATTGTCCTCTTAATTATACTTAAAAGAAGAAAAGAAAAAAATAACCTTTTTATTTTACAATCTCGAGTTGATATACAAGCAAAAACTTTCCACTAAAGTTATATGTAGAGAAGTATAAACTATCATAAATGAAAACTGAACGCTAGACAAATGTCAGAATTGCTTTGTAGTTCCTTGTAAAACTAGAGTGAAAGATAAATTCAACTTCCTCTGAGGACTTTTTTTTTCCCCTCAAATGAGAAGGAAACTAATTCTTTTTTACAGCTTTTATCTGCTATAAAATGATTGATTAACGGGTGAGTTCGCCTTTTTTTTAATTATTATTATTATTAAGACTTCGTTTCCGTCATCACGAACTTCAGAGTGGATTTCTATAAAAGACGAAATCCTGACAGTTGCGAAAAAATTCATTTATTTAGTAAAAATGAAAAAAAATACTTAATTTATTAAAACATTTTATACTTATAGAAATAAAAGTTTGTATCACGGTGCTGCATTAGAAAACTTTTGAAACATAAATGAATATGAATTAGTAATGAAATAATTTTCAGCTTAGCATTAATATAATCTGAAATAAAACAATTAATATTAAGTTGTTACAGCATCCTGTTCAAACCAAATTTAGAAAATAATATAAATTACCATTTATTGTTTTCATGCCCGAGTAAGAATGCTAGATAACAAGAGCGTATACTCTCAAAAAAACTTCCGTCTTTTTACAGAAAAAGTACTGGCAGCACTGCTGCCAGAAATTGTCTGTAGATTGACGATTATCCGTTTATTTTTTTCTCCGTCAAAAGAGGTAAAATATCCGTCATTTGAAAAAAATTCTTGAAAATATCAATCCGGCACGGCTGAGGATCAAACTCACGATCCCAGCATTGGCAGACAAACGCGCTACCTCGACGCTACCGTTGTACATTAATGAAGTGCTTTAAAGTAGAATTATTCATTTCATATGGATGTGATTGGTCTATTTCGTTACAAAGCTTTTAATTTTGAAGTTAGTTTCGGAAAGATTTCATCTTTCATGACACTGTGGCTGGGTTTTTTTTTTTACGTTTAGTATTAATATACTATAAAAATGTAAATTTTAAATATATTACGTAGATTGCTAAAGGAAAAGTTTGGGTATTATATTTTTATTCGATAAGATTTTTTTTTAATATAATTTTTTTCATTTTATTTTTTAATTAAAATATCTTTCAAATGTGTTCACTTAAAGTACATTTTAAATGCGAATATTTATTATATAAATAACTTAGTATATTCAACTTTATTCAACTTATCCAACTTTGGATAACAAATTGTGAGAACTTTTGAATGAATAAAGAAAGTAATTGTTATTTATTTTTAAATTCGAAAACATTTTTGTCTTTTTAAAACTAAATTAGACATTATAATTTGTTTATTTTGTTTTTCCTTTTAAAAATAAATTCGAATTTATTACTAACAGACCCAATACGCATGTGTGCTAGAAATAAACAGAATCTCTCCCTCATTTTTCGACGCTCGGAATGAATTCACAGACCCAATACGCATGCGTGCTAGAAATAAACAGAATCTCTCCCTCATTTTTCGACGCTCGGAATGAATTCACAGATCAAATACGTTTTCTGGGAGTACGGAAATTATTTGTGAAAAAATGAGGATAACTTAGTGTATATTGACGAATTTTTCTGACAGTGTAGATCACAGAAAACATTTTCCTTTAAATTGCAATTTAGGCTTGCATTTTTAAAATCACACATGTGGATCTAAAAATATTAATCCTCTCAAATATAAATTTAACTATTGGCAACCTATATTTAAACATAAAAAATAAAAGAATTAGAAAGATTAATGATCTAAAAATCTTCATTTTTTCCCACTCGAAAAGAGGCGTACTTCTCATCCTGTTGTAAACAAAAAAAAAATAACAATTTTTGCAGAATTAGTAATTTATAACATATTATTTCCTACACGTAACACAATGTATTATAACTACGTGAAAACTAAGAGCATTTTAACATAATTTTAAGCAGTTTAATTCGAGTTTTTTCCAGCAGCAAGTTGAGTTGTTACACAAAAAGTCAGTTGGTTGACAAGTATGCATAGTATCTGTACCGTCCCAAACTCAGTATTGGCAGAAGGGAAAAGTATATAAATATAACAATTTTATTAAAAAAATGATTTTTTTTCTCCAGAAATCAGCATTGCCATTTATTGGAACATACTGTGCAAAAATCGTGTAAAAGTAACACGAAATAGAGGAGGTATACTCATTTAAATGTACAATGAAGGAAAAAAAAGTTAAGACCATCAGCAAAGCTAATTTTTAATGCTAACACAATGCCATCGCAAAATTATACACATAAAGTTATAAAAGTTTTCTTATTTGTTTTAAATGACGATAATCTTTATCTTTATATACATAAATCTTCTATACGTGTGTTTGTTACTGAACTCCTCCTAAACGACTGGACCGATTTCAATGAAATTTTGTGAGTGTGTTCCAGTGGATTCGAGAATGGTTTAGATTCACATTTCATCGAAATTGATTAAGTACTTTTTTAGTAATTAGGCAAAAACTAATAGTTAGTGATTTTTCGCTAATTAAAAGTGTTGAATAAGTTCTCTGAATACAGTGCGGACGGAATGGCCAAGCGGTCTAAGGCGCCAGCTTTATGCTTTGGTTCTTAAAGAAAGAGATCGTGTGTTCGATCCCCACTTCTGACATACGTGTATGATTTGCAATAAATTTTTCTAACTTCAGAAAATCGTTAAATTTTAACTAAAAAGAGAAAAATAAACTTTTCTATCAAAAATTGAATCCATTTCAAAAACTACTGCAAAGTGAAAAATAATTTCCTTTCATAATTATAATAAGAAATTAAATTAAGAGTGTAGTATTTATCGTACGTATTATTATATTTATGTACATTTATTTGATTTTTTGGAGTCGGTGCCGGGACAACGTGGACAACGTCTGTCGGTGCCGCATATTTCAGATGTGTATATTGCTGGGACGATTACTGTTTCTAAACCAATAGGAGAGCGTCATTATCACGGTCAAGTACACGCCCACACAGTTTGATTGACAGGAACTCGTGGACAATTGACGGTGCTAATTATAACGATAATCTGTTGCGGATGAAAGTGAGCTGACTGGCTGAATGGTTAGAGCGTCGAGCTTGAAACCGGGGGATATGGGTTCGAGTCCATCGTGGGCCGAGAGTCCGTGGGTGATTTTTTTTTTTTTTAATTATTGAAGGCTGTCTTTTATTAATAAATAAGACATTTAAAAAATATATATTTCAAACCCTTTTAATATTCTAAATATCGTTCCAAAATGAACAAATTAATTAAACAAATGGGAAAAAAAGTATTCTGCGAAAATATCCGTATAAGCAAAATTCTTACTTTAATTTTTATTTATTTATTTATTTATTTATTTCAGGATCAGAGGAAGTATAATTTCTAATTGAAATAAATAAAATTCAGTCATTTTGAAAAAAAAAAAATTCTTTCGTACCTTTAATTTTTAATTACCGAGTACAAATTCAAACAATCCGATAAATAATAAACACACACGATCAATTGTCCACGAGTTCCTGTCAATCAAACTGTGTGGGCGTGTACTTGACCGTGATAATGACGGTCTCCTATTGGTTTAGAAACAGTAATCGTCCCAGCAATATACACATCTGAAATATGCGTCGGTGCCACAACGTCTGTCGGGTCCACTAGTATATATATATATATATATATATCTTCTGTGCGTGTGTTTATCACTGAACTCCTCCTAAACGACTGGACCAATTTTAATGAAATTTTGTGTGTGTGTTCCAGTGGATTCAAGAATGGTTTAGATTCACATTTCATTGAAACTGATTCAGTACTTTTTTAGTAATTAGGCAAAAACTAATAGTCAGGGATTTTTCGCTAATTAAAATTGTATAATTTTGCTGAATAGAGTGCGGACGGAATGGCCGAGCGGTCTAAGGCGCCAGATTTAAGCTCTGGTTCTCGAAGAAAGAGGTCGTGTGTTGGAACCCCACTCCTGACACACGTGTATGATTTGCAATAATTTTTTCTGCATTATAATTTTAATCAACCGACTTCAGAAAATCGTTAACTTTTAACTAAAACGAGAAAATGAACTTTTCTATCAAAAATTCAACCGACTTCAAAAACTACTGCAAAGTGAAAAATAATTTCCTTATATAATTGTAATAAGAAATTAAATTAAGAGCGTAGTATTTATTGTGCGTATTATTATATTTATGTGCATTTATTTGAATTTTTGGAGTCGGTGCCAGAACAACGTCTGTCGGGTCCGCTAGTATATTTTTAAAATTCAAAAATTAAGAATTAGATAATACAGTTTTGTGGGAAAAGTTTCGGAGCAGCATACTTTAAAATTGGCCAAGATATCGATTTTTCTTTTTTAATGTTAAATTAAAGCTTGTTGAATTTTGAATATTTTGACACCTGAGTTTTACCCATATGATGATCATATCGCGTTATATTGTAAACTTTGTTCATGCTTTTCACATTTAAATCCTTGCTTTATAAATCTATGAGGAAAGCATAAGAAGAGCTGAAATGATAGAGATGATATGTGACAAAAAATAAAATAAAATAAAATAAAATAATAAGAGCTGATCATATTATTGAAGATATTCATTAGTCTCCTACCATCTGTTAAATTATTATTGAAAAAAAAAATACTCACATGCATTTTAACCGTTTAAACGCCAATGTTCCCAAATGGGAACATTGCATTATTTGTAATACAAAACAGATATTTTCCAACATAATAACGATGTCCTTATTTTTCCTATCAAATATATGATTGATTTCAACTTTTGGGAAAAAAAATATTTATGTTTAAGCATTTATCACAGGCATAAGGAAAACATGTAAATTCATAAATTTGCATTAAAATACACTGCTCAAAACAATTAAAGGATATTTGAAGTTTTATATAAAATAAAGATATAAACGAAATTTTTTTTGCCGAAAATAGAAGAAGAGAATCACAAATGCAAATTTTTCTGGTTTTCAAACTGTGGAGTATGCAAATTTTGAGTTCGACGTCAAGAACGTCGCTTTAGCGGCAACGAATGAAATTTGACTTTCAACTGGATAAAAGAGAATGAAGACAAGGATGATCGGCATTCAGCGATTGCTTTGTTTCGATGAGTACGATGTCTCAGCGAAGTCATTTGACAGATTCAGAAGCTTGGAGAATTGTTGGTAGGTTAGAAGGGGGCCAAACTCAAGCCGAAGTAGCGCAAGCCATTGGAGTGTCACAAAGTGTCATTTCCACGATCTGGAACCGTTTTTCGGAGAGTGGATGTGCAGGCCGAAGACCAGGGCAAGGTCGTAGACGGCCAACAACGCCCAATGAAGATCGGTATTTAGCGTTAACAGCTCGGAGACACCGAAACATGAACGCTACTCTTCTCCAACAACACCTTCGCTCGGCTACAGGCACCACGATTTCAACTCAGACTGTCCGAAACCGGCTCCATGCTGTAGGTCTGTATGCTCGCCGACCGATGGTATGTGTTAGATTAACATCAAGGCATCGTCGCGACCGCAGGGAGTGGGCAACCGAGCATGTCAACTGGAGGAGAAATGAATGGAGCAATATTCTGTTTTCTGACGAGTCCCGTTTTTCTGTGCATCCGGATAATAGGCGTATTTTCATCTGGAGAGACCATGGCAGTAGGAATAAACCTGCGTTCGTGCACGAAAGTGTCAGATTTGGCGGTTGAGGAGTGTTGGTGTATGGTGGCATCTCCATTGACGGGCGCACTGACCTCTACATCATTCGAGATGGAGCTCTGACTGGTCGCCGATATAGGAATGAGAACCTCAGACCTATTTTAGTCCCTTACGCTGCAACAATCGGAGATAACTTTATTTTAATGGACTATAACTGCAGGCCACATCGTGCAAACCTGGTGGAGAATTTCCTTTTCGAGGAAGGAATCGTTCGAATGGAATGGCCAGCGTGTTCTCCAGACATGAATCCAATCGAGCACGTTTGGGACGCTCTAGGAAGACGAGTTTCTGGCCTCCAGGAACCCCAGCAAACTCTCCAAGAACTGGAAAGAGCTCTTTTGGAAGAGTGGGGCAGAATACCCCAACTCGTCATTAATAGCCTCATTGATTCCATGCCTCAAAGATGTTCAACGTTGCTGGCAGCCCGTGGAAACCATACCCCCTACTGAAAATGATTTTCTTTGAAGAAAACACCTTTTCTTATTCTTTTTTTCTCCTATGCACAAGTTGTGTTTTTTTCCTTTTGTACACAAATGCGCAATAAAATGCATTTTTTTCTGCCAAACATGTGTAATTTATTCTCATATAACCTACTATGTCTGTCGACCATGTATCAATCAGCTAAAAAGTTTCCCAGATACAAAATCCACCTAAAACTGCAATATCCTTTAATTGTTTTGAGCAGTGTATATTATTTGTTTTTTGCGTTTTCTCTATAATACTTACATTATACCTCTAGGAATCTAAATGTTTTTGGAATTTGAGAAAATACTCAAGAACAATATACAGTAGCATGTGGCGGAAAATAATTTGTTATATTTGCATAGGTTGTCAATTAGTAATCATGTTCCAAAATGCGAACACTGAAATGAAAACAGCGAAAGAAAACTGCAGAAATTTTTTGTTGTTATTTTTTAAATTTGTATGTATAAATTAAAATATTTGAAGCTGTTATATATAAAAAAGTAAATTATAATTATATTGCTATATTAATTCGGTGTGTAAACGGTTAATTGATAAAGGAGACAATTAACAATAATAACAGATATTTGGAATTTTACAGTTAATTTTGTCAAAATTATGATTGTGTCACTTACCACCTTTATCCTCTGAGCTCTTTATATATTTGTTGTAAAACAAAATGTACTTTTAAATGACTAAGAGAATTCTTTTCGTTTTCAAAAACTCAGATGAA
Source organism: Maratus speculifer (assembly GCA_964019185.1). NCBI lineage: Eukaryota > Metazoa > Arthropoda > Arachnida > Araneae > Salticidae > Maratus > Maratus speculifer. Next base: position 369,271,211 of record OZ025293.1, read on the forward strand.
GTGGTTACGGAAGCTTTATTTCTATGTATTTTTATTTAGTGTGTAAACAGCTGTGTTTACAGTTACAGACTATAAATATAGTGGTAGATCTCCGGCTGGAAATGTGAAACGGGTTCTTTCTACAGATGTGTGTTTTTCTCTATGTGTTTTAGTATTTTCATGTGGAAGGCGGGGAAAACTGTGTGTTTTTTTAAAGATTGTTGCAAATGAAAATCTTTAAATTTCCTATTTTTGTTTTTAGTATATTTTCAATTACACCGAATTCTGTTTCATACGATTTTTTTCTTAAATTGTGAGTGAAAATGTATTTATTTTCAAGTTCTTCTTTTTTTAATCGATTTCAAAAAAGGAGAAGAGGTTATCAATTCGTCGCTCATGTATTTTTTTTTCAAGTATGTTCACTGATTACTCCGAAACTATGCAACTGATTTCTGTTATTTTTGTTTTAAATGAAAGAGGATGCTCTCGAATTGGTACCACTTCCGTTTCATCGAAATTGGTTCAGTACATTTTTAGTAATTAGGCAAAAACTAATAAAATTAGTGATTTTTCGCTAATTAAAAGTGTTGAATAAGTTCATTAAATAGAGCGCAGACAGGATGGCCGAGCGGGCTAAGGTGCTAGATTTAAGCTCTGGTTCTTGAAAGAGATCGTGTGTTCGAACCCCACTCCTGACGTACGTGTATAATTTACAACAATCTTTGCCGTATTATTAACCGACTTCAAAAAAGTAGAGGAGGTTATCAAGTGGACGCGCATGTATTTTTTTATGTATGTTCAGCGATTACTCCGAAATCATCCAACCGATTAGTTTGGTTTTGGTATTAAATGAAAGAGGTTACTCTCGAATTGGTACCACTTCCATTTCATCGAAATTGGTTCTGTACTTTTTTAGTAATTAGGAAAAAAATAGTGATTTATCGTAAGTTAAAAGTAACATGGACATTGAATAAGCTCGTCGACTGGAGTGCGTCTGGATGGCCAAGTGGTGTAAGGCGAAAGATTTAAGCTCTGGTACTCGACAGAAAACGTGTGTTCGAACCCCACACCTGACATGCGTGTGTAATTTACAATAATTTTTTCCGTATTATAATTTTTATTAATCGATTTCAAGAAAGGAGGAGGAGGTTATAAATTCGACACGTATGCATTTTATTTATTTATGTTCACCGATTACTCCGAAACTATCTGACCGATTAATTTGGTTTTTGTGTTAAATGAAAGAGGTTATTCTCGAATTGATACCACTTCCATTTCATCGAAATTGGTTCAGCACTTTTTTAGTAACTAGGCAAAAACTAATAAAATTAGTGATTTCTCGCAAATTAAAAGTAACATGCACGTTTAATAAGCTCGCCGAATGGAGTGCAGTCAGGATGGCCGATGGGGCGCCAAATTTAAGCTCTGATTCTCAAAAGAGAGCGTGTGTTCGAACCCCACTCCTGCCATACGTGTGTAATTTGCAATAATTTTATTAATTGACTTGAAAAAAAAGAAGAGGAGGTTATCAATTCGACGCGTATGTATTTTTAACCGACTTCAAAAAGAAGAAAATTATCAATTCGACGCGTATGTATTTTGGAGATATATACATTTTGTAATACTTTTTCATGCGAGAAAATCAGCAATTTCGATCAAAAAATAATGCAACAATCGTAAACTTTTAACTAAAAAGAGATAAATAAACTTTTCTACCAAAATTTGAACAGACTTCAAAATACTATCAAAGTGAAAAATAATTTCTTTTTACATAATAGTGATAAGAAATTAAATTAAGATCGCAGTATTTACCATGCGTATTATTATATTTATATACATTAATTTTATTTTGTGGAGTCGGTGCCAGCCAAGCCAAGTTCAAAATTAAAATTAATTATACAATGCAAATAGTAAAAAAATAAAGTTAATTTTTTAAACTAAATATTGCTATTATAACTAAATATTAAATCTTAAAAAAACTCGTAGGTACTTGGATGTCTGTCTATTGGAAAATTACATGTAACTTGGCTGGGCTGGCACCGACTCCAAAAAATCAAATTAATGTTCATATATATAATAATATGCATAGTAAATACTACGATCTTAATTTAATTTCTTATTACAATTGTGTAAAAAAAAAATATTTTCACTTTGCAGTAGTTTCTGAAGACGGTTCAGTTTTTGGTAGAAAAGTTTTTTCTTTTCTCGGAATATAATACTTACTTGTTTTGATATATACAAAAACACACGTTTCGTATTCTGACAGTTTATGCATGCATACACATATTACCTACGTGCATATTGGTCTCCTCTATTTAGAGAAATAAGGTACACATATAAAGTGAGAAATTGAAAAAGTGTTCGCTACGGAGAGGTGTCTGCTTTTCGGGGTGTCCAATCAGGAGGTGTTATTGCATATAGATAACCTGGAAAGATATTTTGGATATTCTTTTGAAAAATCAGGTCAACCCGAAACCGACACGAAAGAAAACCTATCCCGAGACAATGAAAGGCAACCCGAATCGCAGCAAAAATGTAGAAATCAGCCTCGCCCGAACACAACCAGTAGTGATTAATTATTGAGACAACCCGGCACGACCTGAACCGTGGGTCGGGTGTGGATAAAAGCAGTTACTCGACCATATGTAGCACTCTAATTCTGTTCCACCTCCTAATGTAGAAAATATTGCGATCCGCGAAAGAAAAAAAAACAGACTTCGAGTATGGCTTTGTCTTGTCCATGTGTTAATCATAATTTTTAACAAAAAATATTTTCCTTATTCGTGACAACGTAATACAGTTTGTATAAGGGAATGAGAATTAATCACGGATATATAGAAGAGTTGGGTATTTTTGAAAAATTACACAATTGTAACAGTGATGCTTAGAACAGTAAAAAAAAAAAACAGAAAGAAAACAGTAAAATTGTTAAAAACTTTTAAATGTAACTTTTTTTTTTTATCAATAAATGAATTTATATATATTTTTTTTTATACGGCTGTATGATTTCTTGTATTCACACTGTGCAATGTGATAAAAAGTGCAATAAAAGGAAACACTATTAGTTAAAACTAAAATACTAAAAAGGTAAACGTATCATTACGAAATTAATTTTAGCTGCGAAAATGAAATGGGTATGCCATAAAAATATTTAAAAGCTTCGGTGGATTTCCAGAAATGATGCTTTGTAGCTCATTGGGAAAAACTCATCTTGAATTATATCGATATAAACCCCTTAAAATCGCTTAACATTTGGAAAAACCCTTAAAAGTACCCCTTTTTATTACAGAAATCGAATAATTATAAAATTTATATAAACAAGCAACTAGTCTTTTTAAGGTGTAAAAAAAGCGTTATAGAATAAATTCACATTTGTAGAAAAGCCAACATACGAGAATCTTGGGTCTTAATGTTAGTTTTACACTATACAAAGTAACGTGAATAAAACTTTTATTTTTCACATCTTTAAAAATTTTTACAAAAAAATATTTAAATAATCTGCGTACAGCAAATTTTGTTTACCAATCAACTTTTTGTGTGTGACATATTTCGACACATGCAATATGAAGTCCAACATCACAAACAGCGCCAAAAACCACTCAAGAAAGCTAAAATTCAAAGATTTCAGATCAAAATGCCAGTTAAATTTTTCTAGTTTCAGAAGTTTTTCCCCATCAATTTAAATATCCAGCCCGGAAATATGACGGGGGAGTGAAATAACGAACGATACCTTACCCTGATATTAACGGTAGCGAGAATTAAAGGGTTAAAAATCTGAGGTTGTTTATTTAGCAAGAAAACGTGTTATTTTGCATTACGGATTACATGCTAGGATAAGAACGACCATGACGGAAATAAAAAAAGGCGCATTTCTCGTCCTCTGTGAATGCAATGTCATTTATTCTAGAAATTCAAACAAACATTTTTGGGGCTCTTAGGAAAAAATTTCGTTGTGAGTCCACAATTATGCGTTTGTATCCATAATTTGCACTTATTTAAAGATAAATACATGTATTTTAGCTTTGAGAGTCTCTTTTATAAGTGAGGGTCCGGGATAGCTCTTTTGCTTGCCTTTGTGATAGTTGGATCTTGTATTCTTGCCATTTATTTCAAAAACTACATAAAAACATCGATTTTGGTGTGAGTTTTATAACTGCTGCCATTTTTCCCACCTCGAAAGAATTTAAGAAGCAATTATTGAAATTAACCCTTCTCTGGAAAAAATTATATGGACATCTACACCTCAGACTTTAGTAGTAGTTTACATTCAAACGTAAAGTAATGGCAAATATGCCGAATTAATTACAGATTTTTATATCAGTGTAAGATGAGTATTAATTCTAATGCATTACCTGTCAACAATACTCTAGAATTTGTCAAAAATGCGTGAGTCTTGTATGTTAGTATCAATTTTTGCATACTGGGAAATTCGTTTATTTAGAGAGAATGCAGAGAAAGACCTCCTCCTGTAAAATTTAAAAATAAATAAATAAATAAAATAAAATAATACAATAAAAAAAAGATTACTGAAAGAATTTAAATATAAAATACTGTTTTGGATTCTAATTGAATATACACAGGTGATTTACTAGTTTAAGTCTAATGACATAGTGATTATGTAAACAATTTGAGGTATATCCTTTTTTTCCCTTTAACTTCTTGAAAGTCATCGGAATATATTTTACCGATTTCATTTTAATCACGATATATATCAGAATGTTTATTTATTTATTTTTACTTTCACAACCTTGGTGAAGGAAAAAAAATACTGTAAAATTGCATTTCCACATTTTGAATTTTTTTTTCTTTTTCGAAAACTCTTTCCTGATTTTAACATTAAACAAACACAACCCCTTAACCCCCAAACGGTTAATAAGACTGAACATGTTGCACAAGATTGAGGACATTTTATATACAAAATATGAAACACTATCACAGATTAAAAATCTTCACTTTAGTAGATGACAAGCATTCCGTGATTAAGTAAAACAAAAATAGCTAGTCGAAAAATGTGGTAGCTTTTTTGAATTTTTTAAAATCTCCAATATGTATATTAACATAGAATGTAAATACTAATATTTGCAATTTGCTTACATTGCCTTTTTTTTTATTTATCAAAATGTATATTTGCACAAGTTTTAAAAGGCTAAAATTTTACGATTCGTATATAAAAAAGTAAAATGTTACCAAAAGAACTAAATAATGACATTAATTTTAATTTATTACTGTGAACAAAGGTAATGAAAGGATAAACTTTCTTTATATTCTATTCTGTTATGCACATTTGAATCTAACGTTGTCATGGAGACTGTAGGTATAGAATCATCATAAAGGATTTTAGTTTTTAAATATTATCTTCATTTATTGCTTTGGCGGCTTATGTCTGTTCCGTGAAAATTTCGCTCGAAAAAATCTGTTTTGATGGACCGTTGTTTTTCAGAATTAAGAATTAAGGAAATTTTTTTTCTTATAAAGTATTTTTTGTGAATTTTCGAAATTATAAGAAATTTTACAAGATTTACACACTCGTATAATAAATTTAGAGGGAATTTGCAAATTAAAATAATTAAATTTATATACAGAGTGATTTTGTGCAATATTTATAACTCCGTTCAAATCTTTTATTTATTTATTTATTTTACATTTCCTAGAATTAGGAAATGTACAAATCTAATGCTCTTACAATAGATATTTACAAAGATATCCAAACTAAAAATTTCCCCCCAAATCACTCAACGTTAAGAAAACTGAAAAAATGCAAATAAACAAGAAATCATCCTTTAAAATACATTTTTGGTTTGTGCAACGAATAATGCTTTTGGAACAAAATAAAGTAACTATAATTCATTCTAAACTATATTAGTACTGATCGATGAATGAAATGAAGATTCTAATAAGTTATTTTAATGATATTTTAAAATACCGTCGGAGCATAAAGGGTTAATGCAAGCAGAATAAATTATTTACTAAGCCTGTTTTACCAGATTAGTTGATTTATATTTAATCTGGCGCTCAATAAAATATAAAAAATGTAAGGCAAGCACGTATCATAGCGTCCTATATATCATATGTGGCATCTACCACTATTTTCAAATTATAAACTTTGTGGTAGCCTTCTTTAACCCTTGAGGGACGATGGGATATATTTTATGCCTCGCAATTTAAACAAGATTCGCACCAAAAACCTTTGAATTTTCTAATTTTAATTTTGGGGGCAAAACGTTAAAAAATTGCTTTTCCTTAATTAAATATATATATATACAGGGTGAGTCATAAATATCGAAACAATAGGCTATCTCCTCAAATATTGCCCCTAGACCCATACTTCCAATTGCAAAAATTCCTAAAAAAGGGGAAATTTCTGATAAGATAAGTTGCAACTCCATGGGGGGTCTATTTGAAAAAATACGAAAATTAAGTTTTTATATGGCCCCTGTAGGGAAAAATTCCCAATTAGGAAAATTATTCTTTATCCATTCCTAAATTGAACAAAACAAATTTCATCACCGTATCTAAAAACCCCACAGAGATATTAAATCTCAAAATCCTCAAAAATTCCTGACTTACACCACTTTTCCCTGCCTCTAAACGGTGTTTTCTTCACTCAATTTCAACGCTAGTTAGGGAACATTCACAAATTGCAATTTAATAAAAATCGGTTTAAGATAGCGCTTTTTCTTTGGACATAAAATAGCAGCGTATAGTTTTTACGTTAAATTTGTATACCAGACGTCTGCCTGGGTCAAAATATCTAGGTCAGGTCCCAAATTGACCCATAGGGGAAAAAGTTCGGCGTAACCTGAAAAAAATGTCAACATCATAACTCGAACCGGTCTGGAAAATAGTTTAAATCATAGTTCGGTTCAGTCGCAAATTTCTACATAGTTTTTTACTTCGACATGGCAAAAAATTGTTTCATATGGAGGTGTTCTGACTAAAAAATTCTTTTATAGCTTTTCGTTTTTTACATACATACTTTTTATTATAAAAGAAGCGCCAAAGGCTGTAATATATTTATTTTATCAATGAATCTCTATTTATATGTAAATGTTTCACTTATATTTTAATATCGTTAATCCATATCCAATGCGTTGGAGACTTTGAAAAATGTTATACAGTAAAACTTTTTAAAACGGAATCACATAGGAAAGAAAAAATACGTTATAGACAGATGCCCTCCCTAGAAGATGTAATTGAAGCTTATTTTTTTCTCAGGTTCTATTGTATTTATTTTGCGTGGATCAACATATTTTCCGTTTAAGACAGAATTCCGTCATAGGCAGATTTTTTCACTGGTTTTATTGTATTTAATTTTTTTAGCCTTTGAATAATCTATTTAAGAAAAATGAATTTTAAAGTTTTTTCCTTTTTTTTCTTTTTCTTTTCTTTTTTCTTTCTTTTTCTTTTTTTTTTTGTGATTTTAATACGGATTTTGTCGAGACCGGGATTGAAAATTTTATCCAGTGTGCACCTAAGTTGAAGGAAGCAGCCCTCTCCCTTATGAAAAGTACGCTAGGCCCGGCCTGGCGAGTCTTCAGAAAAAAATAACATCTCGGTCTTGGCCCTACCTGGGCCCAGAATACAGATTTTTGAACATCCTCTGGAGGACGGTATAAAGCCTGAAGTTGTCAGAGCTAAATTTAAAAAGAAAAAAAAAGGCTTAATCTGCATCTTAGAAAAAGCATTTTTTAAAATAACTGGCGGACATTTAAACAATACACTTCGTTTTTCTGCGTAATGATTTTTTCCCCTCTATTTCTTGCCTTTAAGTTATTAAATATTAAGAATTTTTAAAGGAAAAAAAAAACTTGAAACACGTCATTTTTCATTTTTCTACATTAGTTTTGTTTTGGCAAATTTGAAAAAATGCTTACTTTTGAAAAAATGTTTGCTTTTGAAAATATGATTTTTTTTCAAGTTTAATAGTTTTAAAATTAATATAAAAAAACCTTGGAACAAAACTATACACAGATTATCATCTTTAATTAAATGGAAAGAAATTGAAATCCGATAAATAATATTACGATTTATAACGATTTTTGATTGTCCCATTTAAACCGGTACTAACCACATGAACCCTTTATAAATTGTATGAGAAATTTTAAGATGTGATTTTCTTAGTTAATTATAAGGCTAACCATCACAAAAAAGAAAAAAAAAGAAAAATTCTAACTCAAAAAATAGATTTTTTACGCGTTTCCTAGAACTGTTAAAGTAACATTGTTTTCTGAATTGCGCACATTTCAATTTGTGTCTAATCCCTTAAAACCTGATGAATTTTTTAAATGGCTATAACTTTGCGAATTTTGGAGATATGAAGATACAACTTTTTGTGTTTTATTCAGGACTGAATAAGGAAAGTTTTCCTAATTTTAATTTTTGTCCTACGGGGGCCGTATAAAAATTTAATTTTCGTAACTTTTCAACTAGACCTCCCCCAGGGAGTCGCAATTTGTCTTATCAAAAATTTCGCATTTTTTAATGAAGTTTTGCAATTGGAAGTATGGGTCTAAAAGCAATATTTAAGGAGATAGCCTATTGTTTCGATATTTATGACTCACCCTGTATATATATATATATATATACCGGGTGTCCCAAAAATGACTGATGAATTTTAAAATTCAATAACTTGCAAACGGTGACAGCTATTTAAAATATTTTTGCAGGAGGGTTATGTATAATGTCAGGAGTTTTTTTTACCGTAATTTTTTATTTTAGTTCGCATCTCAAACAATAGGTGGCGCTGACGGCGATTGAAGGCCAGGTAGACGCTTCACTCAGCACTGATCAACTGGCCTTCAATCGCCGTCAGCGCCACCTATTGTTTGAGATGCGAACTAAAATAAAAAATTACGGTAAAAAAAACTCCTGACATTATGGATAACCCTCCTGCAATTTTTTTTAAATAACTGTCACCGTTTGCAAGTTATTGAATTTTAAAATCCATCAGTCATTTTTGGGACACCCGGTATATATTATATATATACCGGTGACAATAGTGCTTGCAGCTCAAGAGGTTAATATGTGCAATAAAAATCTACAATAAAGATTTTATTTTGAAAATATAGAAGGAGAAATAAGAAAAAAATAGGCATTTGCGACTCCAGCACAGGTAATTTATGTTGCTTTTACATGTAAAACAACACTGAAATTAGAATTATGATCAGCGATTTTTCTCTGTCTATATCCCGCATTATTAGTTAAGTCAACAATTATTTAAAGTTTTTAACTTGAATTTAAGTATGAAGTTATAAATATAATGTCCGTCAGTTTTGTTTCTAAAAAAAAAAAAAAAAAAAAAAAAAAAAAAAAAAAAAACGCCTTAAGCAGAAAATACTTTAAATTTCGTACAGAAATCGTGTGCTATATTTTACCATTACAAAGTTATTGCGCAATTTTTCGCAATCCCAAATCGCATAAGTACGGAGTCCACGGGTAAGGATATAAAGAATATTTTTATAGATTTTTGGAGGGATTTTTGAAGGATATGTCATAATAGATTCTTATACAGAAAAGTAACAGAAAAGGAAAAGAAAACAGAGGATTTTGTCAAGGTTAAACGAACAACTCGGAATCTTTAAGACTGTTCCCAGATCCCAAAGTGCTACTTCTGACTATAAAACAATTTATACCCTTGAAATTCACACTAGTGCGAATTCGCATCGACAGAAATTTCAAATCTTCGGCTTTTTCAAAGAAAGTTTTCATTAATTTGCATTTTTCAATAACAAAGTAAATATTCTGATGAAAAAAAAAGTATCACCGCTCGATTATTCATCCCATTTTCGTTTAAGAATAATATTCATATTTTCTTATCACTATATTGCTAACAAAGTTAAACGCAGTTGATGTTAACAAATCCGAAATTTCATAACAATGTCCAGTCCCTTGGTTAAAAATAAATATACAAAGTTCGCAAGTATTCTTATTACGACTAGTATATAAACCCCCGTCAACAGTGATGGAATTTTGACTTGCGTTTCATTTTCATAAGACTTCATACAAACAAGCAGAATAAAGATATTATTATTAAAAAAGTTTGTATTGTAGAAAAGCATATTTTTAAAATAGCAATAGATTTCTACAAATACAAATGATAAGGATTTTTTTAACTTGATATTTAATTTAACAGTTGGGAAAAACAAATAGCAGTATTTATCACAGCAATGATAATAATTAGCAAAGTAAAACACAATTTCTGAAAATTTCACAAAACATAAAAATTAAATATTATTTTTTTTAATTTTAAAATACATTATTTTTTATAAAAAGCAATGACTCGGCAGCAATTTTAGTCATAGATATAGGAAGACTATAAGATAGATTCCTAGTTCATTGATTAATGAAGCTTTATGGTTTGTTTTTAAATATAGATATGGCACCATGTAGCAGCAGTTAATATAACGAAAAAACTTTTTGGCAAAATCGTAGTTCTTATAGGAAATATGCAGAGCAAGAGGCATTGACATAAATCAAAATCAATTTTTTTAAACTTCAGCTATGTAATCTTAAAAATTTATTCCGAATTAATTAAAACCAAAATAGTTATTATATTTTTTTTCGTAAAATTTTAATTTAATTTCACCAATTTTAAAAGTTTAGCTTATATCTACTTGAAATGTTCTTGCAATCTAAATGAAATTTATATTTCTTATGAAATGTCATTAAAATGTAAGGCATATACAATCATGTATTACATATACAAATTACATCAAAGTAGATAAAATTTTGATTTTAGCATAGTAATTTTTTAACACAACTTAGAAAAGTAAGCAAAATTATAATATAATAATAGAATATGGAAAAATAATTTTCAGTTTTACTAATACAGTGACGATAACATCCCATGTATTCATTACACCTTGAGAGAAAAAAAAATATTTCATTTATAATAGAAAATAAAATTTTAAAAATTAAGAGGATAAATATTAACATCTTAAAAAATCAATAAAACAAAATTTAAATTCTATCAAAGAAATCATAATAAAAAATTCCATTTATTTATACCTATTGAATGATGTTTTAAAATTATATAACAGAAATGTTTAAAAAAGATCTCTAGTAACATTATTATATACTGCAATTTTTATTATTTATTTAATTATTTATTTTTAATTTTAATTTCAATGGAAAAAATTCTTCATTTATATTGATGTCGATAGATGGCACCGCAACAAAAGTCACCTAATCGACGGAAAAAACCCTTGACTTGTTTTTTCGTCGAACCCTTGATAAGAAAAAACCTTGACGAAAAACTTGAATTGAAAAAACCTTTGACTTGAGAATCACTTTTTTTTTTAATGAAATGTCGTAAATTTATTGCATATGAATGTAACCGAAAGCGAAACACGTAATTTCAAAACATATTTAAAGGCTTTAATACGCTTTTATAAATATTTTAAAAACAGAATTGAATTTTAGTCTTTTTATGAATTACTTAGAGCAGTTCATTGGTTTGTAGATTTCGAATTTCTTCTTTTGAGTGGCAACGGTGAAACGTTCGTTTGTTTATAATAGCTTATTTTTAAATTGGAACTTAATATATCATAATTGGATATGATATACATGTTTTATATAATATGCTCAACAAACATTATTTCAAATAAAAGAAACTATCATTTAGCTGTCATATGTTAACATATGTTTTCCATTAAGCCGAACATAGCGTTTAGTACGGTCGAATCGCAGACCAGAATGGTTCATACCGAACTGGTTAGCTACTTTTCTCCACTCAGATTTTATTATATGTAGATGCCAAGTAAACAGCTGTCAAGTCTCCGGCTTTTTGGATCCGGTAATTTAATACAGAAATTGTTTTATTTAATTGGATCGTTCTGTGAAATTGAAATAGTATTATTTCCTCTAAGTAAACGCTAGTCAGCAAAAAGCCGGAGACTTGGTAACTGAGCGAGTAATCGAACGGAGTTTCTGCTTTTCCCATAAAGGTAAAACATGGTTCGTACGAGTTTTGGAATTTCGAGACCAGCAAATTCTTCGTTAACAGTATTTTCTTATAGAATATAACTCTTTAAGGAAGGCGATTTCGCGTGTTTGAACTAGATTTATTTTTTTATACAATACTAATATCTTACCTGGAAAATAGTGGGATCCGTACGAACCCTGTAAAATATATTTAACCTTTTCAGAGGGCAAGTAATTGTATTTGTGTAACGTTAAAGTACTAAGACAATCATATGTCAAACATTCAGCATATTACAAAGGATTTGCGATTATTTTAACCCATTAGTGCCTAGCGTCCCTTTTTAGGGACGATTATAAAAAAAGACGATAAATCACTTTTCACACCAGTAAATAGAAAAATAAATAAGCACTATTTTTCACGAGACAAATTCCTCAATAAATCAAGATGTAAGTTTTTCGTCTTTTAAAAGTGGTGTGAAATCCAAAATTTCATTTTTAATGAAGAAAATGATTTGGGCATTAATGGGTTAATTAAAAAAAATACTTATAAATTAACCAAAAATTAAAATCTTAAAAGGTGTCATTTGACACCATTAGAAATAGTGTTAAAAATTATATATAACACTTTAATGTCCATGATAGTATTTATGCTACAATCAATGTTTAGAATAAAAATAGAATTTTTTAAAAACTTTTATTAACTGTAGGCCCTTTATTATTAGATAATGCTATTTAGGTTTCCTGGTTTTTGGAACTCATTTACCCTGGCAATTAAGAAGGTTAAACTTAGCGCCGTCAGATCATTTTAGGTAGACATGATAGGAAAAGATCGCCATTGGTATAATTGGTAATTTAAAAGTATACAACATAATAAATCTTTCAGAAAACGAAAGAAATCTTCGATTACACACAAATGACCACAAATTTCATTATTTTACGAATAAAAATAACCTTTTAAATGTGTCGGGAAAATTTGCGTAGTTCAACGAAAAAAGTATTTAAGAACACCTTTAAACTTACTGGAAAACGGAATTCCGGCTTTTTGTGGCAGGCTGAATACAAGGCTATTTAAAATTCCATCCCTGAAAGATTTTCTATCAACAATACTATTCCATTTACTTAATTATGCCTATGTGGAAGTTCAAAGTTCTGAAAGCTATACTGTTAAAAATCATCTACTGGCTTAATCCTCTTATTCACACGGTAGAATAGGTTCTAGAAATTCCTTAATTCCGAGAATCTGAATTCATATCAGAAACTTTGTATAATATTTTTCGTTTGATTTAAAACCGGAATGTCTAGCACTAAGGAAAGCAAATATTGCTATTTCACAGCTGCTAACCTTTAAGCACTTTTCCGTAATATCAAAATTAATTTAACCCAGGTTAACTTCTATTCGAACCAGAAAAATTATTTTTCGCATGTTTGTTTATTTAATTCGAATTTCTACGCGGAACATATTTAAATTCGTTTCTTGAAAAAATTTCTGGTTCGAATCGCGTACTAAACAGAGTCAAATTAACGCAAGTATTACGGAAAGTTAATTTGAGGTTGGCACCTATGCTATTTTAAGTTTTTGTGTGAATCTGGAATAACCTAATTACAAAATCTATTAAATTTGAAGAACTGGTGGTAGCATATATACCAATATGGACATTAGAGGATTAATTAAACTTTTGTGCTGCAGTAGCTACACTTATAAGATAATAAAATCTCGTACCAACAATTGATTTACCACTCTCAGGGCTCCCAAATGGTCCGCGAACTGAACATCAATATTTTTTAACAGAAAATTTCATGGTAGTTTTCTACTGAATATGCACTTCCAAAGGCGGTTTCTTGGCAATTTGCAAGAAAAATTTAAAAGAAAAATTTCTCTAAGAAAATTCTGATGTTCAGTTGGTGGACCATTTAGGAGCCCTGCACTCTGTTAAAAATTTGCAGGAAACTATACAGCGATTTTATTGTTTTTACAAAAAACAGTCACATAATCGTAATTTACTTTTATTCTGGCAATAATATGGAGATGTACAGATACGGTTAATAATATGGCCAAGTAGCCGTTACCTTTAAAAACAATTGAATTGCTGTACAGTTTGACGCTAATTTTTAACAGTGCAGGATCTCCAAATGTTGCAGCTACTGCAGCACCAAAGGATGGTTGAAATCAACACATAATGTTTCACCATGTAAAACAAAAAATATAAGAAATATTTTTTTTTAAATACGTTTTCTCAATTTTCTTTTACTTGGAATTCCTGTGTTGTTAAGTAAAGTTTGAATTACTTTGTTCGGCCTGTCGTTACCGAAAGCAATAAATTCAGAAATATTTTAGATTGATAATTCCGGTGCCTCTGCTTCGGAGTAAAGGAATTTACTCAACGTCTGTTTTTCTGTCTAAGCATTGGGACCGTGGGGATTTCTTATTAACTTATTCAAGACAAATATCATAAATCCAAACTTCTTTGTTTTTTCAGTAATGTGTGTTATAAAAAATAGTTTGTTTATTCAGACCTAGTGTATTTCTGTTTAGTAAACCCTAAAGATTATTATTTATTTTGGAGAAATATTTGTATAAACGCGCAAATATACATTTTTTGTACTTTACGTAAATAGTAAACATTAAAAGCATACAAAAAACTGAAGGGTCTCAACTTACATTTGCATTAAAAACATATTTAAATGAATTATGCATGTCTCACATGAAAGCAACATCTTGGCTGCAGAAAAGAGAATTAATTAAATTATACCAGAGTAAAACTAAGTATCGCAAACAAAATATTAAAAATATATTTGATATTTGCCATTTCAACGGTAGAAAAAGGTAAATCAGAGACGACTTGGGTTTATATTATTTATAAATCTTTTTTAAAGACACTTGTAATGTAAAAAAAAAATGTTGATTTGCCAAAGAAAATTTTTACAAACGTTGATAAATATTAGTATTTACATGTGCTTCATATACAAAAGAAAAAAACAACTTGCAGGAAATAATTAATTCTAAAAAAATTTATATAAATAGAAAAATATACTCAATTAGACTTGCAATAAGTATAGTGTAAAAAAAATAGACTCTGACAAGTCTCAGTGAAAACCATACTTCAATAAACCATTTGTTAGGTTTATATATATATGTATATTAAATGCGTATATATATGTAAATTAAATGTATGGGACACTCGGTATTATCAGAAAAACATAAAACATTAAAAATATAAGATAGCAGTCAGTGTAATTACTCGTAGAATACTTAAATTAAAAAACTGTGCCGAATTCAAATGCGGAGACCCAGTTTTTGGGTTTCAAAAATTGCATACATCAATCCTATTGATTTCTAGCTGTAGACTTATCTACAAAGTAACGTGTACAAAAAATATAGCATTGACAGACATTAAAAACAACGTCAAGAACATTTGAAAGAATTATCAATATTGCAGAAATATTGGCCTTGCTAATATTGGCAAAATGTAAAAATCTCAGTATTGGGGAAATGCTTCATGCCATTATTTTGCCAAGGTTTAGTGAATTATCTTTACATATTTTTTTTCTTCTAGAAATGTGACGTTATGCCAAGTATGCAATAGTGCTGCGTATCCACTCCTTTTTTTAAATTCAGATTTCTTGATTTTTACCATTTTTTATCAACAAATTGTTTGGAATTATGGAACGGATGGAATGGATTAAATAAGGTTAAAATAATACTATTATACAATTTAAAAAAATGAAAAAAAAAATCAAACAATCTGAATAAGGATACTGGCAACTTTTCAAGGCATATACTGAATCAGTAGCTTAACATCCCACACTTAAACTTCAGTTAAAGATTAAAAATTAGGGATGCTGCGAATGTGTTATACACTGATTTCAAAATAAAACATTCATTTTTTTATTAGGTTAATAACAACTGCTATCAGGTGCCTCACGTAAATCGGGCTTCCAAATTCTCTGGACATCAGTATTTTAAAGTAATTTTCTTCGCCTTATTTAATAGCAGAATTATACGTGATTAAAAATGACAAAAAAAAATCTGTAATAAATTAGTAGTCTCCAGAGCATTTAAAACCCTGATTTACGCGGGACAACTGCCACCACTATTTTATAACAAATACGTAAGCCTTTTTTCATTATGATTTTTTAATTATTTGCATCATTATCATGTGTTTCCAGAATTTTCTTTTTATTTATAAATTCAAAATTCATACCAGATATTCTGAATAGTAAATTTTTACTTCATTTAATGTCAGAGATTTCGTGATTATATGAAGTAAAAATTCTTCCACAAGATCCGTCATGGAAACGGAATTTTATAATAAGAAAAAAAAATTCTGAAATCAACGCATAAAATATCCACTAATGATTGAAATAGATAAAAAAGTGATTTTTCTTTTGAAAATTTTCTTTTTTATAGTTTTAAATCCGTTCGTGAAAATTTAGTGTCAATAAGATTAATGACATTGCAGTGATACTTCTCCCAATAAGAGAGAACATTCAGTATAAGAACATCTCATTTGTATAAAATGGACTTATTTTATTTGCATATTTAATCGTAATACACTCTAAGGCTAAAACAAAGAGGCACTAAGACTCCAATAATGCTCCAATAGTTCTCAAGGGGTAAGAGATCCGGTGTCCTTTCTATCCAACATACGGTGGGACAAGCACGAAGACAAGCAGTAGAAACTATCATCATGTCCGGGTGGGCATTATCTTGCTGAAATATGTGCCAGGATGGCGTGATATGAAGCACAGCATAACGGGGTCGTCAATGCACCGCTTTGATGTAAGGGTGCCGCGGACACCAACAAAAATGGTATTACTATGAAATGAAACGGTAACCCAAGCTCTGATTGTAGGACCTTATGGCGAACGACAGTCAGTTTGTATACCACCTCTGTGAAGGACGTTTCCTGGAACGTCTCTGTTGGACATTGGGGGTTCAGTTAGAATTGGTAGTCATCATTCAAGACAATTCTACTCCCGTCAATGACATTTCTGATCGAATACGCCCGACACCAATGTAAACATGCTTGTCGGTGTGCATTGATCAATGGTAGTCGGGCAAGAAACACCGTGAGTCCAATCGCGTTTCTCTGAGCTACTATAGATAGAGTCCTTACGGTTACTGCAGCGCCTGTTGGGTGTAGGATCGATTATAATGATAAATCTGGGGCTCTGAGAATCGCTTTGACGATTCATAGATATTCAAGTTCTGCCGTCTCTCTGGGTCGATTGCTTCCTTCTTGACACTGTATGTTGGAATGATTCACCCATTCCTGCCAACATCGTCTAATAATATTCAAATTTCGAGCAATTCACCAATTAGACCAGCCGATTTCTTTGAGCCCAACAACACGTCTTCTTTCACATGCTGACATCTGCGCATATTATTTGCGAGGCATAGTTGCTGTCTATCTGAGTACATTCAATAAAATTCTCAAAGAAATTATGACTTGAAATAGAAATTTCCGCTCTTTAATACCCTGCCAGTTGCACAGTACAACGCTGCAATGTCACATGTTCATTCATTGGCCGTCAAACAATAAAATTTTCCATTTTCCATCGAAACGTGTATGCATATCAATTAATGTCCAATTTGCATTTTTTTTTCTTGGCACGTCTATTTTTTGTCTTAGAGCGTATTGAAGGGAGTCATCGGTTCTTTACGGGTACAATTGGTTAGTTACCAAGGTGTTCAATGCTGCTAACCGATCCGCAACCAATGTCGTTCAGTGAAAATAACAGAAGTGATTCGTGAGAGACCGAACTGGAAAAAAAATCTCGGTTAGCTGGGTTACGTGATCAATTACATGAACATTTATGCCAACAACAATAAAGAATAATTATAGTACTGGAATAAAGATGGCGCTACTAGTAAACAATACCATGATGACCAGTGAGTCTGTCTATCAGTTGGAAACCGGTCAATTACCGTGACATCAAGTCAGCGGTGACATTAGTCACTTCGGTGTCATCTACTGGACGCGCTTTTAGAGTATACTTTAATATTTCAAGATGACTTTTTGCCATTTTATGACCTAATTAAGAAATCCATAGAAACAAGTGGAACACAATCACATTTGCAGGCAATGCATACTTCTGTATGAACTTATTTATTTCAAATAACAAAAAAGCTGAAGGATACTTGTAACGGTATAAAAAGAATTAAAAATTCAAGATCCCTGTGTGGCATAAATTATAATTTGTGTACATCTTTCTTTTATATTTTCGCGAGCACTATTGTGATAGGAACCTCTGTAATGATTTTTCCTTGTATCTCATAGGTGTATGTAAGGTATTTATTATGAGGGGACTAATGAAAACAGTTGAAACATGCCGTAGACTGCGTAAAACGTTTCTCCTAAAAACAATGTAAAAAAATTTAAAAAATGACCTAATTTTATCAAATTTCTTTTTTCTAATCGTTGCCCAAGTTCCCCTAATTACCGCGCTATAACTCTGTTTTATGGATTTGAATGCTTAGAAAAGAAACGAAATCGCCTGCACAAGCATTTGTGACACCTTAATGTCAACTCTGTTTTGCTTTATTTATTTTGATTCTATGTTCGCTTACTTCACGTGAATTTGCTTGTTAATTTCAAGCTGCGACACATACCTACACATCACGCCGAGCACTCAAAAGGCAGCTCTCACTACTCGAGTTGATCTCGTAATTTAGAACCTTGATCAGATGACAAGACCTTGACCTGACTAGACAATTTCAGAGGTATAATTCATAGGGAACCAGGAGGATTTTGCACCCACGACGGATCTTACATGCACCAGGTGTCATTAGCACAATGATGGATTTTCAATTGACGGCGTGCCTCAAATTCGCCACTTTTCGGTTATGAATGGGATGCTCTGCCAACTGGGCCAACGCTGCATTAGATGTAGAGCAATGCTACTGGAATGCATGGTTGAGAAATGCGGCACACTAAATTCGTGATGGTTTAATACCAGAGGACAATTTCTTTGCATAGATATTATTTCTTTTTTTGGGGAGAGGGGTTGTCTCTATGAAAGTTGATGTCATAGTAGTCTTATTGTGGAATGCTTTATATAGTAACTTGACCCTATTGTCATCATGATATTAGTTTTGATTTTGAATTTTTGTCATGTTGAATTTTTTGCTGGGTTTTTGTCAAAGATGTTTTTTTTTTCTTTTAATCTGGAAGTGATTTGTACTGTTATCAGACCTTATTTTGAGGATGTGATTTTTTTTATCAGTTTGGTTTTCTTACTTCAATAAAAGTTTTATGCGAATCAGTCTTCCACGATTAATGTATTGGATTCCTAATGCAGAATTCCCAAATGGTCCGCCAAATGAATACCAATAATTTAAAAAAAAAAAAATTCTTTTTAGATTTTTTTTTTTTTTTTTTTTTTTTTGAGAACTGCCCAAAAATTACCTTCTGAGATTAATGGAAATCATGTAGAAAACTACCATGGCATTTTCTATTAAAAATATTGATGTTCAGTTCGCGGACCATTAGGGAGCCTTTCTAATGGCTGTTATAGCAATCGGTCAATGCTGCTTTATTGCTAGCTGTTTGAGGGGCTTGGTGCACTACCGGTATCAGGTAACTTACTTGGCTATTAGTTCTTTATATTGTTTACCGTATTAGTTATCCATGATCTTGTTGCTATTATACCATTTATTGGTTTATTTATAGCTGAGATTTTTCTTGTAGTTATTTTCAGGCTTAACTGGGAGGGAAGTAAAGAAACTCACCACCCCTCAAAACTTGTGTGAGTAAGATAATATATAAAGGATTTATACACTTTCTCATAAAAGTAGTAGAAATAGCGCATAGTAGCAGGAAACATCTGAAAATAGATCCTAAAATACTACTAATTTCAGTAAAATTGTGCCAATTACCCAGCGGAAAAATTTCACTATAAAAGAAATTAAATTAAATCTTCAACGAAAGAAGATACGGTTTATTAAATAATTTTGCTGTCTCAAAATATGTTTATTTCCTGTAAAATATTTTTGTGCAGTTTTATGGAAATTGTCAATAAATTGGAAACACCATAATTATTGCCTTCCATCCCCCCCCCCCCAAAAAAAAATGTTAGCTACAGGATAGAATTTTCTAACTTGCCTAAAACTACTAGCTTTGGAAAGGTAAATGACGACAGGAAACTGCACAGATCCTGTTGCTATGGAAACAATGTTAGTGAACGAAAGGGGTCAAGTTATAACTAAATAAATCATCTGTTATTGGAATAGAAAGAAAATATTTCAAACAAAACTATTATAAAATGAAATTGTAATCATGCAATAATTCAAGGCTCCCAAATGGCCCGCCAACTGAACATCAGAATTTTCTTAGAGAAATTTTCCTTTTTAAATTTTTCTTGCAAATTGCCAAGAAACCACCTTCGGAAGTGCATATTCAGTAGAAAACTATTATGAAATTTTCTGTTAAAAAATATTGATGTTCAGTTCGCGAACCATTTGAGAGCCCTGTGCAATATCATCACTACTATCATAAACAGAAGCGACGTCTCCTATGACATTTACCGTAATTTCGGGTATATAAGCCGCGGATCAAACAATTTTTCTTCGACCCAGAATTAAAAAAAAAAAAAATTAATGTTACTACTAAGATCGCCGTTAATATTTGTGTTCAATCACTAAATAAGATTTCTGGGTCCAAAAAGAATTGTTTGATCCGGGGCTTATACACCCGAAATTATGGTAGTACTTTTTCTAAATCTTACTTTTTTCAAAGACTTAAGGGGGTTCCCTGACCCCCTCCCCCACCTCCGTCCCATATACTCCGATACTGTATTTCATAGCAATAAAAAAATTAGCAGCATAGTGATAAACTCTAAATTATTCCATTCAATATAATAAATAAGAAAATTTAGTTTTTTCCCCGATATACAGTATGGTTATAATGAACCTAATTAAAGCTAATATAGTGTAACACTACTTAAGCAATCTACTCTACAAAGACACGCCTAATCATTTATTCTCCTCTCCAGTGTTTCGTGCGAAAGATCTGCGAATCGTAGGGTGGGGCCCATCGAAGGGGAAATTCACTGATATAGCAAAAAGCGGCACGAAGCATTAAAAAAATGAAGGGGAAAAAAATACAAAAGGACGATCTTTCATTACTTTTTTTTTTTTTCTTGTAAATCATATTTGAAGAGAAAGGGTTTGTCTTGGAATTCAGTTATTAAGCTGAGACGTATATATATAAGATACCAGATAATTAAGGATAAAATTATCGAAGGCTCATTTTGGAGCAAAGAATGTAGATAACATACTTATAAAATTGTGTTGGTCAAACATTTCGTTTATATATTTGAAAATGAGATGTTTTGGATGTGGTAAAAAAAAAAAATTCTGGAAAATATAAATTATATCACAAAGCATAAAAAAAATAAACAAAGAAATACTGAAAAACAATATTTCATTGCATTAATTTTTTGCAAATCATATTTGAAGACAAAGGGTTGGTATTTGAATTGAATTATTAAACAGTTTGGAGCTATTTTTGCTCTCTCTATCCGATATAATGTAGGATAAAATTATAAAAAATTATTTTTGAAACGAACAAGGTAGATTTCCTAATTGCAAAAGGCTATTGCTTACACTTTTTATTTTAGTGATTGAAATATGAAAGTCGTCAATGGCTTACCAGCTTTTTTGGAAAATACAAATTATATCAGAAAGAAGCATGTAGCATAAACAATAAAGAAAATTATGCAAAAATAAACGATATTTTATTAATTTTGCTCTTGTAAATCATTTTAAGAAAAAAAGGCTTTTGTCTTGGAATTCATTATTAACCTTTTCGTGGGCGTATTCTTAAAAAACGACATCTAATTTTTATTTCTCTGACACCCTCAAAATTTTATTAAACTTTTCCTCTTATAACATACTTGAAAATAATCACATTCATATTTTCTAATAAATTTGTTGTAAATTCAGTGGTAATTATTTCAAACAGATTTTCTCAGCTTCGGTAAGGGTTAAGCTGTTTTGAAATACTAATTTCTGTTGTATGTATAAATATATACTCTTTGTATGAGTCTTGGAATTTTGAGACCAGAAAAGTCTTCGCTAACAGTATTTTCTTATAGAAAATCTTTCCTTAATCAGGTGAAATTTCGCTCTTTTAAACAGGATTTTTTTTAGGATAGGATAGGACCCCGTACGAACCCCGAATATAAGACAATTAAAATTGTCAAATATTCAATACATTTATAAGAAAGGGAAACGTTTAACGTGTAATTCCAATTTTTTGGTAAAACACAAAAGATAGCGCAAAGCGACAGACAGCTTAAAAAATAAATATAATGAAAAAAAATAAAAAATGACGATCTTTCATTACTATCTTTTTTTCTCGTACGAGTAAATGATATTTGAAGAGAAAAGCTTTGTATTTGAATCAGTTATTAAATTGTTTCATGGTATATGTGTATAACGTAGCATTTATAATACAAGATAAAATTATCAAAAACTATTTTTGAAGTATTAATAATGCATTGTACAATGCAGATTGCAAGGTTACAAAATATTATTGATCAAACATTTAATTTTTATATTTAAGTTATATAAATTAAAAAAAATTATAAAAAGATAAAATGGGCAGTGTCGTATACAAGGCCGTAAGTATTTATTACAATGTTGATGTGTGGTAGGAGAAAATGATAAAATGCGTGGTGTGGGTTATTTAAATCTATTTGTTATTAGCACGCAACTGCAGTACAGTGGCGGTGTACAATCGATTGAGTATAGGGGGGTTTTGGGAGAAGTAAGATATGAAACATAGTGTCTCAGTGGTGAACTACCTGCCAAATGTGAGATAGCATGATGTGGATGGTTGATTTTGATTATCAATATTGTATTGCACAGTGTTTTTCTTTTCTTTCTTTCATAGTATGTTCTAGATCTTTCTGCGGAAGTCATCCAAGGATTTTTTGTCATTTTCAGTGGTAGAATCCTATGGTTTTGACTGAGTCGTACCCGCGGAAGTCTGCTTAGCTGAAATGTTAGTAGTGGCTTGTATTATTGAGTCGTGTTTGGATGAAACGTCATTAATGTACGCTCTGCAGTCGTGTTTCTTGACTTCTTCCTTCGTTTTGCATTCAATTCTCATAGTGAACACAATCTGTCTTGGTGCTTTTTGCGTTTGCACTAAATGTATCGTTATTGTTTAGTAGAGATGTGTCATTTGTTGAGGAACGATTCCAAAGGAACGATTCTGGAGGTGGAAATGAAGGAACGATTCCTTCCAGTAAAAAGGATTCGTTTCTTTTCGGAACGATTCCAAAAAGGAACGACTCCGCGGAATCTGTCCTTTTTGGAACGACTCGGAAAAGGACCGAATCCTCGGACTCATTCCGAAATGAAACGACTCAGAAAAGGACCGAATCCTGGTACTCGTTCCGAAATGAAACGACTCGGAAAAGGACCGATTCCTTGGACTCGTTCCGAAATGAAACAACTCCGAAAAGGTCCGACTCCTCGGAATCGTTCCGAAATGCACCGACTCCGAAAAGGACCGATTCATCAGATTTGGTCCGAAAAGGACCGATTTCTCGTATTCGGTCCGAAATGGATCGATTCCGAAAAAATCGGTTCTTGTTTTTGTAGAATAGCCAGTTTTAATAAATTAAAATATGCTATTTTATTTTAAAATAAGAGATTTTCATTTTATTAAAGCAGAATGTATTGCCCAGATGCCCTTCGAATGTGTATGAAAAAAAGAGAGGGAGGAGGAACAAAGAAAAACGAAAGAAAGAGAAAAGAAATTGAAGTTGTGGGAGGGGGTAAAAGTTTAATAAACTACAACTGCGTATTATATTCTCTTAAATTTAATGTTTAGAAGAATAGAAGTATATTATTTTACTTCATTTAAGATATTGTCTGTTACAAATTATTTACTCTCATCTGTGACTTAATTACAATACTAATTAATTTTTTTGTGCAAAATTAATCTAAAAGAAATTATTTAAAAAGTTGATTTTTTCTATTTGAGTGAAAAAATGCCCCAGCTGGGATTCGAATAGAGAAACCTGACGTGCTTTATCGATTGAGTACCAAGATCCGAAGGTTATGGAACACCATATAGACTCAGATACATGCACTAATACGTTTTCTAATTGGTAAATATATCATACGAAATGTTATTTTTTTTCTGAATGAATTTTCAAGAAAAATAAAGTTAAAAAAAACTGATTTGAAACGGTTTTGAATAATATAAGAAATACATCACATGTCATAAAAATTGCACTTTAATGGGATAATAATTGATTTTCGATTATTTTAATAGTTACGCACTTTTATATATATTTCAGTTTCATGTTATTTTTCCTCAAGCATAATTAGTATTTGAGAAATCTTTGTCAAAAGAAAAATAACACCAGCTAATACCGCTCATGTACCACTTTATATCCTACTTTAGCGTCTTGTTTTTGCCGATCCAGTGGCGTGGTCGGTAGCGTCAGCTCCTCCCACACCGCTGGACCCTGGTTCGAATCCAGCTAGCGGCATGGATGTCGGTGTTGTCCCTGTGATGTGTATTAAATGTATTACTGTATTTCATGTAATAATAAAGTGTTCTGTATTAGTTTCTGTGTATTGTGGATCATTCGAGGTAACAGCCACTGTAGCTACAGACCTCAAAGCATTATAAAACTCAAAAACTCAAACTCAGCGTCTTGTTTTTCTCTCCTGAAGAAGATGATTAAAAAAAAATCTTGAAACTCTCGAAGACTGTTTTAATCAACTTACATTGAGATTTATTACATAGAGAAAAATCTGTTTGAAAAATAGTCCAGGCAATAGAGACCGTACTGGGTCTCTACGTAGCAAAATTCATGGTATTTCTAGAAAAAGGCTTTCTTTATGTTTTATGGTTTGCTGAATCTGAATTTTCAACTTCCCACAGAAATTTTACTAGGCAACTCCTCAAAAAATTGGTAAAATGCCCCCACCCCCCTCCCCCAAAAACGTTGGTTAAGAAAAAATTCAATTATTTTATCGTTTTAGTTAAAAAGTATGTAAAAATTTTAAAAGTATACAAATTTTGCAACAAATTCAATGCATGACTGTGACGTAAGATGAACGGGAAGAGGGGAGCCTGCCTCTCAACATGCGCCGCGGCGCTGCATGCACTAAGTTATACAATTCCACTTAAATTCCTCAAATCTGAGACAAATATTAAGAAGGACCACACAAACTAGTTTAAAATTAGTGTAAAACATGTTCAAAGATGTATCAGTATGTATGGGTGCTTCTAATATGCAAGCATTTAGTAAAAAGCTCTAGAAGTAAGTAATTTTAACAATTTTAAATTAAATTAAATGATTTATTAAATAAGATTACATTAAATGAATTTAATGTATGTTTTTTAGTGTCATCTAAAGACGGCATCAGGACTGAGGAGGTCCTGATCGCATCATTTGTCTTCGCTCTCCCGTTACCCCTCCGAATTTTTCCTGTGAGACTTACTTTATGTTTTGGGATCGCTGAATCCGAACTTTTAACTTCTCACTAAAATCCTCCCTCAAGAAAAAAAAAAAAAAAAAAGAAAAAAAAAAGAAAAGAAAAGAAAATTAAAAGGTAAAATGATGCCCAAAATACGTTTAATTTTGGGTATTATAATAAAAAATTATTAATTTTAATATATTTAATTAATATATTTAATTAATATTTAATTATATATATTTAATTAATATTTTTTGGAAAAAATTGAAATTCAGAAAGTAAGCAAAATTTGCAACAAAAAAGATATGTGACATCATGAAGTAGCATGAACTTGGAGGAGGGAGTCTGCCTCTCAACATGCGCTGCCGCACTGTGTCGTCTGCAGCCCCGTGTAAAAGGGAGGGGGGGAAATGCGACGGCAGCGGTCACCCTGATCGCGGAAACTTAGGGGGCGCCAAAATTATACTACCAACGTTATTTCTGGCCTGTCCCCAAAAAAAGCTCGAGGGGAGGGAAGGGATCGCCAGATTGAGACTTTGCCCCGGGCACAGTTTTCTCTTCGCAAAACCCTGACTGCCTGAGTCAAGGCAATAGAGACCATATAGGGGCTCCACCTAGCAAAATTCATGGTAGCTCTAGAAAAGGCTTATTTTATGTTTTCTGGATAGCTGAATGAAAATTTCTCCCGGCAACTCCTTCCCTCAAACACATGCACACAAATTTTGCTAAAAGCGGAATTGCATAACTTAGAGCACGTAGCGCTGAGAGACAGGCTCCCCCACCCCCACACTCCATTCATCCTAAGTCATAATGTCATGTATCGTACTTTTTTGAAAATTTTGTCAACTTTCTGAATTTTTAGATAATTTTTCCTCAAAAAATATTTAAAAAAAAAAACCTATATTGGCCATTATTTTACTTTTTTTTGGGGTAGGGGGGGGTTGAGAAGTAAAAAATTCGGATTCAGTGACCCAAAAACATAAAATAAGAATTATTGAAATATATTCATTGATTAGTGTCAATATAGAATATACAATATGGGACGTACTACTACATTTGGATAAAATCCCTCTTTTTTTTTTTTTTTTTTGCTTCATTTTGGGAACAACGGATTTTCAACTTATTCTATTGACGATTATTTTCAGAATTTTCAAGCTATGATTTTGAGAATTTCACAAAAGTTGCTCTATACATTTAGCTAACATAATATGTAAATGAAATTTTGGTATCGTTGACGCATGCGCAGTGAAAAATTATTTAGTAAACTTACTCATTTTTCATACAATTTTTATTATTTTTTAATTCTGATTACAGGGTATTATGTGCAATGTTGTTTGTCACATTTTCAGAAAAGAATATTATTTTATATTCAGAACTCTGCAAATTATAAGCAAAAATCTTGGAAAAATTTGGGACTGTTTTTATAAAAAACTTAATTTCTCTACGAGTATACATGCTATCGACATAAAAATGAACACAATTTATAGCAATAAGCCACTTAATCACAACCTACAGTTTGAGCACTTTTGCTACATTAGTTTTGACAGGGTTATCCAAAAGATATTCATTCTTTTTTAATTTGTTGACGGTCCCCTATAAAGTTTCGGGAAAAAATCTTCACGGATATATATGCCCTGTACTATTATGTTTATACACTGAGATATTTCAGGATAATCCCACATTTATTTTTCTAGATATTTAACAAAATGTCTAAAATCTTAAGTGGACGATCATCAATGGCCAGGTAGTGTATATCTGAGTTTGAATTTCGATCAAAGTGAGGCTCCCTTCACCTCAAACTAAATATGGTGTTTCAAGCCTAATACCAAACTTATGTTTTTATTGAACGAAAAATTACTGGAAATACAACACTAAATTTTATGTATTTTCATCGTGTATTATTATTCTTTTTCAACTAAAACATTTCTTTCTTTCTTTCTTTTTTTTTTTTTTTTTTTTTAATTACGCAAAGTTTTCTAAAAAAGTTTGAATTTAATAAAATTTTTTATCTATTTTCAATAGATAAAAATAAAAGTTTAAAACTCAAAAAAAAAAAAAAAAGTCAAATTCTCAAACAATAACAGGCTTGTGCTATCTATAACAGGCTTAAAGCAGGTGTGTTTCATTCAATCGCCAAACATCGTCCACAAAATAAAAAAAAAAAAAAAAAAGAAAAAAAAAGAAGGAGGAATTTTTTTTTAATATAATATTACTACAATCTGTAGCAATAATGGTTATTATTTTAATTTGTTTAGCTTAATTAAACCAATCGATCGGTTTTCAGTTGAAAGCTTAAAAAATTTCAAATTAAAAAAAAATAAAACTTTGAAATTTAGTGAATCACTATTTTTTTGACGGATATAATATTTACTGCTCATATAATATCACATATGTTATATGTATTATAATATTTATATATGTCTGAATAATCTTATATATAATAATTATTTTATATATACAATAATATCTTATATATCAATAGCCAAGCTCTAATGACTCTATTTTCGAATCATCTGAAGGAGCGTTGACAATTTCGCTTAAAACTATAGTAGAAAAGTTCAATAACTTCGTGAGTTATAGCATTCCACAAACTTCAAGTCCAAACATAAACAAATATATTGGGCATCTGCGATACTCTGCGCTGCGTGCGAAATTCACCCACACCGACAAGAGGCGCAATAGTAATGATATAAGTGGAGAGAGGGGTAAGGGCGATGGGGATGTGAAATAAGAGATTAGTTATAAGTGGCTTTTTTGTTGTTTATTGAAATTTTACGAATTTTTTTTGATTTTTTTAAATTTGTTTAAAATATAAAATAATAAGGAGAAAGGTAAGAAATGCTAAAAAGAAAGATGGATATGTAAAAATGAAATTAGTAATAAGCTTTAGGGACAGCATATCGTTCATTGAAATTGAAAAGGACTGAATTCGGAGGTCATCCCTGCCTCCGAATTCATTCCCTTTTTTCTTAAAATCGTTCTCACGCGTTTTTTTCCTTGGAATCTTTTTTTTTCAAAATCTATCCTCTTTTTATCGTATTTGTTCCTTTTTTTCTCCGATTCGTTCCTTTTTTTCCGTTTCGTTCCTTTTTTCTCGGTTTCATTCCTTTTTTTTCGGAATCGTTCCTTTTTTTCGGAATCGTTCTTTTTTTCGGAACTATTTCAATCGGAACGAATCCGGAGAACTCATTCATTTTGGTGAACGAATCCGGCTGGAGCGATTCCTTAAAAGGAACGATATTGCCCATCTCTATTCTTTAGTCCTAATCTTTTCAAGTGTTGTAGGATGTGATGATGACGCAATCGATACGTCCACATTTCGCTCCTGCGTGGAATTTTAAAGTTTTTCATCATTTAATTCTAAAATGAATTGAGTTAGCTAAGTCAGTTTTTTAATATTAGATGTCCTTGACCCATTAAAGCTGTTAATATTTTTTGTTGCTGTTCATGTTGCTAATTAATTAATGCAATTAATTGTTTGATGTAATTGTGCTCTTTTCGTCTATCACGTAATTTTTAACGATTTTGGATTGTAATCAGGAAAGAAAGTGTTTATTGGTTAGAAAATCACTATGTGATTTTTTTAATTATGGTTCTATATTATGCGTTTAGTTACTCTACTTTTTATTAGTTACCGCGTCGTATAAACATTATAATTACCTATGGGGTCAAAATGGGATTCCATATTACTTATAGGTTCATATATTTTTTTTAATATTATGCATTAAATATTAATTTGGTCTTATTACTGCGAGGGTTAAAAATTCTGGTGGTAGCTTCATTAAAAGGTAGCCCAAAAGAATTACATGCATAAAGTCACACTTTGTCAAAAAGGCTGTCTTTAGATCTCACTTTGCTATTCTCCGGGCCGTCATTAAAGATACTCGTCTCTCCATTTCCAAAATTGAAAAGGAATTACTTGATTTACACTTAAATTTGGCAGCAAATCTTTCTGATTTTAAGTCCATAGATATAAATTCCTGGCACCATGCTGAAAATATTTCCAGAAAGCACGCCCAGAAACTCAATTCCAAATTTACCCGTCTGCTTGAGTCGTCCGTTCCCTTGGTACCTACTGATCTCCCCAGTGTCAATCAGAATGCTGTTATCAACCTTTCTGGCTCTGATATTTCCGAAACGCAATATTCAGTTCTCAAACTTAATTCCAATTTTGCAATATCTAAAAAAGCTTCTTTCCCCCAATTAATTGCTCCTATTGAAAAAGCATTCAAAAACAGTCGTCTTACTGAAGTACAGAAAGATAGTTTACGTCATCTCATTATGGCTAATGTTGATTTCAATTCCAGTATAAAATCTAATCTCACTCCTGTCGAAAAAACTGCTTTGAAAGACCTTAAATCAAATAACAATATTGTAATTACGAAAGCTGATAAGGGGGGCCAGATTGTCGTTCTAGATAAAAAGCATTATATTGATGGAGTAACTAACCTTATTAATGATGGCCCATATAAACTTCTATCTCGGGACCCTTCTGATCATGAATTATCAGTAATTAAGTCCATAGTTAAATCCTGTCCTCTCTTGCCTAAGTCTTCTCATCCCTACATTTCTCCCTCTGCTGCACACTGTGCAAGATTTTATGCTCTTCCTAAAGTCCACAAACCCAATATCCCTTTTCGTCCGATTGTTTCAAATATTGGCACAGCCTCTTACAATTTAGCAAAATATTTAACAACAATATTTTCTCCCCTTCTATCAGCAAATTTATACACTGTGAAGAATTCCATCACCTTTGCCAAAATGATACAAAATTTGTCTCCGACTAATTTCACTATGGTTTCTTTTGACGTTAAATCCCTTTTCACAAATGTTCCGATAAATGGCGCCCTCTCTTGTCTTGAACAAAGACTCCGTGAATTTCATTTTTCAAGCTTCGAAATTCAAGAACTTATCTCCCTTACACATACTTGTCTTTCTCAAACCACCTTTTCACGTCAAGGCAATTTTTACAGACAAACTGATGGTTTAGCTATGGGCTCGCCCCTGTCTCCCATCCTTGCAGATTTCTACATGCACTATTTTGAATGCTCTCTTTTATATAAATTTTCTTTCCCTTTCTGGATTCGGTACGTTGATGACACATTCACCTTACTTGACACTTCTCTTCACAATATTGAGGACATTCTTAGCATCATGAACTCTATTGATAACAATATCCAATTTACGTATGAAACAGAAAATAATGGTTCACTCCCTTTCCTGGACACCCTTGTCACTCGCAGTGAAACTGGCTTCTCTACATCTGTCTATCGAAAAAGCTTCGCTGTTTCTCTACCCCCCCATGCTCGTTCATGTCATCCTCCAAGTCAAAAAATGGCTGCCTTTTACACATTCATAAATCGTGCTCTTCATGTTTGCTCTGATTCTCTGTCTCTCAATAATGAAATTCAATATATTAAAGCAATTGCATTTGATAGAGGTTACAACCCTTCTATTATTGATACTGCCCTTTCTAAATTGCAAAACTCTCACTCCTTAAACTCATCTCAGTCTTCTACTCGTTCCAATATTAGCATTGTCTTACCTTTCTTTCCAAAATCAAGTTTTTCCATTGCTAAAATTCTTAGTCGGTTCGACTTCAAAATAATTTTCACTCCTACTAATAAACTCACCCTTTCCAACCTTAAAGATCCTGTTGAATTATCAAATTCATGGGGCATTTACAATATTAATTGTCAGTGTGGTCTTTCTTACATAGGTCAAACCAAACGCAGTCTAAAATTTCGTATTAAAGAACATAAGCAATATATTGAAAAACAAGAAATCAAGAAATCCTCAATCGCAAAACATTGCTGGGAGACGAGTCATGTTTTTGACTTCAATTCGGTTAAGATACTTACTAAACCTACTTCTATACAAGAACTTAACTTCCTTGAAGCTTTCCATATCCATAAAAATCTTGCTAATCTCGTTAATTGTGATTTTGCTATTCCACCATTATCAGACTGTTGGAAATATTACATTAAAACTAATTTTTCTTAATCTTTTAATGCAATTCTCGCAATATCTTTCCATTTCCCAGCCAATTTTCCTATTAGCTGTTCCCTGGTTTCCTATTGGCTCTTGCCCAGGATCCTCTGTTTTCCTATTGGCTGTTGTCTAGGATCCTCTGTTTTCCTATTGGTCAAGAATCTTATCACTTGAATTCTCATCCTCCCTATATATATATGAGCAAATCTCCACTATCTTTAGCACTGAGGAAGGTATGCTATATGCTACCGAAACCGGTATGCTTGGAATTCGAATATTCTGGTGTTCTAACGTTGAAAATAATTTTAACTTTATCATATTGCACCAGGCAACAACCTATTATTATAGAATTACATGCAATTCTAATCTATTCTCTGAATACTGACGAATGGTTCATTTTACATAAATCTATTACATTTTACCTGTAAAAGAAATTAATCAGTCTTATGTTTAAAAAGTTGTGTGGATTGTGATTTTCAAGATGACTACCTGCGTAATATCTTAGTTTTTAAATCCCTATTACATATAAAACTAGTTGGATTCGGCAAGCCCAAAACTTTCTTCTATCTCTTGCACGTTAAAACTTCAAAATTCACTACCACAGTGCTAAAATTAAATGGCAACCCATGCTCATCAAAAGGATGCTAAAGGCATAAAATTCCGAGCATTAATTCTAGAAATAGGACTATTGTGGATATTGGAAGAATTGCAAGATAAAAGCGTCACCTCTTGGGCGATTTGTACCAAAACATAAACAACAATATTATTTATCAAGCTGTACCTGAATCTGAAGTTTAATGAAAATCCCTGAATTGGTTTTTGAGATGTAGCAATTGTAGGAGTGAAAAATTCAGCATAGCACCGCCACCTTTAAAAGCGTTTGACACCAAAGTGTAAACAGAACTAGCTTATACGACAAATTTACTGAATCTGAAGTATTATGAAAATCCGCGCATTAATTTTTGAGATAGATCTATAACAAAAATTGTGAAAAACGCATCATAACAGCGCCAGCTGTCGAGCGATTTACACCGAAATGTAAACAAAACTAGTTCATATCACGGATTTATTGAATCTGAAATTTGATGAAAATCCGTGTGTTATTCTTGAGAAAATCAATAAAAGTGCAGAATAGCGGCTGAGCAATTTACCCCAAAAACTAATTAGCCGCTTGCTGAACGATTTATACCGAAACCCAATCAGCATCAATTTATATCAGGCATTATCTGAAGACATGTTTTTTTATCAAATTCCGTGCTTTGTTGTCTCGAGATAGAACGCCCACAAATTTTATGTTCCCATACAGACAGACAGACTCACAGACAAACATTTTGTAAAAACATGGTTTTTAAAATGTCTGATTCCTAAAACGTATAAATCCGTCAAAAACTGGAATTAAGAAAAAATTCACGAATCCAATATTTTCTTGTAAAGATAGAGGAAAGTAAAAATGCTTCTTTTTATACTGTCCGAAAATTAAACCAGTCGGATTTGGATATCCCAAAACTTTCTTCTATCTCGTGCATGTTAATACTTCAACATTCGCTACCACAGTGCCAAAATTAAATGACAATATATGCTCATTATGAAGATTCTAAAAGCATGAAATTCCGTGCATTAGTTCTTGAAATAGAACTAATGCGGATATTGGGAAAAAATGCGACATAAAAGCGCCACCTATTGAGCGATTTATTCCAAAACATAAACAACAATAATATTTATCAAGCTGTACCTCAATCTGAAGTTGGATGAAAATTTGTGTATTAGTTCTTGCGATAGAGTTGTTGCAGTAATCGGTAAAAATTCAGCATAGCAGTGCCACCAATTGGGTGATTAACAGAAAAACGTAAACAAAACTAATTCATGTCACGAATTTACTGAATCTTCTAATAAGAATTTTACTAATAAGTTTAATAAAAATCTGTGCAAAAATTTTTGAGATAAAGCTCTTACGGAAATCGTGAAAAATTCAGCATAGCAACGCCACCTGCTGGGGATTGGCACAAAAACATAAAAAAAACTTAGTTCATATAACGGATTTACTGAATCTGAAGTTTGATGAAAATACGTACATTAATTCTTGAGATAGAGCTTTAGGAAAATTGTAAAAAATGCACCATAGCAGCGTCACCTGTTGAAAGATTTACACAAAAATGTAAACAACATCAATTCATGTCAAGGACTAATTGAATCTGAAATTTCAGGGAAATCCGTGCATTAGTTACTGAGATATAACTGTTGGGGTAATCGTTAAAAATACATGTAAGTATTACATGGTTTTTGGTGTATCCCCTGTTAAGGGATTTACACCAAAAACTAATCAAGAGTAATTTATATTAGAACTACCTGAATATATATTTTTATTAAATTCCATACATTAGTTCATGAGATAGAGCGCTCACAAAATTTATGCCACATACAAACGGACAGGCTCACAGATTCACAGACAGACATTTTGTTGAAATATGTTTTTGTAATCTCTGATCCCTAAAACGTGTAAATCCATTAAAAACCGAAATTCGAAAATTTTCACAAATCCAATACTTTCTTCTTGTAAAGATAGAAGAAAATAAAAAATGTCACTACAATTTTTTTTTTCTATCTGTGCATACATATAAAATCGATGTGTCTGTCAGTGAATTTCAGAAAAATCTCCATTTCAAACGTATTAATATAGACAAAGAAAAGAAAAGAAAATAAACATTGCCTGTTTGAACTAAATCTATTTAGAAAAAAATTGCACAAATAATAGTAAAATTTTGATGAAGAGTAATTTTCACGTTAAAGTAGCCTGATTGTATATCAGACATTGAAGTATCTAAAATGGTTTTTTTTTTTTTTTTTTTTTTTTTTTTTTTTTTTTGAAAACAGGTACAAAGTAAAAATAAATAATATGCTAATTATTTTTAAAAATGTAAAAATAAATTTGGTAATAAATAAAATAAATATTTGTACATGTATTTTTTATTTTATGAGTAATGATTCTGACAATAAATTAATTTTGTTAACTAAAATAATTTTTTTTTATTTATTATTTTTTATTATTATTATTATTATTATTATTATTATTATTATTATTATTATTATTATTATTATTATTATTATTATTATTATTATTATTTTGTTAATAAGTAAAGAATGTTGGAATTTTAATACATTTTTCAGGTCAAAATGCCAAATATTTACAGGAGAAAATTGAGGATAGGATCATGCACCAAAGAAAATCTGAACTCAACCATAGGGGCAATACAAAATAGCCAATAAGTAAAGCGAGTTGGAATTTTTAATACATTGTTCAGGTCAAAATGCCAAATATTTACAGGAGGAAATCGAAGAAAGGCTAATGGACCGAAGAAAATCCAAAATCAACCGTAGATTCAATGCAAAATATTTCACTTGAAATGCTTGCAGCTGATAGAGAATTCAGTATTCCTCAATCTCCTTGAGAAGTACGCTGAAGAAAAATTATTTTGAAAAGGCGAAAGATGGGTTTAAAATTTTAACTAGGTGCGGAAGTGGAGAACTCGATCTCCATATATATAAACATAAACCAAGGGTTTGTAGCGACACAAAGTGATGTAAGGAACATCACACAATTTTGCTGAAGCATTAGTTAAAAACACATTTAAACTGCAAAAGGCAGTAAATATGTTCACGTTGTCTCTAGTGTACAGTGTCAGTAAAAAAAAAAAAAAAAAAAAAAAAAACCTTTTGATTCTTGCAATTTTTTATGTTTCCTTATCTAGAACTATACATAAAGCATTATTCGGAAACTCCAGGTGTGTAAACAAAATAATACAGGTCGTATATTTTCGCGAAGCTTTTCCTTCGAAATCCCATAGGGGATCGTCAACAAATTGAAAAACAACGAAGATCTTTTGGATAACCCTGTCGAAACTAATGCAGCGAAAGCGAAAATATACGACCTGTACTACCGTAATTTCGGGTGTATAAGCCGCGGCTCAAACAATTCTTTTTGGACCCAGAAATCTTATTTAGTGATTGAAGACAAATATTTACGGCGATCTAACTAGTTATATTTGTTTCTTAAAAAATTCTGGGTCGAAAAAGAATTGTTTGATCTGCGGCTTATACACCCGAAATTACGGTATTTTGTTTACACACCTGGAATTTCAAAATAATGCCGTATCTAATGCTTTAGCTCGAGAGTAGTACTTTTTCTAGTTATTTAACAAAACATCAAAAATCGAAAGTGTCGAGATTTTTTTTGCTGACACTATAGTATAGGGTAAAATGGTGACTATTTTGGTCCTGATACGTTGAAGGGACCCCTTTCTGATTTTTATAAAGGTCTCTGAATTTTATAAGGAATACTAACTCTAGTATTAAAAAATATAAATAAGTTAAAAATTGATGAAACCAGTTAAATTACCATTGTGGTCTACTCTCATAAAATATATCTCAAGTGTAACAAAATCTATTTTGTTTGTCTATATAATAAATCAAAAATTTCTTACTCTTGTGACTAGAATGCCTATTGATGTACTATTGCTTGTCTATTGATTTAATCAATAGACAAGTAAAATGGTTTTTGTTACAAATTATATATATGTTGCGTAAGTTGAACACAATGGTATTTAACTTGTTAAATCAATTTTTAATGTTAAACATGTTTTTTGTAAAATAATTGGGATTGTTTATGAAAATTAGCTCGAATTTTCACAAAATTTCTATACACACGTTCGTTCCCCTATATAAAATGTCAAATATTCATGAGTTAGCTTTCTGGGCATTCTATTCCTCGAAAGTCGGCTGGTACAAAATTGTTATTTCTAGATGACATATAAGAATAATCTGGACATGACGCAGGTAGCCTCTGATAACGATATTATAAATTTTATCGATCTAAACATCATCCATAGGCTTATTCATTCAATTTCACAACGCATTTTGGCTGATATTCTTACAAAAGTTTGACCAATAAAATATTAGTTTATACTTATTGCATGGGTCTAATTTTTTGTCCAGTATATGCATGAAAAAATTTGTTCCTCACTCATGCCTCATTGGTTTAACCTTATCTTAAAATAAAAATGTGATCCACCTTCCTTTGTTCACAGACAACTCTTTACCCCTCGGCATCGTCAAATATATAGTAAATAACACTATCTAAACCTGCACCTTTGCTTCTTTAGAATATTTTCACTATATACAAACGCGTATGCTGTATAATGATTCTGATGTGACGTATAATATGTTAATTTCCTCAGGTGGTCTTATAATTATACATACAAACCCCCTCCGTGTATAAGAATTCCGGGGTCAACCTATCCACGAGAAAAAGAAACTCATTCACCAATGAAAACGTTTCATAGTCGTGGAGCGTTCTCATTGGTCAGATTTACAGTGGGAGCTGTAAATGACGCCACTACATTTTACTTCGCTTTGAAATCTTTCCACGATTTCAAAAAGTACACTGTTAAAAATTTGACCCATTCGCTGCAGCGGCACTCCACAGCTTTTTAGAATATCTCTTTTATGACCAATGAGAATGTTCCATACACAGTAAAGTAACCGTTTTCTATAAAAGCGGTGGAGTGACGCTGTAGCAAATGAGTCAATTTTTTTACAGTGTATATTTAATTAAAACTTTTTATTAAAGGAAAGCGAAGGTGCGTTTTAAATGCAATATTGTTAAAATTTTTATATTCGGGTTGTTTTAATATTTTTTTTCTTTACAGCCGTGAATGACACTTGAAAATTTCAAATCTATAAAAAAACATTGTGAAAAGTTACCTCCGATTTTAAAGGCAATCTATTTTCTGACCAATGAAACCGTTCCATAGTCGTAATGGAGCGTTCTCAATGGTCAGATTTACAGTGGGAGCTGTAAATGACTTCACTACATTTTACTTCGCTTTGAAATCTTTTCACGATTTCAAAAACACTATTCAATTAAAACTTTTTATTTAAGCAAACCGCGGGTGCGTTTTAAATTTCATTATAATCCCCACCCCCATCTACCAGATAGTTTTGCTATAGTTTTAAATGCAGATTTCTGTTGAAATTTTATTTTTCTTTCTTTCTTTTTTTTTTTTTTTTTTTTTTTTTTGGTTAGATTTTTCCGTTTCCAAGTTTAATCGCTGTATTTATCAAAATTGTTTCAGCCTAAAGTGGCTATGATTGACCACAGTTGTAATTTTTTATCATCCTTTAAAAATGCAAACACGTCATTTTGACGGGCTATCTTCTAGTTTCTTAATAATCACCTTATTTACATTTTTAAAAAATTATACAATTTTAATAAACTGTAATTTTAATTTTAATGCTGTAGTTATAAGAGAAAACCCTCTATGGCCAATTTTAAATACACACGCTAAAAATTTGCATATAGTGTCTTCTTCGATTTCCTTCAATGCAGTTCAATTCTTCTTCATTGCTTTCGTTAGTGGTCTTATAATTTCTTAACGCTCTATAATGCAACCATCCTAAAATTTTTCTCAAAGCTTTAGTTGTTGGAATTAGTTAAAAGATGCCTGTGATATATCATGCTAAAATTTCTTAACACTAGAGCTACCACGAACCGTCACTTTGATAGCTATCATATGAACATGTTATATGATACATGTTTCGGTTGAAACTAGAAATTTGATTATTAAATAAGTTTAAACGATAACAAAGAAACTTTCATCTAAAAAAACCCTTCGAATTCACATGAGAACTACTGTTAGAAAATTTTCTACTTAAGTAATTGCGAAACGTCCATTATTAAATAAATAAAATAATGCCATAGAGAATTTCTGGTGCGAATGTATTATTTCAGAATTGAAAAAAGAGTCCAAATCTGACAATCCTGACAAAGACTAAAAACGTTAAGCAATAAAGTTGAACTGTTCTAAATCAAAATTCTGATGTGAAATATTTTTATAAAACTTGATTCATACTTCTTGTAGTTCTTGTGTTAATTATTCCGGCGTGTTAAAGAAGACAAGTATGCAAGTATGCTAGTTTTAATAAAGAAAATACATATAAGGATGTGTGTATTACTTCTATATTGTACATTTTAAATTTCATTTTGAATTTTTTCATTAAATAAAATTTTTTGTTGTAAATATTTTTGTTTACGATAACACTCCGGAAGAATTAAACGATGTTGGCATGTTTGGGCACATTCGGCGCATGATTTATAGTTTACAATTATTTAACCACTTCCCTGATTCGCCCATACGTCATTATACGGACAATTGGTTCTTGCGAATCATGATCTATTATTCTCACCAATAAGTCTTATTGCAAATTTTGCAATATTTAATCCGAGCTTTTTCTCGATTAAATTATGAAAAAATTTCTGTTTTGAAAAATTGGTGATAAAAGAAAATTTTTTTGTAAAAAACATTTAAAAAACAGTCATTATTTCTAAGTTTTTTTTTTCAAAAATACTGATCAGTTAAGTGGTTAAGTTAGGTTAATCGGTGGGGCGGGGGGGGGGGAGGGGGAATGACAGCTACCGGTTCCAGGAATTTGGGTTTTTTAGACAAAGGAGTGAGATATTCGTTATACTAATGAACATTGCTATCTATTATATAGACTATATAAACAAACATAAATAATAAAGTAAATTCCTTTAGTAATAAAATTTAAATTGACCAGCCTCAGAAACCAGTTGTCAATTAGTGATTCGTGAATGTTAGTTATGGAATATTAGCATTGATAATAGTTTAAAACATGAAAAAAAGACATATCCATCTGTGGTATGATATCATATATTTCGAGGCCCCCTCAATGACCCTGTTTTATTATTCCTTAGCTAACTTCAAAGCTCGCTTTTTCAAATTTTAAAAAACTCCTGAAAAGCAAAAAAGATTATTTTCCATTCATATTTACTTATTAAAATACTAACTTCATTTTAATAATAATTCCATTTTGATGATAGTTCTATTCAGTCCAAGTTTTAAAAAATATCGGGTGGGTTCAAAACCATTTTAGAGTAAATAACACTGCCGTTCTACTTTCCTTGAAGTTTTGTGAAAAGATGATAGTTAAGTAAAGCGATGCTAGATTTATAGAGTAAAATATAATGTTTCAATTTTATTTAATTATATTCTCACGGGGGGAGGGGGGAGTAAATTGAAACGCAAAGGACTAAAATATATTAAAATTTATATTTTATGCAAATACATTTAAATACTTATATTAATAGTGCTACTTACTTAAACTATTCAAGATGATTAAAATATATATGTAGTATATCTTCAATCGCTCATAATAGATACTTCCAATTCAAAAAGTATACAAGTCAAACACATCTTTTAGATATAGCATTTATTTAAAAAAAAAAGGGCTTCATGCATATAATATACAATATTTAATTTTAATACAGTCTTCTTTTTGTATAACGTATATTTTGAAAAAGAAAGATATTAGAAGAAAATCCTAAGAAGGACAATAAAAAATACATATATATTACGGACAAAACGTACGGAGATTTATAATTTTATGAATTTTCAGTGTTTTCTGGAGTTAAAAAGTCTCCTGACCTGACGCATATGGAAAAATGTATAAAAACGCTTTGGCAACATTTCCAAAAAGTCTTTTAACACCAAAAATTGAAAGTGCTTAGTAATAACAACAACAAATTTAGTGCATTTAGGGAGAAGAATTAATTCCTAAATATGCAAGATTTTTTTTTCCTGAGGGAACACTGATTGTATTGCTTTAAGGATGATGAGGAGGGGGGGGGGGCAGGTTGTGTTTTAGACCCTCAAATGTCTGTAACTGCTATCTTTATTATACGTCAACGAAATAATTTCTTTTCAGTGATTGAAAAATTAACACGAAAACAGAAAAATGAAAATTGGGCGGGCTTGAAGAACAAATTATTGGAAGGGCTCGTGCCCTACGTGCCCATATAAGTTGGGACCACTTATTCTATTCACAAGTTTTCCTTATAAAAATAGTGCTATATATAAAAAAAGTAAAGAACAATTCTTAAATTTTACATTCGATACTTTCCGAACTAAAGAAATATTAAAACGAATCTGTGAAAGAAACGCGAATAAATATGACATTCCACTTTAGTTCACGACTTGTTAAAATATATTGATGGCAAACAATGGTATCTCAATAGATTTAAAAAAATGAAATTATTAATGCAATTACCGTAATTTCGGGTGTATAAGCCGCAGATCAAACAATTCTTTTTCGACCCAGAATTTTTTAAGAAACAAATATAACTAGTTAGATCGCCGTAAATATTTGTCGTCAATCATTAAATAAGATTTCTGGGTCCAAAAAGAATTGTTTGATCCGCGGCTTATACACCCGAAATTACGGTACATGATTTTTTTTCTTTTTTGCGGAAATGCAAATCTAAAAATTCCAAGTCCAATTGTATGACCCTGGTTTAGCGGTACTCGTTATCTAACTTTAAAAATCTTTTTTTCATATTTTAGAATACTTCTGAAGCACTAAATAATAATTTTACCCTTTTAATTATTGATTAAAATGCTATCTTGCCCTCAATGGAAGTTGCATTTCTCCTTTTTCATTTGGAAAATTTAATTCTTTATTTCCGAAAAAGAAAAAGAAAATCTTGCATATTTTTCACATCTCATATTTTGAAAACCAAAGAAATATTAAAAATAAGGTGCGAAAAAATGGGTGTAGATACGGTTTTTCCCATTATTTCAAGATTTGTTAAAAACTACTGTTTTGAGTTTTCGCATCTTTCATTAGCGAAGAGAAAGTAAAAGATCGTTCTTAATCGTACCATTCTGGTCAGTTGAACACATTTTACATATGTTGAAACAGATTTTTAAAATTCATGAAGGCTTCCTTAATTTTGTTATTGTTTCTTGTTTGATGCGGAAATGCAAATCTAAAAATTTCCGAGTCCAAGTGAATGACCCTGAGGATGCAGAGCAAGACACGGAACGCCAAGTGCACGATTTGTGACAAATGTGATGACAAACTCCCATCTTGAAGCGATAGTCTCAGAGAACGGGGGTCATGGCGGCCTGGATCGCATTTCACAAGACACCAAAATGCGTAGGCGAAGCCCAAGATACTCGTACATAAGCCTTGTGGTCCCCCTTTTCTAAGCATATGCGCCTCGGGATTTGAACGGTCCCGAGCCTGCAGGCAGAAATTTTGGATATAATAAAGACATTCTCTTTTATGAAGTTAGTGTAATCTTGTGATTATCATCATGAGGACCCATTGGGGTTCTCTCTTAGGACTTGTGGCCTTAGCAGTCTTTGTAAAATCACAGGACTATAATACAGAAGGTATGTTTATATTTAGTATTTACCTTAAATGGCATTTAAAATTCACAAAAGTTCTGCTTTTTTAAGGGCTATGCATAATTAATAATTTGCATAAATTAGTATTAGTCTACTGGGGTGGGGTCATTTGAAAAGTGTGAAATTGTAAAAATCTACGAGTGTTTCTTACCACTATCTTTAATTACAATTCTTTGTTTCATTTAGTCGCATATATAATTTGAGTTTTCAGGTATTGAATAAAGCGTGGATTATTTTGTGAAATTAGTGATGACAAACACTCCAAGAAATTAGCATCTTATACCATCTACCACATGAGAACTCTGGAATTTATTATAGTATAAATGCTAAATATAGAAAATTCATAATTCTCGATGACAAGAAAAGCACTAAATTTTAATAATGTAATAGATATTTATTTTTAGAATGGAATAGGTGCGATTTATTATTGTGTATATTTACTGTGTAGAATAGAATAACTCTCATTGTCACCATGGCATTAAGAATATTACAGTTTACCATAAAACACTAGAAATTAAATCACTAGAACTAGATTATGACGTCAAATGCGCATTGATGAAACTCCAATTTTTTAAACTACGCGCCACGTAATTCAAAATCTTAGAATAGCAAATGATGTATACGATTATTCTTTGGCCTCTTTATTAAAACGGTAATAATGCATTACATAACATCGCTGAGTCTTTTGCATAATACATCATTTCATCTTTTTTTATACCTGCGTATTTTCCAATATTTGTATTCCCCTGAGTATAAAAAGTTAATCATAGGATATTTAATTTTTCAATCCTATCTGAGAATGATTAAGAATGCATAACAAATTCTTTCTTGTGAACTTTGTGTAATTTTGAACAAAATAAAGTTTAAATTTGCTAAAAAGCTCAGATTTCTTAGATTTAACACTTACCTGAACTTAATCACATTACAAAAATACTAAAACAGGTAGAAATACAAAGGGGAAGAGTAATTTATTACAGAAATCTCGAATTCTGTAATAAAAACAAAACCCCATAACTAAGGGGAGAAAAGTTATCTTCTAAACAGTCCAAAACTCAAAACTCTACCATATTGATAATTTCTGGAATAATCGTTTCAAATACAGATTTGTTTTATGTTAAGAAAAATATTATATCACCTTTATTGGTTTTGTATGTACAATAAATCATCAGTACGAAATATATTTTTATTTATTTCTTTTTTAATTCTATCAATTCTCTCAAGTAAAAATTTTCAAATGCATAACAAAATTTATACGTGAAAAGAAAAAAAAACCACAATAATGTAAATTTTATACTGTTAATTTAGTATATTTGTTCTTTGGATAAATTTAGTGAGCATAAATTAAATTAAGGAGTTAAATTGAATTTATGTGATACTTCACTTTAATACTGGCTTAAAACATCTAATCAATACACTTTAAAAATTAGTTTTTATGTTTCCAAAAATAATGATCAAGAAAAGAGACTCTAATATATTTGTTTTAGAAATGTCTCATGAAATATAATACCTTCTGAAAATACTTTCTGAGATTTCTGAAGAACGCATTTTTAGAATCAGGATTAAATTGAAGACTTTTTATTATATTTTCTGAAAAATTCTTCCTGTTCAAATAA
This sequence comes from Maratus speculifer, assembly GCA_964019185.1. Classification (NCBI taxonomy): domain Eukaryota; kingdom Metazoa; phylum Arthropoda; class Arachnida; order Araneae; family Salticidae; genus Maratus; species Maratus speculifer. The sequence goes on from OZ025293.1 coordinate 369,314,428, forward strand.
CTTTTCTTTTCTCTCTCTCTCTCTCTTTTTTTACAACGTATAGACATACACAAGTTCGATACATTCGTGTATGTCTATACATGTCGCGCCAAATAGATTTTCGATACTTTAAATGAACAATTATCCGATCATTCCAAATTGAGGCTTGATTCGTGTTGCAGCTTGGTTTCTCCCTGCCTATAAACTCACAATAGAAATTCACCTAATTGAAAATTGATTTCTGTTTTTCTATGGAAGGAGGACAATCTAATGTGGATATCTTTATAGTGTATACTAATTCTGGTACCGTTTAGTGGTCCCTAGGTTTGTAGCTCAATATACTTGGAAATTTGGGCACCTTGTTGATTGAATAGAAACATGTTTCCACGTAATCATACGTGAAATGTGTTATTTTGCGGACCCTGACATTTTGACAGACAAGTCTCCAGAACTACAGGACCATGCTTTAATTAAGCCCTGTTTATTCGGGAAAAACCCTAACTAGTTGGGAAAATATTTCCAAATTATTTATGCACATTTATAAAACAAACTCTCTTAAAATCCATAATATGCAAAATCGAGCTATATATTTTTAATTGAATTTTTCCGAAAATAAATTGGAAGATAACCCTGTCTTTTTACATCAAAAGACAAAGTTATCTTTAAGCCCGTGGGGCTACTTCAGTTTGAACATGCCATACATTCTTATGATACAGCGTATAATAAAGAAGTATGTTCAGATTTTTGCTTTTTAAGTAGATTTTATTTTAACAGTATATTTTTTGGAAATTCCACATATCTATAATTTCAAAAATAAACCATTTAAAATTTAATTTAAACGGCTTGTCAAATGGTTCGTTTGACAGTCTGGCTGTCAGTCCGTTATCTAACTTAAGTAAATATACCCGGATTGCCCTGTATTTTTTTATAAGCTAATGATGTTCACTATAGAAAGTTTTCTATTGAAAATGAGACGTTTGACAAAGATACACAATTTTCTTACATTTTCGTCTATGAAGAGAAATAGTGTATGATGTATTTTACTTAAATAGTTTATTTATATAAGTCATTTACTTACATTAAAAAAAAATTCTTAATAATATTCTGTTAGTATTGGAAAATGTTTCATAATCTATCTGACTCATAAGATAAGCGTGATTTTTCATTCTTGTTTACTTTGTAAATTTTAATTTACGTAAAAAATGACCAATCTTCATGAAATTACCCTATAATTTAGTATTATAATTACGTAAAACAGTATATCTTCTAAGGGCTCTGAACAATATGTTGTATTTTGCTGTGTGTTTACTTAAGGAATCATTTTTCTCTGAAATATTTCTGAAACATTTTAGAAAAAAGAAACTATTCAGCAGATGACTAGTTAATTCCTCAAACTGTTACTTAATATTTTACTCAAACTGGATAGAAATAAATTTTGCACATTTATGATAAAGCAGTTAAATCGCTTTTCACATGTAATTTTCAAATTCATTATCTCGAGAAAAAAATCTTAATTTCTATGACAATAATTTCTCCAATAAAATTTAAATTGCGAATTTTAATGATCATACTTCAAGCAACAACTTCATTATGAATTGATATAATATCGAAAAATCCTCGACAATCAGAGTTCCTTTATTTCAAAGAATGAAAATATTCTGTTGACAAATTAAGTTTGAGAATATGTTTGGGTGTAATTTTCCAAAAAAAAAAAAAAAAAAAAAAAAAAAAGATAGTTGTCCTTAAAAGTACGTTCTAATTGCTGCATACCTACTTAAGGAAAGATTTTGTTTGAAATATTTCGTGAAACATTTTACGATAAGAAAAATATTTTCACCAGATGAATAAGTCTTCAAATAGCTGCTTAATATTTTGTTCAAACTGGATGAAAATAAATTCCGCCTTAGAAGATACTGTTATCCATAACCAAGTGTGTACTTATGATAAAGCAATTAAATTTATAGAAACAACGGCTTTTGTTCTGAAACTTACATACATATATTAACGCAATGCTTTCAGCATTAGGAACGCTTAATGCGTGCTTGAGATTAGGGTTTTAATAATTAAACTAATGATCAAAATGAGGGGTCAAGAAAGCTTCTGCTGGGAATAAATGAGAAGTTGAAGGAGTAGATATAGAAATGCCTCTGCAATTAAATGAAATTACGTGCAATTGTGTTCAGCGTCTACCATGTTAATAATAGCACAGCTTATCAAGAATGAAGTTGATACGAGAATAAAGACCTTAATAAGTTAATATAATTTCTGTATTAATCTTGTCGTAAAATTATTATGCAGCTTTTTATCAGAGCTTTTTACGAGTAGCATAATGATGTGGAATAGTACTTATTTCACCACAAATTCATATCTGCAGCGATTTTAATCAGAATAAATTAGCAGAATTAAATACTCTACAATAACGTGTTACTTACGCTTCATAACAAAAATGTATACAAAATGTATATAATAATAAAGAGGTTCTTTACATAATTGTAGTCTAAAGAATGAAACTGTTTCAGAATCCTGCTCTTATTAATTGTACAAAAATTTATATTAAACCAAAACCTGTGGCGCGTGAATTTAATGCTAAATTCCTTGATAGAGAAGATTAATTTTCAAAGCACTAACATTTCATTAGTATAACAACTTTAATTATTCCCTTGTAATGAACTTTGGTTATATTGGAAGCAGATATTATAGTCGCTGAAAAACACTTCTAGTGCGACAGCAATATCTTAAATATTAGATTTAGCATTGAAAATATTTGCAAAGAAATATAGGGGAGAGTGGGGATACTTGAGCATAGGGATACTTGAGCCACCCCTATTATTTCTACAGTTGGTCAATTTTTCTTTCTAAAGCTGGCAACATGGTGACATATTTATAGTTCTGAACATGTAAAAAAGAAATCACATACCTTGATACCATTTTGAAAGTATGGTGATTAACCCTTTGAGCTCTGCTGGTAGAATTTTCTACCACATAATTTTAATTCTGAAATGTCACAACGACACCAGAAAATTCGACCAAATTTATTTGAAAAAGGTTTAATGCATTTTTTCGCGTATATTGTAAATCGGTTTTTTTCTTTGCAAAATACTGGTGCGAATGTGACATCTGGCTCAAGTATCCCCTCCATGGGGATACTTGAGCCACAATGTAAAATAAAAAGTAAAAATTTATTAGACATAGAAAAATAGTTCAAACTTAATTGAAAGTGGTTTTCAGTTGAAGAAAAAATATCAAGTTTTCATTTTCAATACTTTATTTTGTTCTAAGAAATTATAAAAAAATTGAAATTAAAAAAATGGCTCAAGTATCCCCATCTTCCCCTAACTATTTCAGAAAATGTCTTTAAATTTGAATACATCTATTACAAAATTATTGGCTTCCCACTGGAAATATTTACAATAAAATTGCATGTTACAAAACATTTGAACATACACTAGGAATAGTTACAATGAAATGGGGAAATATTTCGTGCCAATATTGTAGAAATTTAACAATATGTAAACATTGAAATTTTAAGGCAAGTTTCATGCAGTTAGTGGCCAAGTTATAACTAACACTAGCAATATTTGTTCAGTTTTGTATTTCTATTAGAATTGTTTCGATGTAACCAGTTGAAATAAGTGTGAGTAAAGATTACAAAACTTTGAAAATGTGCTGTTAAAATTGCAAAACTAGCCATTTTTAATATGCTAACTACAAGAGATTGTGATGAAGTGGTATTTTTGGCAAACATTCAAAAAGCGTTTTTCGGTGTTTATCGACCTTATATTCCCAATCTTACAAGGAAGGTCTCCATTGGGGGCATACTCAGAATTTTTTGAAAAAAATACGAATTAAACTACTCATGTAGGTAATAAAGGATCAGTGAAAATTAGCGGCGGAATTACATTATTAGATATGTAAAAAAATAAAATAGTTTGGGATAATTGGCGTGAAAAGCTGAAAGCGACGCGGGATTTGGCGAGCAGTGCATTTCCTCGCCAAAAGCAGACGATTTTAACGAATCTGAAAATTGATTTTAATTGACTTCACTGTTAAAAATCTGCAGCATTTACTGCAACGTCACTCCACTACTTTTATAGAATATCTCTCTTCTGACCAATGAGAATGCTCCATAGCACGATGAATTGACCGTGTCATACACTGTTAAAAATCTGCTGCATTTTGTTGCAACGCACTCCACCGCTTGTATATAATATCTCTATTCCAACCAATGAGAAAGCTCCCTTTCACGGCCAAGTAACCATTTTCTATACAAGCAAGGGAGTGCGTTGCAACAAAATGCAGCAGATTTTTAACAGTGTATTTTTCAATTTGGAACAATTTTAATCAATTTAAATTGTGTTTTAAATGATAAAATATATTAATTTCATTTTGTTATAAGTACATATAAACGTATATGACAAAATTACACTTAAAGTAAAGTAAAAATTCAAAACTAAAATTACTTAAACTTATTTAAATAAATTGACCATAGAAAGTTTTTTCTTTAAAAAGTATTCGAAGCATAAAAGCGTATTTTTCAAAATTTCGTTTTTTCGCCAACCGGAGATAAATCGCCAAATAAACGAAATTATTATTATTTTTTTACGGACGTTATAAGGAGGTTCCGCCGAAATTTTTTTATAAACATATATAACTATATGAGAAGAACATTCTATAATTTTTTCAGATTTTTCTGAGTATGCCCGTATGGAGACCTTCCTTGTTAGTAATTTTTTTTTTAATATACAAAGTGTTAATTCCATGCAACTTCAATTCAATTGTATCAAAATCTATTTTTGTACGTGGAACGTTAAACCTAAATCAATAAACATACCTCGGGACCAACGGATTTCTTTTTTAAAATATGCGTGGTAATATTTTGTCAATAGCCAAATTAAAAAAAAAAATGCTTTCTGTAAAAATATTGATGCTACACGTATTCATGTAGCCTGGCGGCGCGGCGGCGTCCTGAAAAATAATTCTGGCACAAATGTTTGTGTGAAGTAGCAGACGATATGTTAAATTAATAGTACTTGAAATGTTATGCATAGATATGATAATTGTAGGATTTGTATAAATTTAAGATAAAACTGAATATTCAGTGTTATGTACCACTGCCAAGAAAAAAAAAGCTAGTGAGCTTACAGGATGACTCATATTTCTTCTTATTCAAATTTTAGTACAATGCAATAAGAATCAAGTAATTTTTTCATTGTATGAATAACTTTGTTTTTTCGTTCCAAATAAAATTAATCTACGATGCAGGAATCTAAAAATTTGGTGTGTAGCCTGTCTAAAAATTAATACATTTTTACAAATTCACGAATGGTTTAAGGGGACATAGTACATTTTGAAACCAAAAGTTACGCATTTTGCATACTTTTCCTTTTCATCATAAACAAAAAATTGATCCTCATATTAAAATTTGATCAGTATAGCTTTTACAGTATACTACTAACAAGGAAGGTCTCCATTGGGAGCATACTCAGAATTTTTTGAAAAAAATACGAATTAAACTACTCATGTAGGTAATAAAGGATCGGTGAAAATTAGCGGCGGAATTACATTATTAGATATGTAAAAAAATAAAATAGTTTGGAATAATTGGCGTGAAAAGCTGAAAGCGACGCGGGATTTGGCGAGCAGTGCATTTTCTCGCCAAAAGCAAACGATTTTAACTAATCTGAAAAAAGATTTTAATTGAATTCACTGTTAAAAATCTGCAGCATTTACTGCAACGTCACTCCACTACTTTTATAGAATATCTCTCTTCTGACCAATGAGAATGCTCCATAGCACGGTGAATTGACCGTGTCATACACTGTTAAAAATCTGCTGCATTTTGTTGCAACGCACTCCACCGCTTGTATATAATATCTCTATTCCAACCAATGAGAAAGCTCCATTTCAATGCCAAGTAACCTTTTTCTATACAAGTAAGGGAGTGCGTTGCAACAAAATGCAGCAGATTTTTAACAGTGTATTTTTCAATTTGGAACAATTTTAATCAATTTAAATTGTGTTTTAAATGATAAAATACCGTAATTTCGGGTGTATAAGCCGCGGGTCAAACAATTCTTTTTCGACACAGAATTTTTTAAGAAATAAGTGTAACTACTTAGATCGCCGTAAGTATTTGTATTCAATCACTAAATAAGATTTCTGGGTCCAAAAAGAATTGTTTGGTCTGCGGCTTATACACCCGAAATTACGGTATATTAAATTCATTTTGTTATAAGTACATATAAACGTATATGACAAAATTACACTTAAAGTAAAGTAAAAATGCAAAACTAAAATTACTTAAACTAAACTTATTTAAATAAATTGAACATAAAAAGTTTTTTCTTTAAAAAGTATTCGAAGCGTAAAAGCGTATTTTTCAAAATTTCGTTTTTTCGCCAACCGGAGATAAATCGCCAAATAAACGAAATTTTTATTATTTTTTACGGACGTTATAAGGAGGTTCCGCCGAAATTTTTTTATAAACATATATAACTATATGAGAAGAACATTCTGTAATTTTTTCAGCTTTTTCTGAGTATGCCCGTATGGAGACCTTCCTTGTAAGTTTGAAAATTTAAATAATTTTTTTTTAATTAAATGTATATATGTAATGCATATATATATATATATATATATATATATATATATATATATATATATATATATATATATATATATATATATATATATATATATATATATATTAAACATTAAAAAATATATACAGAACAATTAATTAATTTATTCCTATTTACTGTACAATAACTTTTTAAAAATGTGCGCCTGATCTTATTTTATTTTCCAAAATTACTGTTAAATATTGCCTTTATTTCATAAACTTAAAACTTCTATATTTATCTATTTTTTCAACATTTTTTGAATTAATAATTTCCTACAATTTTGAAATAATATACATTATTATAATTAAATATGCTTCACAATACAATCTTTTGGTAATATCCACTATTTGAAGGCTCACAAAATAAAAATCTGTATGCACAACATAAAGTAATATTTAATAATTGTTACATTCATAATTGTTTTATTAATCTTTTTGGGAAACAGGATTTAATTTCAAACAAAAAAAAAGTACAGGAGCTCAAATATTATGCAGTATAACCTATCGTAGAATATACCCCTTTTCCAATGTACCCACATATTATTTCATACATAATTTTCAAAATTTAATAAAAATATTCCTCAAGCAAAAGAAGATAATAATAACAATAATTTAGAATATTTATTATGTGAATTATCACTTGCTATCTAAGCGCAGAACCAACATTGTGAAAAATGTCCAAGCCGGGGATCGAACCCGGAACCCTTGAAATAGCACTCTACCATTTTAAAATACGAGGACGATACCCATCTTGGCATTTCTCACTCCTATATGTTGGTAAGGCTGCACTGCAGCACAATATGGAGTATTTTTCATGAGCACACAATCTTGAGGCACAACATGAGACACAAATAAACCCAGCATCGGTGAATTTTAATTTATTGTCTGTAATTTCTCTGCTTATAATTAATTAGAATTCACCGATGCTGGGTTTATTTGTGCCTCTTGTTGTGCCTCAAGATTGTGTGCCGATGAAGAATATTCATCTTGTGCTGCAGTGCAGCCTTACCAACATATAGCAGTGAGAAATGCCAAGCTGGGCATCGTCCGCGTAGCTTAAAATGGTAGAGCGTTTCGAGCGCTGCTCCAAGGGTTCCGGGTGCGATCCCCGGCTTGGACATCTTTCACAATGTTGGTGCTACGCTTAGATAGCAAGTGATAATTTACATAATAAATATTCCACAATTTTTAGCGCAATTTCACTGCTGATAATTAGTTAACAACAATATATTTCAAATGTATGCATTTATATAATAAAATTTAATGCAAATGGATATATTACAAAATCTAATTAATTAAGAAACTTGCCATATTGTTAAAGGGGCTATATGTATACATGCTAGACACCAACGGACTTATGAGTCTCAGTCAGGCTGGTTAACCTTTTGAAATCCGATGGTTGAATTTCCTACCACTTATTTTAAATTCCGAAAATTCGATCAAACCCGGAAAATTCGATCAAATTTATTTGTAAAAGGTTTAATAAAAAAATTGTAAAAACTGGTGCTAATGTGACATTTGGAATTTTGAAGAAATTTACCCACCAGAGCTCAAAAGGTAAAAAGAAGGACACACAAATAATATAAAATTTGTTGATGTTTTGATTACATAAAATTTGGTTCACATTTAAAAACACTTATTCACATTCGGCACTTGACAAAGTGATATAATTAACTACTGAAGCCAATTTTTGATTTCACTATGAATTACTTATCCAGAAAATTCCTTCAAAATTATAACTATTCTTTCATTAATATGAAATTGTTTACATAGTTTTAGGAAATAATCATATCCATATATATTAATAATATGACCTCAGTTGATTCTGTAATAGGCTGAAATTTCGGATAATACATAATCCAAAATTTTGGAATTTTAATTACATTAATAGATTTCTATTAGTCTTTTCCAATCTTTATTGAACTATCAGAAAACAACCTGTTTTCTATTAATTCTAATCCAATTAGCTTTGGTGCGTCATATTTATGATTCCTAATGATATTTAAATGTACTAAAAAAAATAAAATAAATAAGAGTCAGGGAACTCCGACGGAAATAAGATACTGTTGGAAAATATAAGAAGAGGGTAAGTGTGATTGCAGATCACACAGAGGGTTTCGTTTAATATTTCTTTCAAAACAAAACTCATCCTTTATTTAAAAAATCCAAATTGTTAATTTATAATTATTAAATTCTTACATGGATGGTAGCACCAATAAATTTAATTTTAAAATAATTATAAAAGGAAGTTATTTATTTTAACCAAATAAAAAATATTTAAATAACATTGCATGAAAAAATCCGAAATTCCAAATTTTTTCAAAATTAAAAAAATTTACAGGAGCTAGAAATAAAAATTAAAATTTGTAAAAAAGAAACAAAAATTGTTTAAACGAAATTAAAAATGCTGAATCATTAATAAATTGCAATAGTTTTTAAAATGGAAAGAAAATAGAATTCCAAAAAATATTATGAAAGTCAGTGCTAAAAAAATAATATAAATTTGTCACATAAACGAAACCCTAAAAATTAGAACTGAGGCGATTAAGTTATAAGTTTTACTTTTTTAAAATTGGAGTCATGGTTAATATTTGTGCTCTTTTTTTTCCTGCGAGCGTAATTTTTTGTGATTTTTGCGCGGTTATCTTCATAATATCTGCTAAATACCAAATTATTATTTTTTGATATTTTTGAAACATCGAATTTTTTGAGGTATAAAGACAGTATGTCCTCCAAAGCAGTATTAGATTAACTGTACTCTCAAACGCATGATTTCCGAACAAATCATCATAACCCGTTCAAGTCCAATTTTTTTATTTAATAATAATAAAAAAAATACTGATAAATTAGAATTAGCTATTCACGTCACAAAAGTTCGCGAATGTGCCTATAATCCAATTAACATCATTATTTTGTGTAACATTACTATGGCAATATGCTAAAGGAGAATTTTTGAACACATTGGAAAACTAAGCCGTGCCGGCAACAAAGAAGCTGCTATTTTTATTCAGAATTAATTGCCTTAATTAATGACAGAAACTTGGCTGTTAACCCCTTAAGCCCTTGAGGGGCGGTGGTTTCATAGATATACCACTTAACTTTAATTCTCAAACGCCACATTCGCACCGGAATTTCGTTAAAGAAAATTACGGTTTATTGAATGCGTGAAATATAGCGTTTTCTTATTTACAAATAAAGTTGTTTTCAAATTCCGGTGTCAGTGATTAATTTCAATACCTAAGCAGTGAATTTGCCCTGCGCCGCAAAGGGTTAACACAGGGTTCGCACAGCTGTACCACTAAATTTTTACAGCATTTTCAATGCATTGAACTAAAGAAAAATTTTCGAAAATTACGAATCGAGGTGGTGGTTGCAAATTCTATTTCTTAAAAATTAAATGTAAATTTTATTATCATTAATAGTGGTGTCAGAGTCCTTACAAAATATAAGGAGTGTGCGAACCCTGTAACAGTTTTGCCGGAATGCCGCTTGGGCAAGCAAATTTTGCTTTATTCGTATGTAAAAGTGTTTGGACACTACTAATTGTTAACTACAATTTTTTCTTTGATAATTACCCAGACATTTTTCAATTCTAAAAGGTAGGTGTTTTAGTTTGGGACAAATGGTGTTACGCCCAATTTTTAGTTTATTGTGTCAGAAAAAATTAAGCTGTTAAGGGATTAAATAAGTCGAATATTACCTTCCGAATATTTTAGTAGCAACTAGAGTTGCCAGGTGTCCTGCGTAAGTCAGGGTTCCAAATCATCTGGACACTACTAATTTCTTACAGTTTATTTCGCCATCTTTAATAGCAAATAATTCTGCCATTAGGTAAGGCGAAGAAAATCATTTTAAAATACTGGTGTCCAGGGCATTTGCATCCCCGATTTATGGAGGACACTTTGCAACATTGGTGGAAAGCAAAATGTTGAGCAAAAAAGCCAAAATGTTGTGTATCACCAACTTATTTAAAAATGATTACACCGTAAACTAGTCAGATTTGGCAACCCCAAAATTTTTTCTTTTTTATGCATCTTAATACTTCCTGAAAAATGCTTCATAGCAGCGCCAACAGTTAGATGGTTTAACCCAAAATCTAGTCAGCAACAATTGTGTCATCTTATAACTAATTGATGAAAATCCTTGCATCGGTTTTTGAGATAGAGCTATTGCAAAATCTTTTAATAAAAATCAGAATAACAGCGTCACATATTGGCTAATGCACTCCAAAAACTAATCAGGATCAATTTTTTATCAGGTACTAATTGAATATGAAGTTTGCTGAAAATCCACGCATTGGGTTTTGAGGTACAGCTATTGCGAAATCGTAAAAATTGCAGCATAGCAGTGCCATCTGTAGGGTGATTTACACGAAAATCTAAACAAAACTAATCTATATTAGGGACTAACTGAATTTGAAGTTAAAAAGAAAAAAAAATTCGTGTATTAGTTCTTTTGAAAGAGCTATTATCATACAATCAAGAATAATGCACCATGACAGCGCCACCTGCTATGCGAGTTGCACCAAAACGTAAGCCGCACCATGCTATATAATGTACTAACTGAATCTAAAGTTTTGTGAGAATCCATGCACTAATTCCCGAGAAATGGCTATTGTCGAACTTGCAAATAATGTAGCATACCAGCATTACCTGTTAAGCGGTATACACCAAAAACTAATCAGATCTAATATATACAAGATCTAACAGAATCTAAATTTTTGTGAAATTACGTGCGTTAGTTCTTGACATAGAGCTTGACATAGAGCATTGCAGGCCATCGGTTGAGAAATTTGCACCAAAACGTTATCAGCACTATGTTACATAAATTGCTAATTAAATTTAACATGTTATGAAATCCCATGCATTAGTTCTTGAGAGATAATTATTGTGGAAATTGTAAATAATGCAGCATAGCAGCGACACCTGTTGAGCGATACGCACCAAAACCTAATCAGATCTAGTTTACATCAATAACTAACATAATCTAAAGTCTTGTGAAATTCTGTGCATTATTTCTTGAGATAGAGTGGCCACGAAATTTTTGTCACATACAGACAGACATTTCGCAAATACATATTTTTCGGGTTCCCTAAAACGTGTAAATCTGTCAAAAACCGGATTTTGAAAATTTTTACGAATCCAATACTTTATTCTTGTTAAGATAGAAAAAAGTAAAAATGACAGATGTTTCTTAATCTTCGGAAATGTGCAACTCACGAACGCTAATGTATAATAACTTGTTACGAGTCACCAAAGATACTAAAGCGTATTCCTCCTTGTTATTCCCTCTTTAAAAACTTCAGAAAACTATTTATTTTCGAAAAGAAGAATTTGCAAAAATAAATCTTTATTAGCTGTTCGTAATTTTCGAAAATGTTCCCTAGTAGATTTTGCAAATCGTTAATCAATTCTGTGTACCCGTAAAATAGATTTTTCGAATTTTATCAATTCTTAAGTAAACATTTTCAGCTTCATAACTTAATTTGATCGACACAATAATATTAATATTCATTTTAATGTAAATCCTGTTAATATTGTATGTTTGTCAATGAAAAATGTTTTCTGGATATAAAAAATCCCTTTCGGCATGGCCTATAAGCAGAGGTAGATTTCGAAAAGTTTTCATCTCCAAAAAAAAAAAAAAAAAAAAAAAAAATTAAATGATTAGAGATAAACCCAGTTTAACTACTTTATTCAACCGCTTTTAAAAATTTTTTAATTTCATTTTTCTGTAAGAACTGGTTTTATCGAAATCCTCTTAAACGAAATTCTACTCAAATGCCCATTTTGGCAACATATTTTGAATTATATTCTTACTTTATTAAAAAAATTGACCAATATGCTCATTATATAGTTCCTAAATAACAAAAAACTGTTAATTAAATTCGTTTGACAGCAAAATTGAATTTAAAAATGAGTAATAAAATAACCAATTTATTATTTTAATACATCCACAATTCTTTAATCAAGATTGCTTTGAGAAATTTTGTACGAAGTGCCCACTTTGACAGATTTTTTTAAATATATATTTAGCCTTTATCAAAAATCTGACCAACACGGCACATTACATAGTTCCTAAATAACGAAAAACTGTCAATTGAATGCGTTTGAGAGCAAAATTGAATTTAAAAATGAGTCATAAAATAAAAAAATTGTTATTTGAATACAACCTCAATTCTTTTATCATGATCGCTTTGGGAAATTTTTTTGCGAAGTGCTTACTTTGACAGCTTTTAAAAATATGTATATTCACCCTTTATCAAAAAATCAAAGAATACGCACATTATGTAGTTCCTAAGTAACAAAAAACTGTCATTTGAATGCGTTTCAGAGTAAAATTGGATTTAAAAATGAGTCATAAAATAAACAATTTGTTATTTGAATACCCACAGTTCATTAATCATGGTCGCTTTGGGAAATTTTGTGCGAAATGCCCATTTTGGCAGCCTTTTTTTTGAAATATATTCTGCCTTTATCAAAAAACTGGCCACTCCGTCACATAATATAGTTCCTAAGTAAGAGAACCTGTAAATTGGATGCGTTTGAGAACAAAAAAAGATTTAAAAATGACTCGGTAAAAACGCAATTTTTTTAATTTCCTCAAATTTCAATCATGATAATTTCGTGAAATTCTGTTCAAAATACCCTGGCAGCCTTTTAAAAAATATATTCTGCCTTTATCAAAAAACTGGCCAATACGTCGCATTATATATTTCCTAAATAATAGGACCTGTAAATTGGATGGGTTTGAGAACAAAAATGAATTTAAAAATGACTCAGAAAAAACGCAATTTGTTATACTTAATCAATTTTTAATGACGATAATTTCGGGAAATCTGTTCAAAATACCTTTTTGGCAGCCTTTTTAAAAATATATTCTGCCTTTATCAAAAAATTGGCCAAAACGTCGCATTATATAGTTCCTAAATAAGAGGATCTGTCATTTGGATGCGTTTAAAATCAAAAATGAATTTTAAAATGAGTCAGAATATAAGCAGTTTGGATTTAAGGTTTTTACTCCAACTCCTATTTTTGTTTAATTTATTTTTGCTATAAGAATGGGTTCTATGAAAAACTTGTCAATATAAAAGTTGTAGATCTTATTGTGAAGATGTAAAATAAATTTAATTAGATTTGATTGCTTAAGAATTGAGTAAGTTATGGGTTTTTTTCTTTTTCCTCCCCCCTTTTTCTTTTCGTTTTTAATTTTTTTCCTCGGTAAAAATTGGTCCTATCAAAAACTTGTAAATACAAAAGTTTTAGATAATATTGAGTACATTTATATAAAATTTAGTTGGATTTAATATCTTGAGAATTGACGAAGTTATGAATTTTTTTCTCCCAAAAACCATGTTTTTTTCGCCCCTTGAGCCCATTTTTAACTTTATTAAAAATCTGTCATGCATAAACTTTTTGCCCATTTCTTAGAAGTAATATAAACTTTAAACTGATTCGATATCTATTTTAATTAAGAAGTTATCGCGTTTTTTCTGTTTTCACAAAAACCCTCCCTATTTCCACCCCCTTGGTCCGATTTTGCCCATTAACGAACTCGACCGAGATTTTAGGCTCCTTGATTTTATGTAAAAGTTTGCAGAAGATCTGAGCATAATTATGGAAGTTATCGTATCTAGAAGAAAGTGATATACACCGATAGATAGATAGATAGATATATAAACTTTTTTACTGATGGTGGTTTTGGGGTCTAGGAGTCATGATTCGTGTAGATCCGCAAAAATTTTTCAGAAATTCCAACATGGGAGACAATGCAATAGGTAGTATTTCATACGAAATCTACCTAAAAAAGACCCTGAGCATTCATAGCATCCGAAAAAGTGATATTCCGATTTGATAAAACTGATTATTGCACAATGTAAAAGCTACTCAGAAACATTTCTGAAAATGACGGACAGCTAATAAAAATTTATTATCGGGTAATTCCATGAGCACATGTCGTGTAAGTCACATACCAAGATCTTGAATACCAGTATTTTAGAACGGGAAAATGTAACTTACTTTATCAGAGATAGTTAATTAATTGAATAAGGCCATGCAAACCTTTCGAAAATAACGGTGGCCAACAATTTAGCATTTACTAAAAATGTGACTTACACGACAATTGCTCATGGAAATACCCTATCATAAATTCCTCTTTAACACTAGAACCGCCGGGTATTTTACTCAAGTTTTATAAAAAGTATTACACACCAGAATTTCAATTTTAAACTATTTAACTTATTTAATTATTCTATTTTTCTGCTCCATAAATTTAACATATATTATGAGGAAATTGCTGGTTGGAATTGGCTATTATCAATCTGGTAGGGGTCATTTTGACCCCTAATGTCGGTTCTAGTGTTAAATTTCGATAAGAAGTAGTTTTCTGTGATTTTTAAAATTAAAGGACCACTGTTCGGAAACTTCGGTGATTTTGAAAAGGTTATTGTATACTTCCGTACTTGATTATAGAACAAGAAACATTTGTCATTTTTTGCAGTATACAGTATACAGTTTACAGTACAGTGACGAAATAATTGATTGGTAAAATGATAAATACATTCCCGTTTATTGAAACGAGACACTCTAAAACTATGACAATCTAAATACATCCGAATTATACGTCAGATTAAAAGAAAAAATAGATTTTCCATAAACTTTCCATATTTACATTATATTCTGATCAAAATGCAATTTCTAAATTTATTTGAGAATGATCGCATATTTTGTTCCTCTTGAAGTTCTAAAGGGGGGTGGGGGGAGTCGCAATCATTCGCGCAACTGTGCATTAACTTTACAGTTTGAAAGTGGAGCATTGTTTAAGATTAATTAATTCAAGGGAACTATTTTACCTGTGATTTTAAAGAGCGCTTAGAAATGAGAAACCTTTATTCAAACGTTGCCGTCTTTGTCCAGGAAATAAACTCAACAAGGATAGACATGAATGAATTATCTTGAAAAGTCATTTCCTGTAAGCAGACATTCCATTATGCTGAATTTTAGTAACATCGATTATTCAGCAAATGAATATAGAGGCAGAGCATTTATAAAATATATAATATTCAACAGTGTTCTCTGTATTTTCAAACATTAGAATATTGACAGTGGAATACAGCTCAATTGGAAAAGAGATGCAGATAAGCCATTAATCATTTTGCATATAGAGGGAATCCATTTCCTGGAATGCGGAATTTTTTGGTTTCAAAAGAAGAATGCTCTTTGTTTGGTTACATGTTTGTTTTCATTTGTAAACACGCATCAAAGTTATGTGCCATAAAGCATACAAAAGAATAGCTTCTCGAAAACGAATCAGGTATGAAATTAAAACTTAATTTAAAAATGTTCGAAATTAAAAATAATACTCGATCGTGCTACCTTCAAGTTTTATAGATTTACAAGTATTTGTATCATTATTTAAAAATTATTTAAATTTTCCCCTGTACAAAATTAATAATATTAATCGCGTCATATTATTGAAACCATAGCTACCAACCTTCCGTTTTTTTTTTTTTTTTTTTTTATTGAAATGAACTTATTTTGTACCAGAAATTGTACATAATAAATTAAATTAAATAAGTACCACGAAGAAAAACGAGACATTTTATTAATTGCATTTTCTAGTTCAAACCATATTGGGTCGTTCGGAAAGTCGTATCAAGTTTGGGAAAGTTAATCAGTACCGGAAAGTTCTATCATTTAATTATTAGACATCGTTGGCAATACCCAATGTGTAATAATTAATGGGCTGAATTTTCCTGTACGAATGGAATTTGTCAAACTTAAACGATTTTCTAAGTGATATAATACATTTTATTTGGAAAAAAATTGAGATTTATCAGTTGTGTAATACCTATATCGCAAGCATCAAAAATAATTCTAAGGAAATATACCAATATTTTTCAATAGTGGCTTTTTGTTCATTTTTTCCTAATCAACCGTGTAGTGATTAAAACAATGCAATTCTCAGAAATTAAAGAAACTAGCTGAAAACGAAATGAGTTGGTTGGACCGCTGCCTTCCAAAATATGACACCAGCGTTATTTACGGAAATCTTTTTCTTTATAATATATATAGAAATTTCATTTTATCAACCATTACTCTATACAATTTCCAACTTGTCTCACCAATTGTCGCAGTTAAGTGGCGGTTCTTCCGGAAAACTCTAAAAAGATTGATTTCCTATCTTTTCTTTTCAATCTTTAAACCTTTTAAGTTTCTCGAACCAAAGGCAAACTGCTGGAGGCGCAAGTACGATATTCTTTCAGAGCGCAAAAATTTTAAATCATTATATAGATATATTACTTTTTAGGTGTGTTCGTAATTATGTGCTTGTACATTATATCAGTCTACCTTTTAAAAATATTAACACTCCGTAATCAAATAAAAACTTCCTGAGTCTGCCGTCAAGGTCTTCGTCCTTGAATTGACATTCAGATAAAATGAAGCTAAAATATTAAAAACAAAATCAAACTAAAAGTGAGAACAATGTTCCTCAAGGTAAGATAGGCCAAATTACGAAACAATCTAAAACTAGCTTCTACTAATCAACTTTTTACTGCTGCATTCGTAATGTACACTTCAAACCTTTGTCAATTTATGTCATTCCTATCAATCATTATGTTAGTGTATTTTCCATATGTCTCATCTTCATTTAGCTCTTAACCCTTCCCGGCGCAGTGTTACCACTCCGGCAACACCTAATTTTAATTCCAAACATACAAACGGCATTAATAATATTTTAGTAAAATTTTACTTTTACAATGACAGCTTAAATAAGGGAGTTCTTAATTTCTAAAAAAGTCTTTTGTAAATTCCGGTGTCAGTCAACAATTTCTCATTTTACGAACAGAACTTGTCTGCGCCGAAAAGGGTTAATGGAATCTTGCATGATGAATTCAACTAGATATAATTTTCTTATTTCAAAAATAAAATAAAACTAAAATTAAAATTAAAATTAAAATAACGAATTGTTACCAAGTAAATACTTCCTGAGCTGACCTCCAAGGCCTATGTCCTTGAACTAACATCAGATAAAATAAAATTAAAACACTAAAATCAAAATCAAACTAAAAGTGAGAAAAATATTGCTCAAGGTAAGATAGGCCAAAATTCGAAAAAAATCTAAACAATATGACTAGTACTAAAAATCTCTTTACTACCAATCAGATTAGTAAATTACATTTTAAAACCACTGTCAATTTTTGTCAATCCTATCAGTCTTTAAGTTACTATATTTTCCATATGCCTCACCTTCATTTAGCTCTTAATGGAACCTTACATGTTAAATTTAACCAGAGATTTTTTTTTTTTTTTTACTTCAAAAAAAATTAACACTTCATTACCAAATAAAAATTCCTGAGATGGCTGTTAAGGCCTCCGTCCTTGAACTGACAATCAGATAAAATGAAACTAAAACACTAAAAATAAAACGAAATTAAAAGTGAGAACATTATTGCTCAAGGTAAGATAAATCAAAATTGTAAAAATATGACTACTACTAACAATCCCTTTACTGCTAATCATATTAGTAAATTACGTTTTAAAATCATTGTCAATTTTTGTCAATCCCATCAATCTTATATTACTATATTTTCCATATGCCTCACCTTCATTTAGCTCTTAATGGAACCTTACATGTTAAATTTAACGAGAGATACTTTTTTACTTCAAAAAAAATTAACACTTCATTACCAAATAAAAACTTCCTGAGCTGGCCGTCAAGGCCTCCGTCCTTGAACTGACAATCAGATAAAATGAAACTAAAACACTAAAAACAAAATCAAACTAAAAGTGAGAACATTACTCCTCAAGGCGAGACAGAACAGAACCCAAATTAATCTGCAACTGCCCTTTCATAACGTTATGATCTAACCCTGCGTTTCCGTTTGCAGCGTTTTGAAGAGGCTTTTTCGGAATTTTTTTTAACAGTTTGGGTTCCTATTCCTTTTTTTTTTCCAACTAGGGAAATAAGATACGCCACTTATTTATCTTATGCGGCATCCTACAACAAAGTTTGAGTATTCACAGGCGACAATTTAAAAGGACGTTGGCGTTTTGAAGGCTATGAACTCGCGTAACTTTTTCTTTCCCTGTGGATTTTTATCATTTTTATTATTTGATGACATTGACATATTTCTTGCTGTTTGTTTTGATATGTGGTAGGAGTTCGTGTACTCATAGCTGTTGCGGGTATAATCAAAGGGGAAGTAATCTGGATCGGAATTCATTTAAGATAATTTCTATTGAAATGTAATTTTGATATGAACAGATCTTGTTTAACTTTATGGGTTTTTAATATTGCTTCCTAAACTGTAGCATGGCTTTAAAAAGAAGCGAGTTTTCAAGTATAGAAGACTAAGTTGAGATTAATTTGATCAATGACTATGAAGCAGAGTGCATATTTTTTTTAACTTTCCACTTGCCAGAAATGTTGCATACTTGCCAACTTCGGACATAACTTCCGTAAAATGTGAGATAATTTAAACCAGGTTAAACAGTTTTCTAACCAGAAGGTATTTTAGATGCATCATTACCGTAATTTGCGGTGTATAAGCCGCGGATCAAACAATTATTTCTCGACCCAGAAAATTTTAAAAATAAAATTAAACTTCTTAGATCTCGGTAAATATTTCTCTTCAATTACTGAATAAATTTTCTGGGTCCAAAAATAGTTGTTTGATCTGCGGCTTATACACCGGAAATTACGGTAGCTATTAAATTTCGTGTTTCCACGTAGAACATATGTGTTTTCTTTACAAAAAAAAATTTGGTTAGAAACATGTTTAACCTGGTTTAGATCAACTCACATTTTACGGAAATTATGTCCGAAGTTGGCAAGTATGGTGTTGTCTGCTGTCCCGCGTAAATCTGGTCTCCAAGTACCAGAACACCGGTATTTTATTTTTTTCCTTTATCTAATGGCAGAATAATGTGCGATTAAAGATGGCGAAATAAACTGTAAGAAATTAGTAGTGGCCAAAACATTTCGAGCCCTGGTATACGTAGAGTCCCTGGCAACACTCGATCCAGTGGATCCGACAGGTGCATTCAAAATATCAAAATAGAAAATTCTTACATGAGCCAAACAAAAATAAGCTAAATATATAGGTTAAATCGTTTTAACTAAAATTTCTGGTGTAGAATATTTTTATAAAAATTGAATGAAAATTTCGGTAGTTGTAGGTTTAAATGCATTTTTTTAAAATCTAAATGTGTCCTTGAAGATAGTCTCAGACGTGTGGGAAAAAAATTGAATAACTTCATTTATACGTTGTCACACCTCGGTCACATGTATTGCAGCAACAATATGAGTCAATGACAATACTAAAATACATTTTACTGGCCACAACAGAAAAAAAAAGAAAGTCAATGCGGTCTCGTGAGCTCCATCCTGTAAATAAATAATATGAAAATGTTTAATTACCTTAAATATAAATAAATGGATATTTTTAATACCCTTTCATAATTATTTTTTTACTATGTAAAAAAGCATACCATTTCAAAATAGTTCATATCTGCAAATAATTATTCTATTTTATTGACTTGTATTCTTATAAATTAATATATTTTCTCAAATTATACAAATAAAATACATAATTTTTAAAGAATATCTTTAGAAATATGATAATTGCAAAACACGATATTACAAAATATTTAAAAATAGATCAAATATTTTCAAAATATATTTATTATAACTAGTACAACCCAAGAAAATAAAATAATTACTCACGGATATAAACTATTTTGAAATACTATGCTACAGTTATAAGAATAGGAAAATAAATAGATAAATGTAAAAAAAAAAAAAAAAAAAAAAAAAAATTATCTATTTACGTTGCGAAACTAACTGTTTTTAACTTTCCTACGCTGTTCAAATTTTACTCAAGCTTGATAAAAACATTTCACACCAGAATTGTTATTTAAAATATTTTAATATATTTAATCGACTTATTTCTCTGAATCTATTATTTAACCTTCTTTATGAAAAAAGTTCTGGTTTGAATCGTATAAAACAAATTATAGCATGGCTGCCAACTACTACACCTATTTACAGTCAAATATACACTTTTTTAAACAGAAAGTTTAGCAAATAATTAAGAATATGTTCTGTAATACATAACATTGAATATATTTGGTATACATTTTATTTGAATATTTTTGTGGTACGAAACATGTTTATAAGATTTAAATAGGAGTAGAAGTTGGCAGCTCTGTTATAGTTATGGGTCGATTAGACCCATTCAGGGTAGGAAGGTTAAATTGTATCTTTTTGCAATACAAAGATATAATTCATAAATAACGAGTAAAAAACGCATAGTATAAGTGCAAAAATAAAATTATTTTGCGTATAAAAGAAATATCTCATCATTATAAAAATTATAAATCGGAACCTAAGTTCAAAACAAAAGGATAATATTTACAAATGGTGCTATTTGAAATTCACTATCACTAACATTACATTATTATTCCTCAATTAAATATCAAATATCTTCCATATATCAAACGAACAAGAGTATAAAGAAACTATTAAACGAATAATTTAATTTTGCATGTGCCAATAATAATAATAATAATAATAATAATAACATAATCTTTAATGTTAATATGCAATAAAATTCAATCTATAATATTAATTCTTTTTACTTTTCCTTTTCAAATTAATATATATATATATATATATATATATATATATATATATATATATATATAGTATATATATGCATGTATAACATGAATTCTTACTTTCATGAAAATGCGTGTTACGTCCCTCCCCCTCCCTCCCCTATTCGGTATTCTAAATTTAAATCACAGAACAATGAAAGTCACGTGATCATGATGTTTGAGAATGCATTGAGCATGTGCAGAAAATACGAATATTCCCTTCAAATACTTTACATGGAAACGAGTATAACGTTTCCGATTCAGTCAATAATTGAAGCGAATTTATAACTTACCATAAATTTCAAAAACTGTTCCCCTATGGATAGCGTTTCTTATTTGTTGTTATTATTATTATTATTATTATTATTATTATTATTATTATTATTATTATTATTACAGTTCAAGGATCAGAAAATTGGGAGAAAGGTCCTAATGCGCATCAAACTGAGATGTTTCATTTTTGATAATTAAACGAGATATTAATTAAAAACTGCAATTAAAAAGCAGTTGCCAACAGAAATTCCTCAAATCAGAGTGCCTCTAAAACTCCATGTAATAAGCACAAAATTAGTGAAGAACTAAAAGTGCTAGAGTTGTTTTTCATTGCGGCTGTTTTCTGAAGCGCTCATTAACCCTTTCAGGGGCAGAGGAATTACGCACGTAAAAGGATGAAATAACTGACTGACACCAGAATATTCAAACAAACTTCTTAGAAAATAAAAAATTGCTATTTTGAACTTTCATTGAAAAATTAAAATTTTATTAAAATATTCTTGGTGCCATTTGTCAATTTTGGAATTAAAATTAGGTGGCTAGACCCTCTAGCCACCACCCTTGAAAGGGTTAAACAAACAATTGAATATGGTAAAACAGACGACATATTATTAATTTTTATACTTTTGCGTTTGAAATAGTGCAATCCGTTTGAAAAAAATATTATTTTTAAATCTTCCAAATTTTTTTTAAAAATTCGATTTCGCAATTTTCTCTTCCTTTTGTCGAATATCGCACTGGGATCGGTTTCAGAAATACAGATTAATGAAAATACCCACTCAAAAATGATAACTTCTTTTCTACCGTGATGAAATTCCTTTTCAAAAATATATCCATATTTTTGCTAAAATTAACTATGCTTTGGTGTTTTAATACAATCTTTTTATACCTTCTTTGTACACTGAATTTCCATAATCTATAAAATTGTTCGGACAGAAATATTCAGTTCAGAAACATGATAATCAGAAACATTCGAACGACTAAAATTATTTAAAAGAAATTTAAATATTTTTGTTTTATTTAAAAAGTATAAAATCTTTGAAATTTTTGAAGTTTTATTGTGAAGCATAATACTTTTTGTGCTTTATTGGTATATATTTTGATATATGATAAGATACAAAACAAATACTGGTAAAATCAAGAGGGAAAAGTAATCTTGGACGAAATTCCAGATAATTTCTTTAAGTGTCAACTTGATATAAATGCATCTTATTAAACTTTATGGTTTTTTAATCTCTCTTCATAAAACATTAGCAAAACACTTTCTTAAATATGAAAAAAAATAAAAATGCATAAGGAAAAGACCTCTATGTTACACTCCTTTTAAATGTTTGATATTTGATTTTTTTCCAGGTATTTGTTTTGGAAATTTTATCGGTATATTTTTTATACATGGTAAGAAACGCGTTAATTACAGATAAATTAAAATGAATAAGTATTATGAGCAGAATATGTGGTTGTCTAAAAATTAAAAATAAATAAATATTTATTAAATAAAATTATTATATAAATTATATAAATATATTATATAAATAAATAATTATTATATAAATATTATTAAATAAAAAAATTTATTAAATAAAATTTATTGCTTGATGCAAATGAATCTTATTAAATGTTATAGTTTTAATTTCTTTTTTAAAAAAAACATTCGCTATGTTCTTCATTGAAGATTAATTAAGACAAAACACATAAGCAAAAGCGTCCATTTTACAATGCTTTTAACTTTTTAAAATTTTATATTTTTCGGGTGCTTGTTTAGTTGTATTTGTATGTTTTTATGCCTGGTAAGAAACAAAGAGATTAGGGATATATACTCAAAGGAAAGGGTAATCTGGATCGGAATTTGAGGGCTATTTTCCCGTCTAAACAAGAATTTGATACAAATGGATATTATTAAACATAATGGTGGATTAATGTCTTCGAGACAAACGGCAAACGTACGTGACGTATCATGCGTGTACAATCCTCAATTTTACCTAACAATATTTTTATCCGCAAATATTACCAATTTTTATTGTAGAAATTCTTCATATTAACTATACAAAGATTTAATTTCGAAATTACTGAAGCTAATAGACTATAAAGTGTGTACAGCACACTAATCAATGCTAAATCTATAATACAAAGTACAAACGTATCCGTGCAAAACGCTAATGCCATTTTGCTGGTGGCAATAAAATGTCGGTTTTATTTCAGTTTTTTAAACTTCTAAACATCGCACATTTTCACTTTTTGCACCGTCGAATAGGTAAGAAAATCTGATTTCAGATGCAATTTGTTTAAAAACTATCGTAATTTGTTTGAAAACTGTCATAATTTATTTGAAAACAATCACAATTTACTCATTTTATACTCTAAATAAAAAAGAGTGACTATTCACTCCGGAGGAGTGAATACTCACTCTATCGCAGACTCAAAATATGCCCAACCTCTTTAGAGTGACTATTCACTCTGGGCAAAAGTGGAATTGTTGACTCTGTGAAAGAGTGAATACTCTCTCCTGGGAAGTGAATAATCACTGTAAGCAGGAGTGAATACTGACTCTTTCGGAGGAGCGACTATTCATTCTTGCTAAAGGAGTGCATTTTTTCACCCTGGATAGGAGTGAATAGTCACTATTACATAGGAGTAAATGTTATTTTTTATGCAGCAAATTCTTTTTTTATGTGGCTTTTATAGGCATTTAAAAAAAATCACATCTTTAGAGCATGCAATGAAAATAAATACAAGAGTGATAAAGATTGGAAAAAAATACTTCATTAACAATATTTATATAATTCATATTTTGTAACATTAATTGAACTTTAAAAAAAAACTCGATTAAAGTTACACATGAATTAAATTAGATTACTGACAAAAAAAAAAAAAAATATTTTATTACAATCTTATCGTTTGTGTTTGTGTTCATTGCATGCGCTATAAATATATGATAGTTTTAAAATGTCCATAAGGACAAGAATAATTAACCGTAATCTTAATCAGATAATATTATTTTTTTTTCCATTTAGATACCCATTAAATTTTATTTAGAATTTTTATAATTCCCGTGATGTACGTTATGAGCCTATTTTTTTCATGCATAATTCAACTTTTACATATTTAGATAATTGTATTCTTTGCTATTAAATTTGAATGTGTAAAGTTTTTATGTGTTATGATTTATCAGTGTTTCATTAAAATGAACGTGGAGTCTAGATTTTTTTTTTTTTTTTTTTTTTTTTTTTTTTGTTCTGTGGAATATGTATAATGTACATACATTTAAACATATTCCTTATGTTTAAATTTTCACTAGCTATTGCCTGAAAAGTGGATTTTAGTACTATGGTTACAATATATATCTGCAGGATATAAGTCATATTTAATTTCTTTATGCCAGTAAATTTTATATCTTATGAATAAGAGCAAGACAAATTTTACATAATTTAATAAAAAAAAAGAAAGATTTAGAAAACAGAAAAAAGAAGAAAAAGAAAAGAAATGACATATCTATTGTTTTTAACTGCTTTAAAAATACTTTGAATATAAAAAAAATAGTTATTAATCACTAAAAAATATATTCAAACTTGCATTACATAAGTAAATATGAACTTAAAAATATATACTAAGGAAATTTTATTTATAAACTTCACGTCAAGAATAAACAACTTTTTATTTATGCCTAATTTATCATATTTAATTTTTTACTGCTAATACTTACTTGTACCAGAAAAGATTGCAATAAAAGGAAAATTAATAACTGTTTTCTGATATTACTCAATTTTCAAAATTTAAAGTCGTTAACAAGAAAACCAATGCTTTCGTATAAATTAAAATAATTAATACATCAATTTAAAAAACTCAAAATATATTAATCAATACTTTTTAAATATACCGTTAAACAACCAAAATAAACTGCCATATATGAATAAAATGTTTCTGCGTTTGTTTAATTTTCAAAAATCTTACGGCAGTATACAAGAAATTCCTATGATATTTTTAGAAATTTGGTAAATGGTAAATCTGAAGCGTTGGATATCATAATTTATGATTTTCAATAGTAAATTAAAATATCAATAAGAATAAATCTTTCACAAACTTCCTTTATGGTAACATCTAAAGAAAATTTTTACAGTATTAAAGATATTTTTTCAATCTAAAAACATTTCCAAAATCAAAATCATACATGAATATCATTTTTATCTCCGGAATAATACCAAATAAATAAATAAAATAAAATAAAATAAATATTGATGCGTATAGCTGCAAGTGTTTAATAGTAAAAACAGAAGAAATACAACATTAAATAAATACGGTATCAAACGGTTTCAATTTTATGTTTTTATCTCTTTAACCATGAATCACTGAATCATGAGGTGGGAAAAAAAATCATTCAGGTTTTTCGAAGTACGCATCTAAGCAAATTTTGTTTTTGAACGATGACGAATTCATCATTTCACAGTTTCGCAGAGGAAGATTAAACTAGTTATCACTCATTGGTTTATTCTTAAAAGTCAAGCTAATTGAATTTAAAAAATGCAATTTAAATATTAAAACAGCTACAAGTTACACCGGTTACATAAAGAAAGCTTAACGAACAATAGCTTGACAAAAAAAGTTTAACGTTATACTACAAAAAGAGATCAATCTTTAAAGCTATTTACTCTTATTCATAGATAAAATCCACTGGAATAACACATTAAAATAAAATATGACTCACCCTTTTATTCTAAAATTATCCAATATAAGAGTATAATTTATTTTTAACTGAACTAATGGCGTACAAAGCTAGTTCCCGCTCTTGTTCATTTCTCATAAATTACGTCATGCGCAGAAATCTGAATCTGGTTTGCAATTCGCATAGTAGAAATGTTTAACGTCGTTATAAAATAAAACACTTCCTAGATAATTCTAACATATTTCTTGATTCGTTTATACCATGATCATATTAAGACGATTATGTATCTAAAAATTAAGACATTCATTAAGTCTGAATTTTCAGATTAAAGACATTAACTGACTGAAATTCTTTTTTAGCAATATTTAATTCAGGGGGTGGCTCGGGGGGGACATCCCCACGAGACAGTAAGATGCCCCCCCCCCCCCCCGAAAATTTTGATATTTTGTGTTTTTAATGATCAGAAAGTGCAATCCCTCTCCGGATCTCCATAATGACCCCCCCCCGCCCCCGGAGCCACAGAAATCCCTCCCAGAGAAAAGTGTCTGAATTCAACACTTCTTTACATTCACATATGCAGATAAAATTCTAGTGTTAAACATTGTTGAATTCAGACACTTTTCTCTGGTAGCGACTTCTGTAATGAATTAAAGAGATTCGGGAGGGGGGAATTGCATTTTTGACCATTGAAAACACAAACCCCACATTTTCCGGGGGGGGGGGGGTTCATTGTTCAGTGCCGTGAATTCAACACTTGTGCGAAATCCGCATTGTGTTAAATAATTAAATTAACGTAAAAAGTACAAATAAATGAACTGAAAGTACTTTCAGGTACATACATATAATATAAATTTATTTAAAATAGATTATTAAAAAAATCTTAAAGTTCATTAAAAACATTAAAAAACTATAAAGGCCGTGTAATGGTTGAAAAAATCTTAAGTTTTTTTAATGGTTTTAATGTATTTGAAGATGTTTTATATCTATTTTAAATAAATTTATGTTATATGTATGCCTGTAAAAACAATTTCAGTACATTTATTCGTATTTTTTGCATGAATTTAAATGAGAAGTGACATATTTTGGTGTTTTTCATTTTTTTACTCCATATATTAATTCAAAGTTGAACGGGAAATTTTAAAACTGTAAAATTGCAGGCTTTCACTCTCCTTAGCGGAGTGAGATGCTTCACTCCCGTCACGAGTGAGATATTTCACTCTCGACAGCTGAGTGGCATGTCTCACTCTTGACAGTGGAGTGAAATATTTCACTCTTTCCTAGGGAGTGAAAAATTCCACTCTTTAAGGAGTGTATTCCTTTTAAACTCCGAAAAGAGTGAGAAAGTCTGTCACTCTCTCAAAAAGTGAGCATTTCACTCCTTCCACCTTTAGAGTGTATATATTTTTTTAAACAATTCTCAATCATGATTCTTTTTAGGCTGACGGTTACAAAAGATAAATCGTTTTGCACTTAAATTAATATAAATAAAATAGTTCACCATTTGTTTCCATTTTATATTCTATAACGAAATGTAAACTGTATCAATCAATAAATAAAACACAAATTAAAGACAGATAATCGAACCACGCTCAAATTACTGAAGTTATCAGAATAAAAAAGTCTATGACAATTTCTCCGACAATTAACTGCTGACACGAGGCCAACATGCAAAATTTCGCTTTTAATGAATTTCAAACCTTTATTTGAATACATAATTGTCATTTTACATATAAAAGTTATTGTTGGCATTGTTAGTGAAAAATCTAAAAAAATATATTCAATTAAAAATTTATGTATGGTTTTCACTTTTATTCTGTAGCCTAGAAATTCCGGATCAGAATTCCTAGTATAAATAAAACTGAAACTTAAAAACAAAACATCCATTTTACATTGCCTTTAATTTTTTAGAATTTAATGTTTCTTTGGTGATTTCTTTGTTAACTTAATTTTATATCTGAGAGGTTCTGAGGTAGTCTTCATATTAAAGTTCTACCAACTACCGCGGCTTAGTTTTAGATATTATTTTAAACAAATATAGGAATAGCCTGATTTTTTTACCAATGCTATTTGGCATTATTACCCACCTATGTGGATAATAAAGCCATGCAAATAAAACTATAAAATAAGATGGAATAATGGCATGTAAATTGCCCAATTCTAAAGATACAAACTCTACAACACTAGAAGTTTACAAATTTCTCGTACTTGTCTTTAATTACGATATCAGGATGCAGTAACATTTATTTGCTATTTTATTCTTCTGACATGAAAAATATTAACAACACTTAGGACATACAAATTTCTCGTTATTCTTTTTGGTTTTCAACAATGACGATATAGCTCTCTCGTGTATAAAATAAAAGACAAAGCCTCTTCGGATACAGCTCCAGCACTGTAAAGAATCAAACGGAGTAATAACCCTAATGGACATCGTAATTACCCCGGTATACTTATTGCGCAGTACATTTTAAACTACAAACTATCTCGCGAAGACATGTAAACTCTTCAACATTTTGAAAGCACATGAAATACATTACAAATTTATTTAATAAACAAAGTGTTTCCTTATAAATATACAGTCTTCAGATCATAGAACTTTCCTCGAAAATTTTAGATAGAGCGTTGACCCTTACGTGCTTCTTCCATCTATAAGGTCTACAAATTGAACAAATTACTTTTTAGCAGTTGTATGTGATTCAGATGACTCAGAGCCCTTCAACACGTAGGTGTTATTTCTCGAATTCCTTTATAATTACGCGTAATATTGGCACTTGGCTTTAATAACTCCGAATACTTTATTAGGAAACAAATGAATTGCGGATAAAATGAATGGAAAGCGTAATACGGAGCAGAATTTGAGATTTTTAAAGTATGAACTTAATACAAATATATCTTATTAAACTTCGTGGTTTTTTAATCTTTCTTCACAACATATTAATATGTTGTAAATTTGGTGACAAAATATGTTTTAAAATGTATTTATTCGAATTTGCAGTTGGAACAAGATAGTGTAAAGTATCTATAACTCACTCTAAACTGTATTAATACTAATCAATGTATTAAATTAATTTTATAACATGTTATTTTAATGGTACTTTAAAGTACCGTTGGGGCATAAAGGGTTAAAAATACGCTTCGTTGAAAATAAATAAAATCAAAACACATAAGTGAAGACCTCAATTTTACATTGCTTTAAAAAAAATTAAATCTTACAATTTTCATGTATTTGCTTCGGTAATTTTATTGATAAAGTTTAACATCAGGTAGAAAACAAGTCAGTTGCGGATAAAATGAGAGGAGAAAGTAATTCGGAAGAAAATTTGAGGAATTTTTTTTTTTTTAGCAACTCGATACAAATGATCTTATTAAACTTTATGGTGTTTTAATCTCTCGTCGTAAAACATTAGAAATGCTCTTCATTGAAGATAAATAAAATCAAACCACATAAGCAAAAATAAAATTCCATTTTACATTGCTTTTAAATTTTTAAAATATATTTTTAAATGCTATTTTACGATAAATATAATATTTTTAAATTATATTAAACTATTTCACGTTTTATGAAATTGATATACGACCTGTATAATAGAAAACAGATTGTATTTACAGGGATTTCGGATTGTATTTACAAAAGATTTCGGCTACTATACTGTATCCGAAATACTGTACACTATTATACTAATATCTGAATATTTTTAAATGTTCATTATAGTACGAGCGCACCTCATTTGCAATGATTGATGTGCCATTTCCGACTTGTTTTACAATGCAGTGCATAAATGTTCAGCCTTTTTTTTTTCTTTTTTTCGTTTGGTCTTTTATACTTTCAAGCTTTTTTTTTTCTTTTTGCAGTTTTTATAACACTACATTCGCACATCCAAACTAAGCCGAGGAGTATTTTTGAGGTCTACAAAATAGCTCTAGCTATTTTCCGTTGTATATTTATTATTTGAGAATTTCAAAAATGACAAGAACTTCCTGATAAATTTGGTAACGGAACCGATAAAGAAGGTAGAATTAATTTATTTTCGTGAAAATGCATGTATTTTTGCTGCGAAAATGAAGCTCTAAAGTAAAAGCAATTCTTTCATTTATAAAAATGATTTTATGTATTTTGTCACATGTTGCATATGTCTCATGTATCAGCGTAAAATCTATATTTCAATGGCGGTACTTAAGATAAATGTTGATTTCACGAAGATTTTTCCATTCATAAGTTTATGATGTGTGTATTTTGAAATAATATTACATTAATTACATTTTTATTGTTACTGCTATTGTTGTTGTCGTTGTTGTACACATATTATTAATTGCATTGTAATAATAGTAGTAATAATATAAATTGCATATTTTTAATTATATTATTGTTATTAATAATAATCACTATTATTATTATTATAAAACCGAAAAAAGCATAATTACATTTTTAAATAAAAATCTCAAATGCCAGGGCCATATAATGCAAATGGGTATATACAAAGACAAGGCATTTTATTTCTTATAGCAATGTTTTATTCATATTCCAGATACATAAAATAAATTCATATATCTTCTGTCAAAATACCTCAGAATATATTCACCATACATTATTATTACTGCAGAATAATGCTATTGAAACTCAATTATATAATTAATAATAGCTCAATAACAGACACACTTTTTAGTTGCAGATTTACTCATGATTACAATAATGACAAATGATTTCATACCAATTACTTCATATTGAACGAAAAGAAAAGAAAACAACAACATCAACAACACACACACACACGCATATATATATATATATATATATATATATAGAGAGAGAGAGAGAGAGAGAGAGAGACACTTCCCTAAACACATACTTCCAATTGCAAAATTTCATTAAAAGAAGAAAAGATTCAAAATTTCATAACACAAATTGAAACTCCTTGGAAATCCATTTGAGAAAATACACTGATTAAATAGTTATACAGACCCCGTATAGCATAATTTCCAATAAGGAATATTTTTTTACTCACTTCTAAATGAAATAGAAAAAATACACATTGATATCTGCAAAAAAATATATAATAATTAAATAACATTTAATTTCCTGGATGATCCCTATCTTATATTCCAAATGCATCAAAATTACGTCACTCCGAGTTTTAGCCAAGTGATTAGGGTATAAGCACTAATTTTGACTTATAATATCTGTGAATTTTCTCTGATAGAAAGATGGATTCTTTTGTAATGATTGTAATGATTGATTCTTTTGTGTTTTATTCCGCAATGGTGATGAAAATGCATGCATTTCTTCCAACATATGATCATTTTATTTAAATAATTAAACAAATTTTATTGAAAATAACTGGTCATTGTTAGCAAATGGATCGGTTGGTTAAAAATATGTGTAAAATTTTATTTAATAGCAATACAAAGGGGGGGGGGGGGAATACGATGATTAAATTTTCAAGGGTAATTTTGAATTCTAATGAGTAAAATACGTTTATAGAGCTATTAAAAATATATCTCCGCTGTAGTGATGTATACAGGGTAAATCTAAATTGTGTTTTACATAATAAGAGGTGTGATAGTGCCCAATCAGACGAGCAATAATTACCATGGAACATAGGTCCGCCAATCACTCTTTTAATCAAAAATACAAGGTACTCTACTCTAAACCAACTTGAGTTCAAGGTAATAACTTTCAGAAAACTGAAATGTATTATAATGAAACTTTTAATAGACATGCTCACAATTTTTGTATATATGATAGTGCGAAAAAATAAATCATAACAGTTTACATTTTACACGCCAGCAGTATACATTTAAAGCAGGGCATTTTGGACAGAGATTATTATTTCTTACGGTATCAGCGATTGTGGGAGCACCATGTTTTACCATCTATGTTTTTCCGATGTTGTCACATTTCATACAAAAGAAGGTACATCTCGTTACATTTTTGTTTTTCGCAAAATTATTTCCAACAAGCTGATTTCAGTTAGAGTGAAACACCCTGTAGTTGTGATTAAACATGTGGTTTGTGACCCCATGTTCTATGGTGATTATTGCTCGTCTGGATAAATACAATCATACCTCTTATTTTGTAAAAAATATTAGACTCAACCTGTGTTTGTATCTATACATATATGTATGTAACAGAGATGCAAGCACTGTGCCACAGCTGGCTGATTTTCACCACTAAATTTTAATAGTATTCTTTGCGCTATAAAATATCTAAAAGTCTGTCATTGAATAACATAAATAATACTATAAAAATTAGTAGTAGTAATCAGTCGTTTGTAACACAACGCTTGCATAACTGATGTAAATTATTAACATGTAGAGTGCCAAAATGACTGACACTAAACTTTCCGTTAAAGTATGATATCATATAAATTTTAAATAAATATTCAGTAATTACTTAAAACAGTATGGATATTTTAGTTTTAAATCATATTTTAAACTATCAGTCATCGCTGACTGACGCGGCCAAAAATGGAAAGTTCAGTGTCAGTCACCGGTGATTGACATGGCACTCCATGTGTTAAAGTTTAATAAATGATATTAAAAACATTTTATTTAAATGTTGCATCCCTGTTAAATCGTTTTCTGTTGTATGCCCAAGGCTAAGTTACAAAAAAATGCGAATGTTCATCTCAAAGGTTTTTCCAGCCAGTCAAAATACTACTAACAAATTCCAAAAGCATAACAGGAAGAGGGTCAAAATTAATAGCTTCCAGAAGTCGTTGTATCACAAATGAAAGGCGCGAGTACTAAATTCACTCAAATGATGATTTAATAAAGAAGTTGGTCTTAAAGGCCTAGATTTCATTTCATATCATATGTCTACTTGTAAGGATTGATTAAGAATGACATGGGAAATCCCACATATTACTGTCTCACCACACATTGGGAATTTCTAAGAAGCGCTTTTTATGTTTCGAATTAAGCTGTTCAATTCACAATTCAGAAAAAAAATAATTGAAAACACATTTGTTCTGTTGCATCTAATTAGTGTCCCAAGGGTACTTTTTTCTTAAGTGCAGTCAGTATGTATTTAAAATATATATATACCTGTCTTTATACGCAGACCATTTATGATATAATCACACCAAAAGTGTCATTAGACTCGGAATAGTGTCTTCCAGTTTTTGAAATGGGGACAGTCTACATATTAAAAGTTGCATCATCTCTTTTTTTTTTTTTTTTTTTTTTCTTTTTTCTTTTTTGTAATTGCATCAAAATTGTCGGACAAACTCAAGAAAATGTCTGACAACTTTTGAAATGGAGGCCGTCTACATATTCAATGTTGAATCAACTTCAGTTTTTTTTTTTTTTTAATGGTAACACTAATTTTTGATACTACTCATTTCAGTTCCTTAGATATCAAATGAGATCAAAAATGTATATAGCGTATATATTTTTGTTAAATTTGCATGAAGTTAGAAGAGGAGAGGGTTTAAAGATCCTAATGTTAAATTCGTGACAAACTTAAATTTGTATCTTTCCCAAACCGCGATTTTAAATTTTTGTTTTCAATCATATACTTTATATGGATCCAACCATATTAAAGACGCTTTTTGTTTAGCAAAAAAAAATATAAATTTTATCATGAAAATTGTTACTAAATTCCTATTTAAAAATTACAAATTATACCCTGCAACAATTTTTACGTAAACAGAAAGCGTATAAGCATCAACGAACTAGAATGGAAACATATTGGTGAATTGCGAAACAGAGCAAGGTCTAAAAAATATAATTTTGAGAACTCTGGTGGAGTCTCGAGAGACATTCCAGAATTGGAAACACGAGGTTGAATATAATCTTCAGAAATAGGGCGCACAAAATATCCAAATAAATTTGATTTCACTACACTTTGATGTCATTTCAACGAATGGCATCGGTACAAAAACAAAGAATGTAAAGGCAGTAGGATACCAACAAGCACAGGAATGGCATAGCATAAAGTAACCAGAGGTCAAACTAACATTAACCTGAGAACTTATTTTTAAAAAATGGGGCTCACAGCTCACTAATTTTGTGTTGCAGTTACCTAGCACCCGTCGCGTCACGGGCCGAAGTTTTCCATGGTGCACGTTGATGCTCCAGTGTTGAAAAAACTCTTTGGTACACCATAACTGTCCACAACCTTAGATAAAAAAAATACTTCGGCTTCTACCATAGTTGAATGAACGATTCCTAACGCTTTGTAGGGATTAACCGCTTAATTGACCAATAATTTTTTTAAAAAATCTTTTAAATAATGGGTATTTTTTCATGTCTTTTACAGAATTTTTAATCTTTTATCAGCAGTTTTTCAAAACAGAAATTTTTGCCTAAATGAATCATAAAAATGATCGGGTTAAATAATGCAAAATTTACAATAAAAATTTACTGGTGAGAATAATAAATCATGCTTGGATTATGGATGTCCGTACATGGCACGGGCAAATCATGATTGGCACAAACTCGTTGCCCGTATAATGTACGGGAAAATGAGGGAAGCGGTAAAATCAGATAGGCTTTTCAATGTTCACTTTGCATTTGCTTATTTTCTTGCTTGTGCTAGTTATGCTTTTTAATGTTTTTTATTATATTTTCACGTTACATATATCACAAAGCTTTGAATGGGAAAAGGGAAATGCGCGTAATACGACAAATATACATAAAAATAGAAAAATAACTTCTGAATTCGAAGATGCGCGTTATGCACCGGAGCGTGTTATGTGCAGGAATATTCCTATTTACAAATGTGCTCACATTAAGCATTTTTAAAGCATATAAATTTCAGAAATTGATTCCTTAAGATAATGATATGAACATTCTTATTGTATTCGGCATTGTTTTTCATCGACGGCCTTCTAAAGAAAGAAAATATTATGAAATACCTTGCACCTCCGATGGCATATCTGGCACTATCGACCTCAAAATAATTGGATGAACGGCACGGCGTCATGCAGCAACCGCATTTTATCCTTATTTAAATAAAAATTCAAAATATCAGGAGTAATCGATAATTATTAACTAATTTGTGGTGTTTTCATTTTTTCTACAACTGATAACATCCAATTCAATGAACAAATTCACGAATTACATATATTCCTTTTCCCATTTATTTCCAATTTCTATTCCAGCCTTGAAAAGTTTATCTAAATTCTTTGCAAACGACAGAATTCCAAAATGCTTCCATTTAAAAAAGAAAAACCATTCCATTTAAAATAATAAACCTATGATTTAGTTAAAATTTTCTCAATCCGCGTTTTACATAAACCCCTGACTTGTTCCGATGAATTTACCTTTTCATAAATGACAAAATAAGTCATTCTTAGCACCAGCCTTGTTCGTTTGAAAACAAGCTCTTTCATTCATTTTATTCAACAATTTTCGCCTCACAATTATCACCTTTGTGAGTCTACTAGACAAAACTTAATACTCCCATATGCGTAGAAAGACAGTTTCTTTTCATTTATGGTTATTGCTGGAAACTTATTACAAGTCATAAACCTTGCTTACTGCGATTATGTTGAATAAATAACGATCTCACTTAACTCTCCTTGTGTTTATAATTGCGTAAACGAAGAGAAAAGTTGAAAGATTAATTATGAATGGGTAAAAATTTTTCCGTCGTCTTTCCCCCAAAAGCTACGGAATTTTTGGGAAAATTGAAATAATTACAAAAGAATCACAGAGATGAAAGGGATAACTATTGAAACAGATATTGTCGAACATTTTTCTGTTTTTCATGCGTGAGTTTTAAAAGCTAGAAACAGAAATATTAAAGGGAGATTAACTACTGTAACCCCATTCAAAGAAAGTTATGCTATTGCTTTTGCTAGTGCCGTTGTAAAACGTGCTTGTAATATTCATGCGTATCATCGTCAAAAATTATACTTCAATTTATTTGAATGGAGATTAACGGAGTATTGTAAAATTTTCTAGAAATCAACAGCGACTTTGTTTTTTGCTTGTTGGAGTCAAAATTATTTTGCTAATTATTTTAATTATTAAATGAACACTGCAAAATATTTTTCAACAATATTCTTATTCAATATTTTGTGTTAGAAATTTTGGGATGTTTGAGTTTGTATTTACGTTTAACTGCTTTCAATAAGGCAATTTTTTTTATTTAAATGAGACTTCTTGATAACGTAAAAGAACTTGATATCAAGGAATGATTATGGCAAGGATAAGTGAGTTTAATGGAATGGATCCCACATGTAAAAAAGAGCCCCAAAGCGAAAAATAAAAAAAAAAGTTTCTAAAAATTAATAAAAGTTATGGCTATAATGACGTCATAGGAATGTTGCAAACTAAATATTCGCCCCCCCCCAGGGGGGGGGGTCACACGAGATTGGTCGGGTTCTGCATAAAATAAGTAACGCACTTGAAAATTAACACTAGAACCGCGGAAAAATTTACTAAAATTTCAAAAAAATATTTTGCACCAAAATTTTTATTCATAAAATTATTTAACTAATTTATTTGGACTATTTCAATTCAGGAGATATGTAACTTATTGTGAAGAAATTTCTGGTATCAATCCGTACCTATTCATATAATACGGGTCAAAATGACCCGTCACCGCGGTTCTAGTGTTAACATAAACAAAGATATTGCTCTTTTGGAAGAAAAGTAACACAACTGGAAAATTTCGAAAGTAACTTTGTTATTATAAGAATATCAAAAGAGTATGTATTATTAACCCCTTAACTGCCCCGGGTGTACATATACGTCTCGCTCAAATATTCCTGAGTATATTCCTGAAATTAACTATCGAACAACCACTTTTTTGACTCAAAGATTTTGTTTTATTAACAAAAAACAAACTTTTACCATTAAATAAAGGGAAGATTATTTTCCAAAATATGTGATGGCAATTTTTTTTTTTTTTTTTTTTTTTTTTTTTTTTTTTTTTTTTTTTTTTTTTTAGCAAAAATGTTGAAGTTTCTTTTCTTAAAGCTTCGGCAGTTAAGGGGTTAAAGATAAATTTCTCAACTTCTGATAACGTTGTGACTTTTCTTTTTTTCAAAAACATACCTTTCTGGGAGGTATGTATATTACAATAAAAATTGACTTTCAAAAAATTTCGTATTGCATCACTTTACTTCGAAGTAGATGTCTGAAGAAGAAATGTTAGTTCAATGGGCTTGAAATGTATTCGTATTTTTTTAATTTCTCGCAGTAAATTGCTATTTTCAATTTTGCTGTATATACCTTTTGTCTATTTGTTGTTGAAATATACTTAAAATATATGCTTAGTTTTTCTTAAATGTTAAAACCTTACCCACAACTGATTATATTCTCTAATATTGCAACACATAAAATACAAATTGTGTAATTTTTTTTTAAATATTCTGTAAACTAAAAAACAAAATGACGTCTTTAAAAAAAAGCATATAGAAAGAAAAAGGAATGTATATATATATATATATATATATATATATATATATATATAATTAAATTCAATGGTTAATTTCAAATGGTTAATATTGTTTACTATTAATGGTCTTATATATATGTGTATATATATATATATATATATATATATATATTGTTTTCAAACACAAAAAATAACACGAATACATGTCATACTTATAGATTTAACATACGAGATGGAAATTATCTGACTGACATCCCTGACGGCAGCAAAATGCAAAGTTGGGGGGAAGGGGGGGGGGTCCTGTAAAATCCTAATACGTGTTTTTTTTGTTTTTTTTTGTTTTTTTTTTTGTTTTTTTTTTTTTTTTTTTTTTTTAACCAAAATTTACATATTTGCGCATGCATCTATTTCTCTCATTATTAAAATACCACAAAATTAATATTTCTGAAAGATATTTTTTTCTCTTATTAAAAAATGTGTTTTAAAATATTCGTCGATACCAAAAATCGTTAAGTACATTAAATCATAACACATAAATTAGGCAACAAATTATGAAATAATTTTACTTATTTAACTTACTACTTCTATGTTCATGTAGACGCTAAAAATGAAAACCTGCGTGTTATGTTCAGCGACTACCAGTGAAAATCATTTGTGGTTTCACGGTAATTAAAATACGGTGATTGAAATATACATACTCGAAAGGCAGAGGAATCTTAGGTAACTTTAATTTAAAATTATGAAATGAAAATATATTTATTAATATCTTTTCTAAAAAACTTTATAATTTACTTTTAAAAGAAAACATTATGAGTAAAAAAAATTTTCCACCTTAGAAAAAACTTCGAATAAGAGTTTTCCTTCTTCTTTTTTTATATACAGAATCAAGAA
Source organism: Maratus speculifer (assembly GCA_964019185.1). Lineage (NCBI taxonomy): Eukaryota > Metazoa > Arthropoda > Arachnida > Araneae > Salticidae > Maratus > Maratus speculifer. The sequence continues at coordinate 369,352,860 of OZ025293.1, forward strand.
AAAAATTCTAAGTATAACCCTTAAATCCAATCTCTGATCATCAAAACCAGTTTTCCCCCCTTATCTTTGAATTTTAAGGCAACTTTTAAAGACCCCTTTCAATTTTGTAGGAGCCTCAAAGCAGGTGTCTGGCTTGCGTCACGCTAATACTGATAAACTGTTCCCTGAAGGAACAGTCGAAGATGCAAAAAGAAGCAGGTGAGAAAAAGAAGCTGAAGGTGATGTCGAAATTTTTACATTGTCTTGTAGGAATCTGCAGATGGCTTAAGTTTGGAAAACACCAAGTTTTAAATACCAGCTGGTGGATTACATCTAATTACAAGATCTTGAAGGCAGTTCGAAGTCAAAAACGTGAAAAATAGAGATTTTGGGTCCTTTTTAAATTTTTAAATTATTAATTTCTTCACTTTGAAAGGATATATTAATTCTTTTTATAAGGTAGTGATGTTTTTTTATGTTTTAACCCCTTGAGGGGCAAAGCACTTCTGTTCCTAAAATGTTCAAATGATTGATTGGCACCGGGATTCATAAACAAATTTATATGATAGTAAGTAAAAGCTGTTTTTCACGTACATTGTAAAAAACAAAACTTAATACTAAAATTCCGGTGCCAATGTGGCTTAAGGGAATTAAAATTAAGTGGTATATATAATATACCGGTGCCCTTCAAGGGGTTAACCCTTCGGACTCCGGTGCGTCTTACACAAATTTTATTCGATTAGCACCATTTTTTTAAAAGAACTTTCTTTGAAGTAGACAATTTCAAAAAATTCTCGGATTATATAATGAAAATTTTATTTTCCTTTATTATTGGTGCCAAAAACAAATTTTTGAGGGAAAGATGATGTCGCTGAAGCGGAGACAATGGAGTGCCAAGGGTTAACACTAGAACTGCCATTAGGGGTCAAAATGACCCCTACCAAATTGATAATAGCCAATTCCAACCAGTAATTTCTTCATAGAATATGTTAAATGAATGGAGCAAAAAAATAGAATAATTAAATAAGTTAAATAGTTTAAAATTGAAATTCTGCTGTGTAATACTTTTTATAAAACTTGAGTAAAATACCCGGCGGTTCTAGTGTTAAGCAACTCCATTCGTTTTCATCTGGTCGTACTTCTCGACTTTAACTCTTTCAGGGGCGTCCGTATAATAGAGCAAAAGCTACCCGATTGAATCGTTTGAAATTTAAAATATATAATTGATGCATAATTTTGTCGAGTCATTTCAATTTTTATGAAAATCGGATGTATATTTTAATTACAGAGGCAATGAAAAGTATTCCATTGCATTACAGCCAGTGAGAAAAAATAGTTGAACATAATAAAATTAATCTATGAAGCATCTATGAAGTATGTACTAAAATATACATTCTGTTCAATCTGTGGTACAAAGAATATTTGTTATTAATTTACAGGGACATACAAAAGTATTCCATTACATAATGGTATAGGGGGAAACATTGTTTGGGGCGCGTTTTAATTATTTTAAATTATTTCACAGTTTATGAAATTGATAATTTGCTGAGGTTTATTATAAGTTACTTCAGATAGTATTTACGAAAACAAAAATATTTTGCATACGCTTTGACAACACTTGCAAAAGAAATATTTTACAAAGTTATTTTTTAAAAGTAGTCACGCAGACAGTATATAAAAATAGTCGCCTGTGGCAGCCTTGCATAGATACTGTACTTTTCCTGAGACGACTGTTTAATTTTTCAACAATTTTGTTTATATTTAAAAAAAAATGGTTCAAATAGAAAACTCACTGCATTTTAATGCTTATAAAAACGTTCATTTTGAAAAAAAATAACTTCGTATTTTATTAATTTTTTTAAAAAGTTTAAAAAAATTGAATTTTATTTATATATATATATATTTTAATAACAAAAAATCTTGAAGGTTGATTCCATATGCAGATTTATTGCATATATAATAAAGATACAAATAAGTTTAAACCTCTAGCCCAAATTTTAAAAAAAGGCCTTAGCATTTTGAAAATATGAGAATGAAGAAAATATGAACATGAAGAAAAAGCTGTTTGAAGTTTCATTTATGTGGAAAATTGCGCTGGTTGTATTAACCAAACTTACAATGCATCACGATATAATTACTATGTGAGTAAAAGAAAGGTAGTAAAATATGTGGGCATATAAACAAATAAATGGGCTTTCATTTAACATTTTTTTTAAATCGACCTCTTGGCCAATTTTGAAGTAAACTGTTTCCTTAATTTTTCAATCAATCAACTTGAGACTTTCAGAAAATTCAACGTCGCATATTTTCCTAATCAAATGCATGAAATTTTTGTTGTTCTTCTTTTTATTGTTTTTATGCAGAGTATTTATAATTTCAGCAGAATTTTGTAATATAATTTTTCGTCTTGTTTAACATCAGAAAGATATTACAAATTCTGTGAATAACAAGATGATTACGAATTCTACAATTTAAGTATAAAACAGAAAATTTCTTATACTAACACTTTAATTCCCAGGGTGTAATACATTCTAGAAATTCCGTAATTCAGAGAATATGAATTCATACCAGAAAATTTCAATAACTGATTTTGCTTTATTTAATAATCGAATGTTCATAGTAAAGGAAACAATGGAAAAACCATATAATGTTATTTTAAAATTTTGGTGTGAATGCAGAATATCTGAATTAAGAAAGCCACTAAATCGGTGTATGGTGTATGGTGTATTTTTGTGACGGCCGATTATCTACGCTAGGGATATAGGCCCAGGGGGAGGGATGCCCTTCGTGGGGGTCTTTCTAAGGGAACCTAACCCGTATTTACGCAAGGTTCGGAGAAAACCACGAAAACTCCGAACGGTTAGGCCGACGGCCGCGATTGGGTTCGAACCCAGCACCTGCCGTCTACCAGTTGAGAGGTCAGACCCTCTCGGCCACTGGTGGGGCGCCACTAAATCGGAAACAGTGGTGGTAGCATATATGCTACCATGGTCATTTGAAAGTTTGCAATATGAATCTGGTTATCGCTCAAATTTAACCCTCTCAAGCATAAATTACTTTCCATTATTTTTCATTATTCTCAAAAAATCTTTTTTGTGATAAATAATTATTATAAAATACATTTATAATATAATAATAATATATTATAAAATAATTTTATTATTGTTCTGCATGCTAGCTACTATCTGCCCACAAAACAGATCTCCATAAATGAATGCTCATTTTTTTTTTTAATTATCAGTGCAATAATTATTTGTCCTTATGCATGAAAGGGTTTCTAGCCCTCTTTCGGCCCAAACAAAATAAACACGTGGCACAGGGAACAAATTCATTGACATCATCCATACATTTTTTCTCTAAATGAAAGTGATCTGCTTATGTTTATGCATTCTAAAGTAATATTTCAATGTATTAAGAATTAAAAACTGCATTACTAAACATTTTCTGCATCCTTCATGAAATCACGTATTTATGCTTGGGTGAAATATAGGAGATTTTAGGATTACATTTTTGGCGTCACCCCTTCATCTCTATTCATTCTCTTCACTCTTTTGGTCGTACCTAATCCATTTTGTCTGCAAAACGATTAAAATATTATTTTTTGTTATTAGAATATATTTTAAAGCATATCACCTTAACCTCCTCGTTTCAGAAGTATCACATGTGATACTCCTAAACCATGGAGGTTACATAATCATACCTTCAAATGCCGTGCTTTTACGTATTAAATACGTCCGTGAACGTGCCAGAAGTTTTCACGGAAAACATTTTCTTTACAATAAGCCTTAAATGGCAATATAAAATGTAGATTTATCGAATGATTTTTTTTTCTTCCATCTAGGATATGACGATACAGCTTGTGAGTATGATGGCGAATTTTATGAAAATGGTGAGGAATGGAGTCCGGATGCTTGTACATCTTGTAAATGTGTGCTTGGAAACACCATATGTGACACTGAGGAATGCCCGAGTATTGAATGTAAAACACAAAAGTACATTCCTCTAGGAAAATGTTGCCCCATTTGTGTTGGTGAGTAACAGAATTCGAATATTATTTAAATGTTTCTTGATTGTTTATTTATAGTCAGTATTAATTTATAACTAATTTTCGATATTCAAGACTTTATTTAGATAATTATTTTTAAAAACTCACAATGTAGAGTTCTACTGTAAGTGTTGCCTTGAATGGTTCTTTTGAAACGTATTTCAATTTTAAAATATGAATATGCCAATGTAACTGAGAATTACACGCGGCAGAATTTTTTTTTTTTTTTTTTTTAAATCTCTTGTTATGCTAATTTAATGAAAATGTTTCCTATTTTAAAATATTCATTTTATTTAATAACACAATTGACTAAGTTCTAAACTTACAAATCAAATCATTCAGTAAATCAAATCATTCAAAGAAAGCGCGAGCACGCCTATAAAAGTATCCATTAATTTTTGCTTTAGGTCGGTTGTTAGTCAGTATTAATCTATAACTAATTTTCGATATTCAAGACTTTATTTCGATACTTTATTATTTAAAAAGACTCAGAATGTAGAGTTCTACTATAAGTGTTGCCTTGAATGGTTCTTTTGCAACGTATTTCAGTTTAAAAATATGAATATGCCAACGTAACTGGGAACTACACGCAGGAGAAAAAAAAAATCTCTAGTTATGTTAATTTCATAAAAATGTTTCCTATTTTATAAGATATTCATTTTACTTAGTAATACAACAGACAAACTTCTAACTGTACAAATCAAATCATTTAAAGAGAGTATGAATACGCCTATAAAAGTATCCATTAATTTTTGCTTTAGGTTGATTGGTTGAATGAGATTCAATGGCGCTAAGTCTCTTATGGGACACACTGCGCCAAATTTTGAGTTAGGAAGTAAAGTACAGTTGTTTGTTAATTGCATGACATTTTAAAATGTTTGCGTTATTATAACCTTTTCTCCAATCGACAACTTACAAAAAATTTGTAATTGTTATAATTTTCTTCTGGTGAAAAAAATAATAAATATAAAAATAAACATAAACATAAACATAATTATTACAAAAATATTACAAATTAATAGAATTAACGGAAACAACATTGAGATTTTCATATGTTTATTTTTCGGAATTCATGTTACATTTTATTTTAAAATCTTTTTAACAAAAATACAATAATCAGGGATGAGAGCGCCGCGACCCAAATGTTTGTTTTTCACCACTAAATTTTAATAGTATTTTTTGCTTTATTAAATCTCATAAATTCTGACATTACATAAGGTGAGAAATACCATTAAAATTTAGTGGTAGTAAGCTGTTATTTTGGTCGGAGCCCTCTAATCCCTGAATAATTGTTGCTCACTGTGTAATTCGGTGAATTGCTATGTGTATCTAATTTTAAATGTTAAAAACTGTTATTTCAGTCACTATATTATTATTCTACCCCTACTAGCAAAAGTTATATATAGAAAAACAAACTATAAATATGATAAATAGTGAAATACTATAAAAAGCAAATAAATATTTTATTAATTTGTTTTCTATACCTCTCAAAATAATTAAATTAAATTAAATTAACGAACTTATATATTTTTTAAGAAGCTGAATTATACTTTAGTAATACATGAAGCAATCATAGCCTATGTTTACATATGAGATATATTTAACAATAAAAATTTTATAATTGAATTTATTTATGAATGATAAATAACATAATTGTGCGCATTTTGGTAATGCGAAACTTCAACAAATTTTAAAAGAAATTAAAACCTGAATCTAAAACTAACGAAACGTGCACAAAATATTTAATTAATAGTTACACCTGCAAAACTGAAGGGAAAATTGTGTTGCCAAAAAAGAAATTAAATTATTAAGGTATTAAAAATAAATTATTATTAATTATTAATTAAACGTATTGCCGGATCCTCCGTTTCCATTTCCACATTTACTAAAAGGGTTAAATAAAGCCTACCAAAAGGGTTAAATTCGTGATTGTGATTGTCATCTATGAAAAAAGAATGATGAATGTATTTAAATGACAGGGAAAATTGTGAAATTCTTATTTCCCTGAGGGTGAAGTTGGTGCAACGATTACGGCGCCCTCTAGTTTACAAAGATAAAAGTAATTCCATTTAATCCTTTTGGACAAATCAATTGCTGCGACAGAAATTGGAGAATTCAATGAAGTAAACTTATTTGTTACGAACCTGTTGAAAATTTTTAAAAATGCGAATTAAGTTCGTTGTTTCAAAAACTTTAAAAGGAAAATAATGACATATCAATGACAATATCTGCCGAAAATAAATAGGATAAAATTGATAACAAAAATTTTTGCAAGTTTATAACGAGTATTTATTTTTAATTAACTTTACTAAAAAGAAAATAAAATAACGTTATTCTTTACTTTCGTGGCCCTTTTTCATTTTTTTTCCTTTTAAAATTGGAAGCATCTACATGAGGATTGCTGTTAAAATTGGAGAACTAAATGCCTGATAGCCAAAATGTTACAAAAAATAATAGAAAACGGGTAAAAAAGCTTGTTCTTCAGCTGAAGATAATAAGAAAGGAAGGAGATTACCTTTATTTTCAAAGCCGTTAAATTTAGTCATTTTTTATTGTAAAATCATTAATATGACATGTGTTTGGGAATTCTATAGAAAACAGTATATTAAAATTACAATTTTTTTTTTTTTTTTTTTTTTTTTTTTTTTTTTGCTCTTTTTATATATGTATATATATATATTAATAAGATATTACCTAATGAAAGATACCTTTCTTATTTACGACATTACAGAGCTGCTAAGTCTCCGGCGTTTTGAATACCCATATTTTGATACAGAATGTGTTATTCTGTGGATTTAAAATAACAACATTTTACCTGAGATGTGCAAAAAACCGGACTCTTGGCAGGTCTCACATTTTGTATTTAATTGCCCAATAAAATTCATTTACTTTGTTTCTTTCAATATGATTTTTTAATCGAGAAATAGCCTGAAAAATATTATTTCATAACCAGAAATATCTTACAAAAATATTATTTATTTCATTTATTATGACACTTTGCAATAAATCACAAAATCAAACTCATCCATTCTTGGTTCTTATTCTTCTCTTTAAAAAATGTCATATATAAACTTTCATAGTTAAAAATTGGGGAAAAGAACCATTTTTTAAAGCATTAGCAAACAAGAACGAAAATAGAAAAATCGGATTTTTTTTAAGTAAGTAAATATTTCTTAAAATACATTTCACACTGAATACAGTTTGATGGGTGTATATTCAAAGTAAGTAATATTTCTATATGTAATACAAGGTTCACTTGTACATGATGAATTTCCAAGCAAAAGAGTAAGTAATAAAATTATTAATGTACAGTTGTGTGATTAAAATGAAAAAGATATGTAAATAACTCTTTCCGACTTAGTCGGAAGAGTAGGTTGATTTTTTTTAAATTTATTATTTCATTTGTTGTTACATTTAGTTGGTTGTTTATTTTGACTAACGAACTCATACACAATATTAATCACTTAACTGAGCAATATTTTTGAAAAAAAATTCCAAATAATGTCTATTTTTTTTTCATGTCTTTTGCAGAATTTTTAATCTTTTGCCACCAGTTTTTTAAAACAGAAAATGCTGCCTAACTGAATCAGAAAAATGCTCCGATTAAATAATTCTAAATTTACAATAAAATTTTACTGGTGACAATTATATATTATGATTGGAGTACGTGGTACGGGCAAATCATGATTGCCAAAAAATACGTTGCTTGTACGACGTAGGCGGGCAAAACAGGCAAGCGGTACAAATGTTCCAGTTTCAGTTCAACGCAAATTTTATTCTAACAGGTGCATTATTAGTATGTTAGTGTGAAGATAGCAGACTATAATATATTGCGATAATAAGCTATAATGTATTTTCGACTCACAAACGAGGTTTAAAACTAAATTATTTTACTAAGTCAACAAGTCCTAATAATTTTATTGTAGTCGAATAAATTTAACATGAATTTAAAAAAAAAAAAAAAAAAAAAAAAAAAAAAAAAAAAAAAAACCTTAAAATGTAGCCCCGTTGACGTAATGTTATTCGTATTTTTAAAGGACCGTTATTTTCAGGCATGTTACCCAATCTTTTTGTTTCACGAACTCATCCAATACATTTGCAAATAACAGGGATGATAGCGCTCCGACCAAAATGACCGATTACTACCACTAAATTTTATAAAAAATTCTGGTATTGTTTAATGACAGAATTTCTGAGAAGTTATAAACCAAAGTATACTTTTAAAATTTATTGGTAGTAATCGGCCATTTGGGTCGGAACACTCTCATGCCTGAAATAAATATACTGTCGCAACTCGGTTCGCAATGATTCAATATTTTTTTGGTTATCGGGATGATTGCATAATTATAGTTTTATTGAATAGATAATGGAAATAAAATTACAAATGTATGGAAAGTTGGTAAAATTTTTAGGACGAACAAAATACGAACATTTGGAAACCAGAAGTGTATAATGAGAAACTATGAATAATCTACAGAATCATCACAGGAGCTTGTCGATTTAATTCATTGTAAAAATATATTGTTTCATCCAAATTTTACGACATTGTGTTTAAAAAGTCAAATTTTAGCTCCTTATAACACATCAAAAATTCCATATGTATCTGTATATTATCATCAACAACCACAAATACAACATTCGTTTTTAATCCATAGCTGGATGTAAATCTCTTCCAGATTTTTCCATAGTTTCTTCTCCAATGTTTTCTTCATATAATTAACACCAGCCACTTTCTGATTTCGTCATTCCATCGCAGTTATGCAATCACGGTGGGTGCCCAAAACCAGTAACCTTGTAAGATTTTCTTTTGCTTGATTCATAGCAAAAATTTTTTTGGTTAGATAAGACGAACAGAAATTTCAAAAATTACTAGTATTCAGAGCACTTGGGCACCCACCCTGGTTGCGCTACTGCATAGTACGTGAGGTTATCTTGTTGATCATTTTATGATTATGGAATACTATTGCAGCGTGTTTGTACTTCATCTTTTGTATTGCCTTATGCAATATGCCCAAATCTATTTCCACTTCATCTATTTCAATCTCGCGATCATTTTAAAACTTTCATTCTGACTTCTTATCCAGGATATTCTTTTTCTCTATGTTTTTTTTATGCTTAACATACATCTCTCCATGCCTCTCCCTCTTGTTTGTTATCGCTTTGTATCATCCAATTTATTTGCTTCCTTATTTCTGCTCCATAAAATAGTGCAGGTATATTTTGCGTTGATACCTCGTCGCGAAAACGGATTATTATTTGGCAAAAACTACTTGGGAAAGTTTTGAAAAATTACCTTCAGTTGTTTCATAAATATTTCTTTAATGCGTTGGTCATTGTAAAGTGGCTTCATATGCAAACATTTAGAAAGCGGTTTCTAATGATTATCGAATCGATTAATAATTCCCAATCGTGCCGATGTTTTTTGGTTTTATACATTTTAATTAAGAAATGCCAAAATTTAATTATTTATACCCGTTGAACGCGGTATCACTTAACCCTTTGAGCTCTGGGGTGTAAATTTCTTCAAAATTCTAAATGTCACATTGGCACCAGTATTTTTCAAAGAAAAAAACCGGTTAACTATAAACACGAAAAAATGCATTAAATCCTTTTCAAATAAATTTGGTCGAATTTTCTGGTGCCATTGTGACATTTCGGAATTAAAATTATGTGGTAGAAAATTCTACCATCAGAGCTCAAGGGGTTAACTGACATCCCTAAACATGCCTCTAAGTCCACGAGTCTGAGATTTTCTTTCTTTTTTTTTAATACAGAGTAATAAATTATCAATAATCTAGTTTCATAATAATAAATTGTCTTCAATGATAATATTGATGGCACACGTGTTTTCTGGTATGATATCCCTGTGGGATATTTCTGATACACATATTTGCACGCCAATGCACTCAAATGTGTTAAAGGGTCACATAATGTTTAACTTTGAAAAAATAAGTTTTCGGATTTTGTTTTATTCTGAATTTTTGAAAATTTCTCAAAAATATGCGAAAAAAACCATATTCATAAAGTTGCATAATTAATATTTTGAATTATAATCTTTTATAAACGGTGGATTCAATTGAAGGTCCCTACATACAGAAACTTTAAAATGTTTTTTCTCAGATTAATACTTTTGATGTTTGCGCGCGCTGTTACTTTCAAACAATATAATCTACAGCTTTAAAAAATTTACGAAATATGCCTCTCTAGCCTTTAGGGTATACCAAAAAAAGAATTTTACACATTTTGATTATTTACTTTTTTTTGCACGTGAAAAACTTGAAAAAACTTTTGAAATTTTTTATTTTTTTATACGTTTTGTGCTAAAATTAAATTTTAAACAAAACTTTTCGTATATTTTAATTTTAATTTAGAATTAGGTACTTTATCATTCTATCTTGTTCAAGAATTGTTTTCTATATGCATAATTTTATCCTGCACACAGCACTTAATGATTTTAATTCATGCATTAGTGAGATGAATTTTTTAATTTAAAATTTAAATATTAATTTTGTATATAAAATATTTATTTTTCTGGATAATATAGTTAAGTATATGTACTTTAGGTAGAAAGGCAAAAAAGCTCATCATTGCGTATTATTTGTGTTTTGGTACTTTGAAAAAGGCTTTTTATAATCATTATTATTATTAATAATAATTATTATTGTCTCGACAAACTTAAAGATAATATGCCCCTTAAATAAGGAAAATCTACTGGTTTCTGAATACTCTAAAAATAAAGGAATGTTTTTCGGAACTATGTATAACACAGAAGAGGTTACATTATTTTTTCGTAAAAAATCTTGTTGGTCAAGAAATCTTTTTTTCTTTCTTTCTTTCTTTTCTTTTTTCACAGGGCAACTACGCATGTATTATGTAATGGCATGTGAGTTAGATTATGAACTAGTAAGCTAATTTGCTGCTGATAATAATGATAGCACAATTTTACACTCCAATTTTAGACGAGTTACACTCTTAAACTTACTAAAGAGAATTTTTTTTAAATAATATCTTTTAAGTAGTTACGGATAAAATATTAGGTCAACCGGAAACTTAAGTTGTTTCATACCTACTTTTTTTTAAATTCATATTTCTTCACTGGCTCCACTTTTTTGAAATGGTAAAATTCGTAAAATTTCCATGTTTCACATTAAAGTGAAAACAATGCGAGTTTTACTATTTAAAAAAAGTGGTGCCATTGAAGATACATGAATTTTAAAAAAAGTTGGCATAAAATAACATTTCATGACAAAAACTTTCCGGTTGAGTTAATTAGTAACAGCAAGAAACATTCGTGTACAATTAACACTCTTGTTATGTCCTGGCTATCCAGTGACACAAGTAATTCGCTGCTGATATGTGAGTTGAGTGATGAAGCAATTAGCTAATTTAATACTGATAATAGCTAATTAAATACTGACTTAGCGCAATGTATACTCTTAAACTTACCACAGATAACTTAAACATTTTTAAACGGTATTCTTTCAGCCATTACGGATTAAATAATAACAGAAAGAAAGATTCGTTTAAAACTAAAACTCTTGTTATGTCCTAGCTGACAAATGACACAAGTAACTTGCTGCTAATGGCAAGTGAGTTAACCATTTGAGCTCTGGTGGATAATTTTTTTCAAAATTCCAAATGTTATATTGGCACCAGTATTTTGCAAAGAAAAAATTTACTTTTCGAAATACACGAAAAAACACATTAAATCTTTTTTAAATAAATTTGGTCGAATATTCCTGTGATATTGTGACATTTCGGAATAAAAATTAAGTGGTAGAAATTTCAACCATCAGAGCTCAAAGGGTTAAATGATGAAGCAATGCTAATTTTATTTTGATGCCAACCTTATCCAATAAGACAATGACAATTCCGAATAATTTCAGAGAAAAGATTTTGTACATAAAGTTGATCCATGATGAGTTGTTGAGTTGCTTAGGGTTTCATGAGTAATAAGGTTTTTATTAATTGATCGTAAAACATATCCATTTAAACATTTTTAAAGAAAAAAAAACATACCCCCCTCACCCAAAAAAATAATAATAATAAATAATAAACAAACAGAAAGCAATGATTTTGCTTTCTGCATGCCACATTAAAAGCTATCTGACTCTCATTTCGAAAATCGAATTATTCTTATTTCTTATCCTTTAACCCCTTAACTGGTTAATTCTTTTTCGTTCAATAAATTGAAAATAGCGGATTCACACCATCATTTTTTAAATAAAATATTCGTAAAATTTAGTTGAAACATTTCCGCCTTTCAATAGTATGAAAATTTTCTTTAAAATATAATAGTGGTGTCAAAAAGCTTTAAATGATGCAATAAGCAAATTCGTCTTTCCCGAACGGCGTTCGGGCAAACAAGTTAAGGGTTTAAGACTTGTTCCACTCAATTGACAGTCTTGAAATCGGAGATTATTTTTAAATTTTCATCATTTTCTTCGAAATCATCCCTTAAATAATATTTCTGAGGCCTTTAAAATATCGAAAGTAAAGAAAAATTTCTTTTTTCAAACTGTATTCACAAGTATTTTTCTACCTGACCGTCTCATACACTTTTCAAACAATATACTGACTGTCTCTCATTTCGAAAATCGAATTATTCTTATTGCTTATCCTTTAAGACCTGGTTCACTCAATTGGCAGTCTTGAAATCGGAGATTATTTTTAAATTTTCATCATTTTCTTCGAAATCATCCCTTAAATAATATTTCTGAGGCCTTTAAAATATCGAAAGTAAAGAAAAATTTCTTTTTTTAAACTGTATTCACAAGTATTTTTCTACCTGACCGTCTCATACACTTTTCAAACAATATACAGACTGGCTCTCATTTCGAAAATCGAATTATTCTTATTACTTATACTTTAAGGCCTGGTCCACACAATTTACAGTATTGAAATCGGAGATTATTTTTAAATTTTCATCATTTTCCTCGAAATCATCGCTTAAATAATATTTATGGTGCCTTTAAAATATCGAAAGTAAAGAAAAATTTCTTTTTTTAAACTGTGTTCACAAGTATTTCTCTATCTGACCGTCTCATACACTTTCCAAACAACATACTGACTCTCTCTCATTTCGAAAATCGAATTATTCTTATTTCTTATCATTTAAGACTTGGTCCACACAATTCGCAGTCTTGAAATCGGAGATTACTTTTAAATTTTCTTCCTTCTCCTCGAAATCATCTCTGAAGTAGTATATCGGAGGCATTTAAAATACCGAAAGTAAATAAAAATTTGATTATCAAACTGTATTCACAAATATTTCTCCACTAATATAACTTCAGAATTAAATTCCTTGCATGAAACCTTATCTTTAGTCTTCCGTTGTATATTTAATGAATTACCTGGGAGGAGGAAAGTTATCGAAGCTTGGAATTAGAATATACGGTTCAATCTAAAAGCAATGTTCGGAACTGGCACGGAAGACTTACAAATAACATGGCCACTCTTAGAAAATGTTCAAGATATTTGTTTGAAAGGAGTATTTTACTGAAACAAGAATCATAATGTAAAATTAAACAAGGGTAGAGGAAACACGAGCGAAGCAACTTGATTTCGAAGATGAAATTTAATTTAACGCAATTGAATAAACTCGTAAACATAGTTATTGAATTTCCAACTTTAATTTATTCTTTCCCTTTGCAGAGGACGATGAAGCGCTTCAGCCAGAACTGACTGTTCTTCCTAGAGTAAGTACAATTTTTGTTCTTCAGCTTTTTAATTTAGTACGGTAAACGGGAAGACTTGGGTGCTAATGTTTTTTCTTAAACACTTTCCAAGAAAGTCGAAAAGTGTTTATGCTTTCGTGGCTTATGCTGCTTTCATTGTCCGTCCGTCTTTTCACGCTGTAACTACCGTGAATATACTCAGATTTTTTATACAATTCATAAATCTTATTTATCATAACCTTGGCATATTTTGTGTTGTACAAGTACATGTGGGGTCAATAAATCATTTACAGGGGCACCCAAAAGAATTCCGTTACATTATGGTATTTAGGGAAAAATCATTTGCAGAGCATTTTAAAGATATTACACTATTTCAAATCTATTAAAACTGATATTAATCATTGAATATTTCACTATAAGATGATTACCATGAAATAGGTCATTATTGGCATTTGTACTTTACTTACAGGAACACCCAAAAGAAATCGATTACACTACTGTCTCTGCGCAATAATTGCTTGAAGTACATTTTCAATTTTGACATGCGTTTTTTTTATTGCATTTTACTTGTTCTATATAAATTCTTTACCTCATATACAGGGCTGCACAAAAGAATTCCTGTGTCATTCTCTTTGTTAGCGGAAATTGCTTAAGCGTAATTTTCAACTCTCTTGTGTATTTCCTAATTGAGAAAATTTTTGCGTGCATGCAGTATACAGATACAAATTTATGCGTTTTTATTCTATACAAGGCTGCTCAAAGAATTGGAATAATTTTTCGATTGCAGATAGGAGCAGCTGAAATTGGCTTTGCAGTTGTGTTATGAGTTTCCATATGTTTGAATTCGACATTAATGGTGCCATTAACTTATTAAATGGTGCAGTTTTGTCACATTATTCTGTATGTATTGGAACGTGTTTCATAATTTATGTATAAAGCATGATTTTTTTCTTACTTGTTTATTATTATTATTTGAGGGGGGGAGGAGGATTACTTCTCAAAAAAGAAAAAGCTGAAAAATATGATATAATAAACAGATAATGAATGTAGCTTTTTTTTGCATATGTTCGTATTTATCGAAAAACAAGAAAGAAATGTTCTAAAATAATAATAATTAACTAGTATCCCAGTGTACAAGTCCCCCCCCCCTTTTATCCTTTAGTTTAGTTTATTTTCAATAAATAGTATACTAAAAGGGATATTTGATGTAGATCCATAGCTTTTAAAACGTAAACTAAAGGTGTTGAAATACCCTCAGGGTGAGAACGAAAAATAACTTCTGTAAAATGGCAAAATTTCATGATCATATTTCATTTAAAGGATCATTACCTTCGTATCGTACTTAGTAGAAATTTTATAAAATAATGCATAAATATTGAACCATTATGTGCTATTATTTAATTGTTATAAAAAAAAATTGATATTGAGTAATTTGTTATTATATTTCGAATAATTATGTAGGATGTATCCAGAATTTTAGTTGTACAATGTTGCTAATTTGATATAAAACTAACAAACACAATTTTATTACAAAATTGGACCAATACTGAGTAGCTTGTAGAGGGCGACAGGGTACGAATTGGGTGTAGCCTAATCCAAAACAAACAACAACCCCAACCCGAAATGCAAAAATATTAATCCATAATTTAATAAAGTTATGAAAAAAATAAATTACAATTTAACCTCTAACATCGGTGTTATCTTTTAAACTGAAAATTTAGTATGTACAGTCTCAAAAAAAAAAAAAAAAAAATCTTGACACTTGCGATTTTAGGCGTTTTGTTAAATATCTATATACATAAAGAATTATTCTGAAACTCCAGGTGTGTAAACAAAATCGTACACTTCATGTATTTTCGTGAAGAGTTTTCCCCGAAATCCAACAGGGGACTGTCAACAAATTGGAAAAGAACGAAGATCTTTTGGATAACTCTGTCAAAACTAGTGAAGCAAAAGAGTTCAAACTGCAGATTATGATTAAGTGGCTTATTGTAATAAACTATGTTCATTTTTATGAATATAGCTTGTAAATTCGTAGAGAAATTAAGGTTTTTATAAAAATGGTCCCAATTTTTTCCATTTACGTCGGCGATCCCTACCTTTGTCCAAAAAAGTAAGACTCTCTTGCGCGACAGCACTGTCGCTGATAAGCGACCACGAATTGCGTCAAATTTCGCTACCTACGTCCCGAACATTCCTACTTTCTTCAACGACCACGAATAGCGCCAAAATTCTTCACTTACGACCCGAACGCCTTAGACTCTAAATAGAAAAAGAAAAAACAATAAGAGAAATTGTAACCGGACAAATTTAACAGAAAAAGTAGACAAATTAAAGACATTGAAATACGGTTAGTGGGTAGGTGGGGAGATGAAACTAGTGATTTCCCCTGCCTATGTTCCGAACATATTTGTCTCGCAAAAGGACAGCTTCGATTGACATTATTAAAGTAAAAATAACTTTGTTCTCAAAATGGGAAAATATTCGGACCCGAAAGGGTTAATTGCTATATTGAGAATTTAATACTTTTTAAGACTATAATCACTATGCTTTATTCAAACTTGAACCAAAAATACAATATAGGTCATAGTTACAATATATATACAGGGTGAGTCATAAATATCGAAACAATAGGCTATCTCCTTAAATATTGTCTCTAGACCCATACTTCCAATTGCAAAAAGTCATAAAAAAAGGAGAAATTTCTAATAATATAAGTTGCAACTCCATGGGGGGGGGGGGGGGGTCTATTTGAAAAAATACGAAAATTAAATTTTTATTCGGCCCCCGTAGAGCAAAATACCCAGTTAGGAAATTATTCCTTATCCGTTCCTAAATTAAACAAAAAAATTTTCATCTCCGTATCTGAAAACCTGACAAAGATATTAAAATCCAAAATTCTCAAAAATTCGTGACTTACACCACTTTACCATGCCTGTTAACGAAGTGTTTTCATCCATTTTCAAAGCAAATAAGGCATCATCTACAAATTGTCCGTTATTATATGTCGGTTTAAGACCGTGCCTCTTATTTGGACATTATAAAGCAGTGTTTTGATTTAAATCAAAACTTGTTTTCAAAACATGTTAATCGTTAGCACTGGACGTCTGAATAGATCGAAATATCTAGGAGCGGTCCTAAACCGACCCATTGGGAAAAAAGTTCAACCCGGTATGAAATAATGTTAAAATCATAATCCGGACCAGCCTGGACAAAAGCTTAAAACATAGCCGGCTCAGCCGTGAATTTCTACATAGTTTTTTACTTCAGTATAGTTAAAAATTCTTTCGCGTGGAGGAGTTCTGACCAAAATTACTTAATATAGAATTTCGTTTTTTATATTTATACTTTTTATTATTAAAGAGGCGCCAAAGGCTGAGATATATTTATTTTATCAATGAATCTCTGTATATATAAAAATGTTTCACTTATATTTTATCATCGCTAATCCATATCCCATGAGTTGGAGACTTTGAAAAATGTTATACAGTAAAACCTTTTAAGACGGAATCACATAGGAAAGAAAAAATAAATAATAGACAAATGTCCTTCTTAGGAGGGTTAAATGGAGTTTATTTTTTTTCTCAGGTATTATTGTATTTATTTTGCATGGATCAACACATTTTCCGTTTAAGACAGAATTCCGTCATAGGCAGATTTTTTTCTCTGGTTTTATTTTGTTTATTTTTTTAAGCATTTAAATATACTATTCTTAAAAAAAAATTATATACATATACATATATATATGTATATATATTGTAAAATAAAAGCGATTGTAAAATTTATGAGGTTTTCGTAAAAATATTGATTAAACCGAATTTTACTTATTTTATGCACGTATTAGGTCTGGGATTTTAATACGGATTTTTGAGACCGGGATTGAAAATTTCGTCCAGAACAGCCCTGGGAAAAAAGAAGCAGTCCCCTCCGGTATGAAAAATACATTAGACCCGGATAGGCGAGTCTTCAGAAAAAAGTAACGTCTCGGGTCCTGATTTGACCTGAGCACAGAATACAGATTTTTTAAGTCTCTCCAGGACGATAAAAAGCTTGAAATTGTGAGAGCTAATTTTTTAAAAAGGACTTAATCTGCATCTTAGAAAAGCATTCTTTTAAATAACTGATGGGCAGTAAAACAGTACATTTCGTTTTTCTGATAATGATTTTTTTCCCGACTATTTCTTGTTTTTAAATTATTAAAAGTTAAGAATTGTTAAAGAAAAAAGTACAAACTTGAAACATGTCATTTTTAATTATTTTACATTAGTTTAAAAAAAAATGAAAAATTATTTACTTTTGAAAATATGATTTTTTAAAAGTTATTATTTTTTAAATAAATATTTTTAATAGTTCTAAAATAAATATTGAAAAACAAAACCCCAAAACAAAATTAAAATCAGATTTTCATTTTTAATTAAATAGAAAGAAATTGAAATCCGATAAATAATGTTTGGAGTTATAACGAATTTAATTATTCCATTTAAACCAGTACTAACCATATGAAATTTAAAAAAAATTATGATAAATTTTAGGGTGTGATTTTCTTAGCAAATTATATGGCTAACCATCACAAAAAAGGAAAAAAAATCAAAACTCTAACTCAAAAGATAGATTTTTTACGCGCTTCCTACAACTGTTAAAGTAACATTGTCTTTTGAATTTTCGCATTTCAATTTTTGTCTAATCCCTTAAAACCCGATGAATTATTCAAACGGTTATAACTCCGCGAATTTTGAAGATATGAAGATGCAACTTTTTGTGTATTATTCAGGTCTGGATAAGGAAAGTTTCCCTAATTGGAATTTTTATCCTACGGGGGCCGTATAAAAAGTTAATTTTCGTACTTTTTCAAATAGACCCCCCATGGAGTTGCAACTTATCTTATCAAAAATTTCACCTTTTTTAATGAATTTTTGCAATTGGAAGTATGGGTCTAGGGGCAATATTTAAGGAGATAGCCTATTGTTTCGATATTTATGACTCCCCCTGTATATATATTGGTACAGAGAGAGACAAGCAATTGTGTTTCAGTAATATTTAATTCCCACCGAAAGTTTAGAAAAACATTATTTCAATATAAGGAAAAAAGATTTCACGGCCTTTTTTTCACCTAAGTTAATTAAAATTTTCTAGTGCAAATCTTAATTAAAATTAAGTAGAAAATAATATATCCCACTGCGTTTCAAGAGGTTAAACAGCCAAAAGCTGTGAAAATCGCACAAAAGTTCGTGTTACAACGCCCCTGTTCCGGGTAGATAACCCTAATTTAAAATAGAACCTGGCAGCCATACTGAAAAACATATATATAGAGTTTGGTTCCGTTCTATGCATAGCTTCTTACACTTTTTCAAGTTAGAATAAGGAAAATGGCCCAAAAATCGCTATCACAGAGCCTGCCGGTGTAATACAACCAATTTCAATTGGAAACTTCTGACTATAGCCAAAAACATATATATCAGGTTTGGTTTCAATCTATGCACAACGCCATCGAATTTTCGATAATACAAAGATACACAGACGCACGGACTGACGGGCATTTTGTACACTGTAAAAAAAATCTCTCATATTGACACACACACGCACAAAAATAAAATCGATTTTGGTCCAGTGAAAAACTATTTAATTTACAGAAAAAAATTATAATTTTTCATTGAAACAGTTTTTTCCCGTAAAAATTATGAAATCCATATTTTTTGCAGAAAAAAAAATGTTTTTTTAAACAGCACTTGCCTGCAAAAATACAATTATCTTTTATAAAAATTACAGATTTTTTTACACTCAAAAAACGTGTTTTTCGGGATCTGTGACTCTGAAAATGGCTAAATTCGCCAAAAACCAGAAGTCAAAAATATTTAGCTTGCAATATTTTCTACTATTATAGATAAAAGAAAGTAAAAAGCATAAGTTTAGCTCAGAAAGGTGTTCTAATGCTCAAAGAAGATAAGGAACACATTTTCGGAATTATGATTAAATCCCTTTTCATTTGATGATTAAAAGTCAAAATAACTAAAATGTCTCACAAAAATTAGATTTTTTTTTCAATTTAAATTATAATTTGTGTTATAAAATGCCATAATTCTCTCTCCCGACAAAAAAATGTGTCAACATAGTCTTGAAATTACACTTTCTGCGTAATAAATCAGTCAAGATCAGCAGCAAACAGTTTAAAAGATCGATTTTCTTGAAATATTTTATTCTGATTTCAAATTTGCTATACAGGGTGATTCAGCTCGTCGGTGACAAACTTTAAGGATCGATAGAGCACACCTAGACGAACATTTTTGAATAGGGAATGTAGGGTCCCTGACGCGATGGTAAGGCGCTAGGCGCTTTCGAAAATTTGGGTGCCGAAATTCGAACCGTCATAAAAACTAGGGAAATGGTTAGATTTTCTTGCTTGTTGCGTCGAAATGATTCTGTTTGTTTAGACTTTCTTCAGTACCAATTTGATAAGCGTATCTCTTAAAACATGGATAGGGGGCGCTGCAGACTTTGGAGAGCTAGACAACAACTTTAAGCCCGTTATTTTGATAATTTAACACATGCTCGCCAAAGTTTATACTCTAACTTAAAGTTTGAACCCAAAAGTAGAGCCCTGCAAAAAGCGTAAGAGCCGGAATAAAATGTCAAAGTACAGGGTGGTCGAAACTCGAAGGCTCCTAAGAGATAAACAAACAGATTTCTTGACTTATGGCATGCATTTTCATGATTCTGTTTGCTGGGGCTCTCTGAAACTCAGTTGAACGGTACAAAAAGAAACATCGATAGGGGGCGCTTTGGGCAAAAAACATAATTCGTTGACATTTCGGACGCTAACTGGAAACGGGGCGCTACGATCAGTTAGTAATAATGAAAACACATTTTCTACCTCTGCTCAACACTTCTGAATAAATTTAGACCAAAAACATCAATGATACTGGAAATTTATTTACAAAAAATAACACTACAGAAGATGCTCGAAATTTCGACCTTGGGCCATGATGCAGGCTTCGCACCTCCGTCGCATTGAGGAGTGTGTGTTTCCAACAATGCCAGGAGTATCTCTGATCTGCCCTGCAGCTGCCACAATGCGCGCCACAAGTTCTTCAGCACTGCTGACAGGTGTATGGTATACCTCGGCCTTCAGGTAACCCCAAAGGAAGAAATCCAAGCAGGTGAGGTCTGGTGATCGGGCAGGTCAGTGAACTAGACCCCCACGCCCGATCCACCGCTGGCCATACCTTGCGTTTAGATGGAGACGCACGTCGTTCGTGTAATGGGCCGGAGCTCCATCGTGCTGGAACCACATCTGGCGACGCGAACCTTCGGGTACGTGCGCCTCCTCCAGAAGCTGCGGCAGCACTTGATCCAGGAAAATCAGGTAATTTCCACCTGTCCGCCGTTCAGGTAACAAATAAGGGCCAATGAGGCAATCCCCCAGAATGCCGGCCCACACATTTACTGAGAAACGCTCCTGGGCTGCTCGGCTTCTGGTTTCATGTGGATTTTCATCACACCACACATGACTGTTGTGGGCGTTCCACATTCCCTCCCGGCTGAAGGTGGACTCGTCCGTAAACAAAATGCTGTTTACAAAACGGGGATCCCTGGATCTCATCGCCAAGTACCATCTTGAGAATTCCACTCGAGGGCCAAAATCCTGCTCTCTGAGCAACTGCACCCGCTGGATGTGGTAGGGGTGCAGATTCCGGGAACGTAAGATGCGCCACGCAGTTGCTTGCGAAATGCCAACATGTCTGGCGATATCTCTCGTGCTAAGACCTGGGTTGTCCTCAACCAGGTTAAGCACAGCCTCTTCGTTGTCGGGGGTGCTCACTGATCGCTCCCGTTCAGGCCTGCCTCCGTCGAAAGATCCCGTTGTGGACAACCTCTGGTGTACTCGAGCGAAGAAGGCATGGCAGGGGATTTGCCTGTTGGGGTAACGCTCGGCGTACAACCGCTGAGCGGCTCGTCCATTACAACCAGCAGCGCCATACGCCAAATGCATGTCAGCCAATTCAGAGTTTGTGTACCGTTCCATCCTACTACCGATCTCCAGACAAGTAACCCGAAGCTTAAGTAGGTACCGCACGTTCAAAAGACGTGTCTGCGCATACAACTACGTCATCTCGCGTTGTCGTCTACGCATTACGTATCTTTTGCATATCGATATGGTACGATATCTTTTGCATAAATCAGCAAAAAGCACCTTATGTAAATTTTATTGCGCGCATTGTGCATGATTGAAACCAGCTATGTTTGTTAAAAAAAAACAAACAAACTGCAGTTTTAATAGCTTCTTATGATAAGTAAATTACTCTCTTGTTTTGTTTCTAACTGATCGTAGCGCCCCGTTTCCAGTTAGCGTCCGAAATGTCAACGAATTATGTTTTTTGCCCAAAGCGCCCCCTATCGATGTTTCTTTTTGTACCGTTCAACTGAGTTTCAGAGAGCCCCAGCAAACAGAATCATGAAAATGCATGCCATAAGTCAAGAAATCTGTTTGTTTATCTCTTAGGAGCCTTCGAGTTTCGACCACCCTGTACTTTGACATTTTATTCCGGCTCTTACGCTTTTTGCAGGGCTCTACTTTTGGGTTCAAACTTTAAGTTAGAGTATAAACTTTGGCGAGCATGTGTTAAATTATCAAAATAACGGGCTTAAAGTTGTTGTCTAGCTCTCCAAAGTCTGCAGCGCCCCCTATCCATGTTTTAAGAGATACGCTTATCAAATTGGTACTGAAGAAAGTCTAAACAAACAGAATCATTTCGACGCAACAAGCAAGAAAATCTAACCATTTCCCTAGTTTTTATGACGGTTCGAATTTCGGCACCCAAATTTTCGAAAGCGCCTAGCGCCTTACCATCGCGTCAGGGACCCTACATTCCCTATTCAAAAATGTTCGTCTAGGTGTGCTCTATCGATCCTTAAAGTTTGTCACCGACGAGCTGAATCACCCTGTATATTAACTTGTTAGTGTTTCGCTAAAATTTATTTTATTACAAATCTTGTAATTTTAATTCAATGCAAAGTTGCCAACTATCAACTAATCTTCCGTAATATATGGATTAGTTTGATCCAAGGTTAACCTCATTTCGAACCAGAAAATTTATTTCGTGAATCTTAATAAATTTAATTTCACGTTTCTAAGCCGATTATACTTAATTTCATTTCTTTGAAAAAATTCTGGTTCGAAATTCATTAAACCAGGTTCAAATTAACGCACGTATTACGGAAGATTAATGTCAGATTGGCACCTATGTCAATGCTTTACTTCTAAATAACAAAAATACTAAACTTGTTTAACCCCTTGAAGGGCGGTGGTATAAAATATATACCACTTAATTTTAATTGCGAAATGCCACTTTGACACCAGAATTCTGAAATGAAAATTTTAATTTTATCAAGTGCGTGAAGAAAACTATTTATCTATTTTGAAATATATCGGTTTTTAAATTTTGATGTCAAATAACCCGTTTAGGATTTTACGAAAAGACGTGCTTTGCCCCTCAAAGGGTCAATCAAAACATAATTTTTTATAATAATCTTAGAACCATTTAAGCAGCTTTTAGTTGTATTTTTCTAATTTCTGACGGATTTTATCAATATCTCCAATTACAATAATAAAAGTCTATAAAAGTCTCCAAAGTGCACAAAAGCAGACACTTTTCGTTAAAAATAAATTATAACCTAGTTTTAAAACGCTTCCGTAATTGAAGAAAATCTACCACGAGAGACTCATTTTCTTGATTTTTTTAAAACAAAATTCCCTTTTCCGTTTTATATTATGTGCATTTTTATCGAAATCGACTGCATAAGCGTATGTTTAAGCTGTTATATTTCCGATTAGAGCTAACTGTTCTCTGTTTTAGTGCTACAGAGAAAGACTAAGAGCCTTAGGCGGTCATACAAACGTACCTTGGTTTAAGTTAATCTGCAGAAAAGAAATAAAAAATTATCATTTTGCATTATTACTTTGAATGGTCAAAGAATATTGTACTTTCATAAATAAGTTATGATATTACAACAATGTCCAATGCATAGTTTCTTTCTTTTGATTGGAAATTGATTCGATAATTGATTGGAAACACAACGAATTTTCGTAAATTCAAGACGGTTTGGCATTATTCTTTAAAAACAATATAACAAGTGTTTCCCGAAGATGGTTATAGTTGATAACCGAAATGTTGATTATTTTACTTTTATTTTAATGTTTGTATAGTTTTTGAATTTACAACATTTTGTATTCACCATTTAGTAGATTTCCTATTTATATTTTCACTTTAATAGTCAAAGAGAATTTTCGAATTCGGCTCTGGAATCCAGCCGTGTCGGGCAGGAATGTATGTAGGACAAAACCAATTCCTTGAACAATGTTTTATTTTTTCTGACAATTACTTGTTTATAAATTTGAATTTTAGTTCCATAGAATTTAATCAAACCATAAAATTTATAAAATTTTAATTTTTTTTTTTTAGGAACCTGATCCTCCGCCAGAAATACCTAGAGGGGCCGTGGAATATCCTATTTTACCGCTACCAGGACCAAGGGTAAGATTTTACTATTATTATTATCTTAATTCTTATTATTACTATGTTGATTACTACTGATAAAAACTTATGTTAGTCAATTCCCAACAATTTGCGCCAAAAAATTATATAAATGTACCTAAAAATTAAATTATAAATTCTTTTTTATTATTTACGAGAATAAAATTCAAAATCGTAAGTAGACAGCTAACATGTAACTCACAAGTACCTCCATTTTTCATAAATACATCGGCTACTTTTATCGGTAAGTCACATGATTGGGGAATAAGATAAAACTAAGAATTAAATTTTTTAAAAGACAAATCTAAATAAAAATTGTAACTTAAATACCTTCCAGGGTTTGTGCATATCAGGAAGTTTAGGAATTTTAGATGTTTTAGTACCAGAAATTCCGTTAGTTACTGTTCGCTATTCCTGAAAATAGAATTTTTTTTCATTAAATATAAATAAGATATAACCTTACAAAACTTCTGGAAAAAGATGATTGAAAGTTCTTGAAGGGTACGAATCCTGTTGTTTTATTAAATTTTCAGATGCATTTTTCTTAACCTGGCGCAAAAGATAAATCGCCAACTATTGTCTCATATGCAATCTTTCCAACTGAATGTTTTAGAGGAGTGCACAACCTGTAGCCCGCGGGGCACAAAGATACCACTATTTTCATGCAGAATAACTTTCCTTATAACAATGACAGAAACTTTGCTATTAAATAAAACAAATGTCACTTTTCAAATATACTGGTGGCAAACAATTTTTCGGAAAAAAAGGTTGTGCATCATTGTTTTAGACTTTATGAACATTAACTTTCATTTTTAAATTAAACATTTTCATTTTACAATATTATTACTTGTGGAAACTTTTTAAATTTTTTCTTTTTATATATCTTTCTTTATTTTTTAAATAAAATTATAAACTGTTTTTTTTTTCCTAGTGCATAGCTATTTCAATTCGGTTATTAACGATAATGGTTGCCAAAAAATAACCAATGGAAACCTTTTAGTCTAAGTTAACAAAACAAGCCATCATAATTCTACAACTAATCTATGTAGATGTATGTTATATACTACAACCTTCCCTGGATTATTATCTATCTAATAGTACAAGTTCTTGCAAAATCTATTCAGCAAAACTCGAGTTGAAAGCAACCGAAATGAAACTTTCATTTGTATTATTTATATATATATATAATAAGTGAATTTTAAAGCGATAAAACCACGCATGAACATTTTTTTTTCGTCTGCAAAACATCGAAATTTTGAAAAATTAAAATTTCAAAAAGTTAAAAAATCGAAATTTTGACACATAAATTTTGAAATACAAATTATGTTATTAATTTTATAAAACAATAAATTTTAAATAATAAATCACATTCAAAACATAGATTAGAATTTTCCTCAATAAAAATTTCGCATTGTCTGTGACATTGTTTTTCAAATACGTTGCGTTCTTCCAAGTTTTGATTTACTATTTAAAGTAAATGCTTACAAAAATGTTATTTTTCTCACTACATAGTTTCGCTATTATCACGTTTGCAAAAAGATTTAATCTTTGAGAAATTTGAAAATTTATTTCTCCCTTAAATTCATTTGTTGACAGATGATTTTTCTTTTTTCAATCTAAAAAAAATTATTCCTAAAGATTATATGAAGATATGTTTTATTCCTTTCAAATTTCTTGAAAAAAGTAATTACATTGCTTACATCATCTAGTCACAGAAAAAAAACAAATTTCAATTTTAATGAGTAAATGACGTCAATAAAATAGCAATAATCCCGATTATTTCCATTATTCCCTGTTTTATTCGCAACAACTTTTTACAAAAATCATGTCATTTGGACGAACGCATTAAAAAATATTTCAGATTTATGAATTAAAATAAATGCTTTAAAACTGTCAGTTTCTCGCTAAACTCATTCTAGTGCCTTTCTGAAAAACTTTAATTATCATCTTCAGCCAATTGTTAATTGAAAATCAGTGTTTCTTCTTTAAATATATTTCTTCTAAATAGGGGGCAATGATTTTTTGGTTAAATGCAAGGAGCTTAAATTTATTTTGGCTTAATCTACTTGTTTTTCATGCAAAGCTAAACATAATTAATGATATAATATTTTTTCGATGCCAGTTAGTCGATAGACGATTTTTTCATACCTGAAGTAACGGATTTCTGAAGCTTTTGTGAAAGTAAATTTTATTCCTTTAAATTGTCTTAAAAGTGTAGCTTAGTTATGATATTTTTTACATCAAAAATTCAAACTAAAAAAAAAAGTCTTTTCAATTTTAATTTTAAATGATTTCAATAAAAATTAAATATCCCTATTATTTAACATTTAAAGCTTTAAGTGATGGATCACGCAAACGCTTCTTGTCTGTATGACGTACTCGCAAATCATTTAAATGTTTAAAAAATATATACTTAAGTAACACTAGAATTTTTCAAATGCATTTAAAAATTTATTCTTAATTTTTAAAAAAATCAAAAGTTTTTTTTTTTAAACTTACATGTCATTTTGTTGAAAATTGAATTTAACATGCTTAACTCAAACTTTCAGTCATGTTATGTACATAAAATAATTTTATTATTTCCAATAAGTTGCCCTTATATTACGTGAAAATATGTGCTTCTTTTTAAAAATTACTTGAATACAATATATTTTAAATTAAATTATTTCTATCTGATCACATACGCATCAGCTAAAATTGGATTATTATATTATAGGGAATACCAGGTGAACCGGGAACGCCAGGATATCCAGGAGAAAGAGTATGTATACGATTTGTTAATTATTTTTACAGATTAATTCTGACAACTATTGATAATGCTAATCTCCCTCTATGCCTCTCTTTCACACACGTATACATCTTCACACGTGGAAAAGCACGGAGATATGGACGGATACGAAAAATCTATTTGAAATTAATTGAATGACTTGAATTTAAAGCATTGTATTGGCATTTGTAATATTTTTAATGATTTTCAGTTAAATGTATTTAGTTGCATTCTAAGATCCTGTTAAATTTACTAAGTTTATTCATTTACTTAATAGATGCCATCATAATCAAATATCATTTTTACTTAAGTGCAACCACTTGCAAGTCGAATAAAATAATTGCAAGTCAAATTAAATAAAATCTACCAGGTAAAAAATGTTGCATATAGCTAACTGAAGGTTTAGTATTAACAAAGCAGCTGTTTTAATAAAATCAATTGGGATTCTTTTGAGTTGAAAGATTTTTAGAAATCTTGAACATAGATTATGTCGATCATTTCGTTATTTAACCCTTTATGCTTTGATGGATGAATTTCTTCAAAATTACTAAAATTTGGTTTACGATATACATGGGGGGGGGATAAATTAATCTTTTTTTTCAAATAAATTTGGACGGATATTCCGTTGCCATTGGGACATTTTAGAATTAAAATTATGAGGGAAAATATTCAACAACCAGAGCTCAAAGGGTTAACCTCAATTTACACTGGAGATCTTCAAATAATAATGTCCATGCGAACCGATGCGACAATCTATTTTTCAGTCAAATAAATAAATTTTATGTATTTTGGTTAGAAACTTAATTTTTTAATTGAACTCTTTGCCAGAGGATTTCTCTCAATATTTATGAAGATTTACTTGGAACAGTATGTGTGATGCAAAAATAAATAAACAAAAATAAATAAAAAATATACTTGCTTGAAAATTTCAGCCTTTTTTATGATTTAATGTGCATTTTACCTGTTTGAAACATTGTGACAGATTTGATAAAGAGTCGCATTCCAGTGTGAATCTGGATTTTTATTTATGACTTTAAGCAGTATATCGGAGCATATAGGACAAATTTTATTGTTCTTAGCAGTATCTTTTATCGATAATCTTCATGATATATCCCTATTGCATATTTTATAAAAATGTCTATTGAAGATTATAGATAAAATATACTGGTACGAATAATAAAAAATTTTCTATGTGCTCCGACCCCTGCTTTAAGGGGAAAGTTTACTTCAAAATCGGATAAAAATTCGTTTTCCTTTTTTTATAATATTAATTTTGTATTTTTTATAATATTAATAACCAAATTTTAAATATAATTGTTTGAGCTTGCCATTAACATGTCTGCCAATTTCAAATAGAGGGATTTAGTTTTTCCCTGTCCTAATAATGAGAGATAATTTTTACTCCTTAAACAAAATCTGAAAAACATTAGAATTTGCATACCCATACGTGTATATTTACTCCTACGCGTTTTTTTCTTTTGTCCTAAAATAAAATAGTAGCGTTATAAAAAATATAAAAATAAACACTTGCCCAAAATGACTTCATTTAGCATACTATTGTGCTTATTGTGATAGCATTTTATTTCTTACGGCGATATTAATGCATTCTTTGTTTAATTCCGCAGGGCGAACCAGGTGAAACAGGACATCATGGAGTACCAGGACGACCCGGACCACCAGGACCACCAGGCGATGTAAGTAGGAGCAAATAGAATGCATGAACTTCCAAATTAACCCTTGGCACTCCGTTGTCTCCGCTGCGGAGACATCATCGTTCCTTCAAAAATTTGTTTTTGGCACCAGTAATAAAGGAAAATAAAATTTGCCTTATTTTATCAGAGAATTTTTGAAATTATATCTACTTCAAGCAAAGTTCTTTTAAAAAGGTGGTGCTAATCGAATAAAATTTGTGTAAGAGGCACCGGAGTCCGAAGGGTTAAATAGGCTAAAATCATTTATTTTTCCTTAACCGTTTGTCTTACCAATTTTTTTAAGGGAAATCCCGTCATCATCCCGTTTTTTTTGCAATTAATTTATTGCATTTCAAGTCATAAAACTTGGAAAACTGCCAAACAAATATGATATAAAATTATATATTATTTATTATATTATACAGGAATATTTTCTTTCTTTTTAAGCTTCTGGTTGAGTGAAAATATGATAAAACGAAACGTAGTGACAAATAATGACACACCCGCGTTTTCGCAGGATAATAATTAATTGTAATATGTACGAACCTGAGATAACCTGGGATTATAAGGGAAGCGGTTAATACATCATTTATCATTAAAAAAGATCAATAATTCTAAATTTAATTTATAAATGAAAGTCTCAAATAAAAGCGAAACATAACGAATACTGATAAGATAGTAACCTGTCTTATATGGAGAATTTCCGTGGCCTCCACGAATGAATGCTAATGTATAAGGCAAATACAATACACTGTAAAACATTTGAGTAGAGTTACTCCATAAAATTGGAGGTAGCTTTGCTGCCTCCGATTTTTCCTTATCTAATGGTGTAATTTAAACATATGTTACTAGCGTGACATTACATATTAATGTAATGTTACACGGGTTATATCGGTTAAACCTGTTACATCGATTATGCCACCATAAAACTGGTGGAAGCTTGGATGCCGCCAATTTTATGGAGTAACGTTACTCAAATGTTTTACAGTGTATATATACAATGTGTACGCCAATGTATAATTGTAATTATACTCATCTAAATTCCAGTCCGTTGATTTTCTGTCTTAACTTGTTTTATTGTACATATACATATATGTATATATGTCTATATGTGTGTGCAATCAATATTAAAATCATTTTCGTGTAGGAATTGATGCAGATATATTATGAAAAAAAATACCAAAGCTTTTCAAGTGCAAAAAATAATTTACAGCTCTTTTTAGATTTTAAACAACATTGTATAGTCGTATAACAATTATCTGTTTTATACTTTTTCATTAAATTCCAAATTAATATTATGAAAATGAATGCAGAGAACAGTGATAAATGAATAAGTGAAATTAGAAACAAATTATTATTTAAGAACTCAAAAATTGAATTTTTGATTCGATATTTGGAATCGAATAAATTAATCTGAATCTTTATCATTCTTAATAAATAAATCCTCCTAACCCACATTGCAGCTAATTTGTATTAACTGAAAATTATAAAGATGAAACTTGCAACGTTTTATGGCCATAAGGCTGTTCCAAACAGAGATAGATGCGCGAACACCTCGAAGGCCATTCCATTTAAATGGCTGACAAAGTTAAATTTTCTGAGCCACGAATGATCTAATATTGTCCTTTATTGATCATTCATTTGAAACGGACATGACCTTTTACGTTTTATTCCAAACAAAATTTGTAGCCCATAATTACGCTTGTGCATTATCTGAAATCATTATCTCACCGAAATGCTCTTAAACAATCTCTAATTCTAAATCTCGAAATGAGTAAAACGGAAACTGCATTTAAGAACATCCAAACAACTAAATGCAATTCCACAGCCTCCAGCTCTTGAAAATGTAACAACTCAACTGGACACGTCCATCGATCGCCAAAGACAGGGCACAAAAGGGGGGGGGGAGGACAGGAAGAGAGAGTAAGTGGACAGTTCATTGTTTACGGTGTATGAACGGTACAGCAGAATGAAGATGGGGAACAGGCAAAGAGGTGAAATAGTTCATTAAAGAACAGCATGCAAGGCCTCTTTCAGTTTTCGAAACAACACACAAAACTTGATGGACGGGTGGATGTTGGATCACAACCGGTCTGGAGAATTTATTTGTATCATTGTAACGTTAAGGGCTACTTTAGTCGAGCGAAAAGACCTGCTCGCTAACGTTAATCCTATGGAAGAAATTTATGAAAAATCTCGTTTGTATTTCATTATTTTTAAATGATTTTTCTTAATTGGATAGCCTGAAGTTGATCTGTACAAAGGCCTTTTTTTCACTTTTTCGATTTCGATTGTAGATTTTTTTACGAGGATGCTTTCACTTTCAAAACCGGTTCCGAAAATAAAAATGTCCTAAAAAATACATGTAAACAAAATTAAAAAATAAAAAAAATAAAAGACCTTTGTACAGATCGATCTCAGTTACCAAAAGAAAAAAAATCGTTTAAAAATATTCAAATTTAAACGAGATTGCTTTATAAATTTCTTCCATAGGATTAGCATTAGCAAGCAGGTATTTCGCTTGACTGAAGTAGCTTGTTAAGTCTGCATTTCTTGTCATAGTGACTCTAATGGCTAGGAATTTTCACGGATAAAATGTACAGGGAGTCCCTAAAGTAGACTGGAAGTTTATGAAATTCAGTAACAAGTAAATGATTTTAATTAAAATATTAAAATTATTTTTGTAGACGAATAATATGAGAACTCAGAAAATTCTTTACTACACTTTCTTTATTTAATTCCCAATATACCCGATAAATGGCGCTGCAATTTCTCAAACGGTAACAATGCTCAAAATAACCTTTTTTTTTTTTTTTTTTTTTTTTTTTTTTTTTTCATTTCAATAGAAAAAAGAACGTAGGTTAAAAAAAAGAGTTAATTTTAAACCCATTTTATATTTTAGTTTGGGCGTTCTAATAGTTTAAGAGAGCACAGAGCTATCTATCGGTGATATTTCTAACTAAAACCAGCCCCAAAAATAAAATCTCCCACTTCTCACATTAATTTCCTGTAAGAATAACGTAAATAATTTTTGCCACAGACCAATTGTTGAATCTTTAAATCTGTCAGAACATTTTAGGAGCTTTTTCTTTACATCAGATTTGTGCATTTTTTGTATTTTTGGAGACTTTATGCTAATAACGAGTTTTTAAAACATCATACAATAAATCACTGTAGTTTTTTAAGTATTTACCCACAGATTTGGGGCCTCTAAATATGGTGATCCTCGATTTGTGTTTCGTATGTTCATGTCTTAATCGTGCCTGAAGTAAGCCCAAACTTTGGAGATTAATGCTAATTAACAATAGAAATTAGCAATGTACCACGTTATTTATTTATTTTTATTTTATTATTTTTCCCCTTTTTTCCCCTTATATTAAGTTTTATAAAACATGATATCGTAAAATCGAGTGATATTAACGTCCATTACCTCCATATTGTACCCCATGGTTTTGGCTAAATGCCTTTTAACCCATTTACTTCAGTCTGACACCATCTCTTGCCAACATATATCCTTCGAATTCGTTCCACCGATTTCTAACAGTAACTTTTGTTTCGTTTTAATAACATAAACTTGGAATTAACAAACAGAAGATTTTTGTTTTAAAATAGTGGTACTCAAAAGTTAAAATAATGTGATTTTTTCTTTTTCTTTTTTGTGCATGTGTGCGTGTGTGTGTGCGCAATATGTAAAAGGAAAAGAAATTCATTTAGCTACCTATTTATAATTCTCTATTACTGTATTTAGTATTTGTTTTCAGCACAAATCATAACTACTGGATTTGATGTTGTCTCTAGAGTTTTCACATCATATTACTGTTCTGTTTCCAACTGTGAAATTTTGCAACGAGACAGAAAACAATCAATAAATCAACAATAAATGCCAAACATGTCCTCATGCATTAATAATGGACGATAAAGGAAATGTTTCAAATGAAAAGATTCTGAAAAAATAATTATCGGGAGAAATGAGTTAAATATCGATATCAGAAGAATTACCAATTTGTAGAGGCTAGAAATTGAAAAGTACCTTGAACACAAATATGTTATAATTCACTAAATCAATGACATTTTCAAAAAAAAAAAAAATAAAATAACAATAATAAATAAATAAACCTGGAGTACAATCTCATTTATTTTACAGGAATGTACAATTGATATACTGAGATATTTTACATGTATTTATAGAGAAACAGCATTCTTTACATCTGTTAATTAATTACTATAGTGCACCTTTCCTTTATCTTAAGGCTGCTAGTCACTCAGCTTCCGAACTCCCCTTACTAATGTTAAGTCTCTGTGGGCGTTTGATGCATCAGTATTCTTAAACTATTTCCTCGGAAATATAATGTAACTCCTTTTGTTTCTGTATACTCTTCTTAAAGAATGTCTCTTTTTCTTCTTAGTTTTAAAAATATTTCTAAAATATATATTTAATTTTATATGAAGTGTTAAAAATCTTACTCGTACTTCGTCTTCTTTTAATACATAAAATATTAAATTAAATATAGATTTTAGAAATATTTTGAGAACTAAGAAAAAATAAACATCTTTTAAAAAAAAAAAAATCAATTTAAAACATTCATTTTATTAGGAGATATTTTAAACATACATATGCATTCTACTGCCATAGACTTAGCATTAGTGAGGGGAATACGGAAGCTGAGTGATCAGCAGCCTTAACACTCTATGTCTATAGCAGCATATACAGGGGGATTCTAAATTAATGTAACAAAATTTAAGGGTTGGTACAGGACGCTGTAATAATCATTTATTGCATAGGAATGTATTGGCGCAAATAACGCGTTGAGGTATAATCATCAGGGTCAATCAGGGCTAAAAAAGCCAATTTGGCCCTTTTTTATTTCAAAATTTCTCACATCAGAAGATTCTTTTCTTTATTATAGACAGGCGTTTTATAATAACACAAAGAAAAAATGCTTCTTTGAGATTTTCTGGTATGAAATCAAAATTTTTGAATTAAAAAATATATTCAAAACCGGCAAATATGTCAAACGTAGGAAATACATAAAAATAAATAGATTTTTTTTTAATTAAGAAAATTAGATTTCACACGGGAAATTTTCAAAGAGGATATTTTCTTTCTGTAATAGTGAAATGTCTGTCTATAATAAAGAAAAGAATAGTATAGGAATTGTGTGGTATGAATGGGAAATTTTGAAATCAGAAAGCACCAAATTGGCCTCTTGATGTTTACACCTCAACGCGCCACTTGTGCCCATATATTCCTACACAATAAATGATTGATATAGTATCCTGTAGCAACTCTTAAATTTGTACCATGAATTTAGAATCACCCTGTATGCTCCCAACAGTGTTTCTATTTAATGGATTTCTTAATTCGGATATTCAAAATTCACACCAGAAATTTAAACTATCAATATTTGCTTTATTGAATAAGAGGCGTTCCTTCATTAAATAAAGCGATATTTTTTATTGAAAATTTCTGATATGAATTCAGATTATTTGATTTACAGAATTTCTGGAATGTATTCTACCATGGAAATTAGAGGGTTAAGAAAAATCCTCTTCGTGTAAAATATTATTGAGCCGTTCAGAAAGTTAAGTCCATTTGGGAAAATCAATTCGCACTGGAAAATTCTGCCCATTAATTACCAAACATTCGATATCGGAAACAATAGCTAATAATTAAATGATAGACTTTTTCGGTACGAATTAATTTTCCCAAACGAACACGACTTTTCGAACAACCAAATATTATTAGAATAAACATAATAATAATTCGAGAATTTTCTTTAAAAAATAGGGACACAATCAGCCCAGTGGTTATCATGTTAATCACAAAATGGGTAACCTGGGTCAAAGTTATTGGGTTCGATGCCACATAGGTCATGCCACATAGGTCTGGGCCAGGTGACTGTGCAAGATTTTTAAGGTATTCTTTGTACGTGAGTGATGAATTGTTCTTTAAAAATCCTCTCTTAAGGCATCCCTGAGATATAAATATAGCCAAAACTGGCCGATGCTTCACAAAAATACCTCGAAAATTAAGTTTTACCTGGAAGAACACGCGCAAGTTATGACATACTCTGGGTGTGTACTAGTTTTGCATTAGTTATCACATTTCACAAAAAATAGTCTTCGACTTATTTTATCTCAGAATTTGTAAAAAATGTCTGCAATTTAATAAAGTAACTCTAATTATTTGAAAATATCAGTCGCCAAATGAAAACTGTATGTATACTACGAATTTCATAGCCTGTGCCAATGCTCCCTTGTTAATAATAAATAATTGTTTAGAACCTAATATTGCTTCACATCATAACACTATTCACAGGGATGTGAGTTATGCGCAGAACTAGCAAATGTTCGTACGTTTTAGTACTAGAAATTCCGAATAGTATTCTTCAGTTTATTTAGTGGCGGAATATTTCTCATTAAATAAGATTAATATTTCTATGCGGGAAAAAAATACTATAAAGCAGATCCTGCAAAACCCGAGTATAACTCTCATCACTATATTCCCCCTTACGATTATTTTTTTATAAGTTCCTTTGAACCAAATTCGAAACAACAATCATAAAAAGGACTTTAGATTTATTTGAAAATGAACTTCGCTATTCATGTTAAAGTAAATTTTACCTCCTCCAAAAGGCAAACAACTTGGAATACCACAAAATGCGAAGTTTTCATTTGGCCTTAGAAATTCTCTAACGCAGCAAGTCAGGCTTTTAAACCGTCCCTTTTAAGATGAAGCGGGAGAAATTCAAAACTATCGTATATTTTCGTCAGGTCTATCTCCCTTGCCTAACTCTTTTCAGTAAATGCCGGACTTATGTTTTAATGACTCAGCCGGACAGTCATCGATCGTCTAGGCAGAGGAGATTTTACAAAGGGCTCGAAAATGAGAAAAGGGAAGGGGTTGCGCGTGGACAGAGTGAGAACTTTTCATTGTTTCGGACCTCGAAACTGCCCTGCAGAAAGGGAGAAGCTGGCTCCAGCAGTAATGACACGGAATGGTTCGTTAAGCCAGTAGATATAATGGTCCCTTTGAAATTCATACATGGAAGGGAAATCTCGAGGGTAGTGTAACTAAAGTTTGCCGTTGTTTGCACTTTATGAATAACTCTTCGGTTATATAAGGCCATTTATCAGCATGTTTAGGAAACAATCCCTAGGATAAATGTTTCTATAAACTTTCAGATTTATACTATTCAATGAAAAAAATACAATAATTTTGTCTTGTATTAATAAATAACTAACTTTGGAGAGGTAGTATTCTGAACGTTTACAATAAGTTAAAAAATACATGCACTTACAGCGTGTTTATCATTTTTTTCAGTTACCTATATTATGATACATGGTAAATCCCTACTTTTAATCATCTAAATTAATAATATAATGAAACTGATACGTTTGAAATTCAAACATTGAGGGAAATTCCGGAATTGGTATAACTAAAGTCATCTATCTATCTGTTTAAGACCCCATGAGATGTATCCCTTGTACTTGTCATGCCAGCTGAAAGTAAAACATGTACTGTAAACACAATCTGTTGATAAAAGTACTATTTTACTCTTTCTGCAGATCGTTTGATTCGGATTCTTATTACATAAGATTGAGAAGCAAAATTTTAAATAAATGTCTAACCCGAATGATCGTTCAGGTTGGCTCTTAAGGGGCTATGTTTGCCCTAAATAATTATTCTACTATATAAAACTATTTATCAGCATTTGGGAATCAACCCCTTGTGATTCTATAAATTTTCATTCTATAAACTTCCTTTCTATAAATTTGATGTTTTTATAAACTTTCAAATTTATATAATAATTAGTAAAAAATGTTTAGTGATAATAAATAACTTAGAGGTGTATTTCACAGATTACAACAAGTAAAAAACAATTGCATACAGATTTAGTAAATCTATGCTGTCTTTTCCCCTGTTACAGAAAATATATGATATAGTTTGAAAAATAGCTACTAATAAATGGAACAATAAATGGAACTAATAAATGGAGCAACAATAAATGGAACTATGCACACCAACGCTGCCATTCAAAATATCCGTCTTCTAAATTGAAAGAATAAGCTATCAATTAATTTTAAAAACTTAGTGGCAAGTACCTGTGTTGATGTAATGCTGAACTCGCACCAGAATATTCAAGATATTTTATTCATAAATATACAATTTCAATTTTACTAATAAAATCTAAATTATAAAATCAAACCTTTAATTAAAATTTTTCGCAATGACCTAGATTAAAATTAAGTGGGATAATGTAGTATATTCCATCGCCTCTCAAGGAGTTCACCCTTTTACCTGAAAAGAATTTCGTTACGTATCAGGCACTTTCCATTGATTATAATATCAACATTATCTCTTCATTTAAATTTTAAGACCATCTTTGACTTATAACAAGACTAAAAATCAAGTTAAATCGTCATTTTCACTAAGACTGTGAGTTTTGTTATATTTTTTACACTGTAAGATGAAATCCGCAAAACTACGGAAATAGTTCTTGCTAAATACAGATATTTTTTGTCTAAAATATGAAAAAGTCATACATTGAAGAAAAAACAGAGGTATTCATGATTTAGCAATCATATATCATTATAGTACAACATAATATGATGTAAATAATGAAATATTAAAACAGTCTTTTAAATCTTTAGCCGCAGATTTGAAGCTCCTAAATTAGGAGATCATAAGCCTAAGCCTCGTGTGCTTATGCCTTAATCTCTCCATGCACATACATACACAGACTTAAAAAATCGAAAATAGTTGTTCTTTGTAAATAACTAAATTATAAAACAACATGTTCTACGATACAGTTTTACGATGCTACTTAAATCATTTAAGGTCTTTATTCAGAATACTTAAGAAACGATTTTTATGTCAAAAATTAAAAGGAAAAAAAACAGAAATAAATATTCTAGCCATGAATATTAATGTATAGGGTGTCCCTACAAATACAAAATTTTATTTAAAAAAAAAAGAATGAATAGGCCTACAGCAACACTAGTTACAACAATAGATAGAACACCTCAAAAAGTGTGTACATGTTATAAAAGTAAATACGTGTGTCCTAACGACAGGGCAGTTCTGAACATACGTGGGGCACATGTGAACACAAGGGAAAATTATCATTTGACATGTTTTTTATTTTCTTATCCCTGTGTTATCATAACAATTAGATACTATCTGTTAAATTCACCATAGAAAAAAAAATATATGTATATTTCTCTAGTTTCTGGGTGGTATGTTTAAGCAAAAGATTATAAAATGAAAAGAAGTTGAATGGGGGGTGGGACTTAGATGATTGATAAAATATTGTCGCAATAAAATAGAAAAATAAAAAAATAAACTTGAAAAAATAATTAAAGAATTTAAATTTTGCTTAGGGGTTTTTGTTTAGCGGGGATTTTAGGGAGGGGGGCACTTAGATAATATTTATCGGAAATTTGCCGAGATGCGAAAGATTCTCACCTCGATACTTGCATTATTTACCTCTAAATTAAGGATAAAAATGTGTTCTCCGACTATAAGCTCCCACCAATTTTTTTTTTCGTTTGCTTTTGAAAGATGGAGGGGGGGGGCTTAAAATCTAGATTTTACAGTAGTTACAGATTTAAAATTTTTACTTTCTTAAATTATTATATCTATATTCAATGCATCAAATAACGTAGCTGTTTTAGATGGAAATCTAAGTATACATACAATATGTACATATGAAATCAATGTTTCATAATATCTTCGATCTCCACATATAATTGATCTAGTACAATTTTCATCCCATTTCTTACTGACAACCTGAGTAAATGAAATTTTAAAAATTAAACTTTGACGTAAAGCTCAAAATGTGCAACATTGATTCGCATGTAACATGGATTCTCAACATAGGTTTTTAGATTGGTTTTGGGTCGAAGCACTGCTATGTGCACATGCATAAAACTCTATTCACCATGTAAAGTAAAAATTAATATTTTCGGAAAAAATTGTTATTACAGACAAATAAGAAGAAAAATATAAATCATTTTTATTTGAAAAAAATATGTAATGAAAATAAGTATAAA
Organism: Maratus speculifer; assembly: GCA_964019185.1. Classification (NCBI taxonomy): domain Eukaryota; kingdom Metazoa; phylum Arthropoda; class Arachnida; order Araneae; family Salticidae; genus Maratus; species Maratus speculifer. Next base: position 369,391,604 of record OZ025293.1, read on the forward strand.
TCTAAGTATACATGTAACATATGCATATGAAATACTCTTTTATGTGGTTACTACTAAGACCTAACTACTGAAACCTTCGAGATATACATAGATTTCATCTAATAACTTCCACCTTATTTCTTACTTACAGGGTGTCCACCAAATAGCCCCCTGATTTCAAAATTAAATTTCTCAAAAACAAAGATCGATAGTAATACGCGGTAAACGGTTTTTTCATTAGGTAAGCTGTAAAAATCTTATACAGAAATTTCAAACAGTGAATATTTTGAAAAAATTGCGTTCTGATTGCATAGAATGCTTTGATTTGACATTTTTCTTGTTTTAGTTTGCCTGCAGAGAAATAATTTTTCAGCTTACAGTGCAATATTTTAAAGATTTTTAGAAGTAAATTTTTAGAATTTCGAAATTTCAAATATTTAATTTCAAAAAACCATGAAATATGGCACTTTAAGCCTTAAAACACATTCTCTAGCAGCAATCTAAAGCAAGAAAATTGTCAAATCAAAGCATTCTTTGCAATCAGAACACAATCTTTTCAAAATATTTACCGTTCGAAACTTTTGCATACGATTTTTACAGCTTACCTGATAAATAAACCGTTTACTGCATAAGTCTATTGATCTTTGTTTTTGAGAAATTTAATTTTGAAATCAGGGTATTATTTGCTGGACACCCTGTACAATCTGAGTAAATGAAATGTTAAAAATTAAACTTTGACAAAAAGCTCTAAATTTCAAACATAGGTTCGCATGTAACATACGTTTGTATATTGATTCTGCTTCAATGCCCTGCTTTATGCAGATGCACAAACATCATTATTTTACCAGACAAAAAAATCTTAATATTTTCAGTTAAAAAAAATACAAACTGTGACAACAAATATCAATACATTTAATTTGAAAAAATATGCAATAGGTTATAATTTAAGTATGTACCGGGTGTCCCAAAAATGACTGATGGATTTTAAAATTTAATAACTTGCAAACGGTGACAGCTATTTAAAAAATTTTTGCAGGAGGGTTATGTATAATGTCAGGAGTTTTTTTTTTTTTTTTTTTTTTTTTTTTTTACCGTAATTTTTTATTTTAGTTCGAATTTCAAACAATAGGTGGCGCTGACGGCGATTGAAAGCCAGGTCGACGCTTCACTCAGCACTGATCACCTGGCCTTCAATCGCCGTCAGCGCCACCTATTGTTTGAAATTCGAACTAAAATAAAAAATTACGGTAAAAAAAAACTCCTGACATTATACATAACCCTCCTGCAAAAAATTTTTAAATAGCTGTCACCGTTTGCAAGTTATTGAATTTTAAAATCCATCAGTCATTTTTGGGACACCCGGTATGTAATACCCGCGTGTGATATACTGTTTTGTAATAATTTCGAGATATACATTGGCTATCATTTAATAACTTTCATCTCGTTTCTTACTCATAATCTGAGTAAATGAAGTTCTGAAAATTGAACTTTGTCACAAAGCTCTAAGTATGTAACATAGGCTCAAATCTAATACAGATTACCAACATAGGTTTGAGGACTGGTTCTGATTCAACGACCTGTTTTCCGAATGTGCATAAATCGTTATTTTATAAGAAAAAAAATACTGACTAATGAAACAACAAATATAAATAAATTTAATTTGAAAAGAATATACAGAAATCAATATTTTAAGCATGTATGTAAAATACGCATATGAAATACTGTTTTATAATACCCTCAAGGTATACATAGATTCCATTTAATAACTTTCATCCCGTTTCTTACTCCCAACCTGAGTAAATGAAATTCTGAAAATTAAACTTCGACGTAAAGTCTCTAAACATGCAACATAGGTTCGTTGTTCGAGAATTCGAAAATTGCTAAATATTATCTTTGTGTCTAAAACTCGTACGAAGCAGGTGCCGGACTTAACGCTGTAATGACTTGACCGGACACAGGCATCGATCGTATGAACAAACGAGATTTCACAGAACAGGGGCTTGCAGCGAGTGGGAAAGAGCAAATGGACAGAACGGACACTTCATTGTCCATGGTGTATAAACTGGCTGAAAGATGGGGAGGTTGGGAGAAGTTTCCCTGCTATAATGACATGGAATGGTTCGTTATAGAAACTCATGTAATGGTCCCTTTGAAATTTGCAAGCGAAAGAGGGTTCTCTGCTGTTCAAAGTACAGTATAGAAGGTACAGTTCTATGAAATGGTTGAATATTAAATGGAAAGCATTAAAGGAAACAACAGAACAGTAACATTCCTGTTTTAATGCGCCTTGTGCCTCATAAAAATGCTCCAAGGAGAAATGCAAACATTGTTTGAGCCTTACAAATATTTTGCATTATTTCCAGTTAAAATAGCTCGTTTAATTTAATTAATTAATTAATTTTGTGCATTTGTTAGCTGTTCTGTACATAGTCATGATTGTAAATATAATTCCGATAGCTATAATTGAGTCAAAAAAGAAATGGACAGACACGAAAGTGCGATTTTCATATTCAAAGTAATAAAAGATAATATTTCTATTTGATTAAGATGATTTTTTTAATTATTATTCATTAGTCCTATTTGTTTAGAGCTTCGCACTAAACGTGGAAGGTTCATGCACTAGAACTTGGTAAACTGTCGTAGTATTTACTTTCAAATACAATAAGTCCAGTCTATTCATATATTTTATCCCATTTGTTTAGAGTTTCAAGCGAGACATCAAAGATTTATACACCAGAAATTGGTAAAGTACTGAAAGAAAACTGCCGTAGTATTTATTTGCAAATACAATCAATCAGTCTGTTCGTATTTTAGAGTGGTCTATTTCTTGATCTGAAACAAATAAAAGGCAAAAAAAATGTCGGTGAAAAGGATTTTACTTTAGTACAAATTTCCAGGATTTACAAGCAATTAGTTTAGCCGCTTCCCTGATTCGGCCGTACTCATACGGGCTATATGTTTTTGCTAAAATTGATTTATTATTTTCACCAGTGAATTTTTATTGTAAATTTTGCATTATTTAATCCTAGCATTTTTCTGATTCAACTAGGTAAAAATTTCTTTTTTCAAAAACCGGAGTTAAAAGATTGAAAGTTCCGTACAAGACCTGAAAAAAATGGGCATTATTTGAAAGTTTAAAAAAATATATTGATCAGTTAATTGGTTAAAAGATATTGAGAAGGATAATTTTCTAAAATTAAAAAATTCTTTTTAGAAAATTCTAAAATAGTTCTTTTTTCTTCTGCCAAAATCAAATTCAAATTGTTAGTTCTCTGCCTTGTGAATTAAACAAATTTGAAGCTAATAAACAAATTAGAACAGTTCCTTTCTGATCATTGCAATAAAAAAATGAACTTATATACCAAACACTTATTTTTAAAGTGTCATAACTCAAATATGAAAATTTTTCAGAAAAGGCGTAAAAATTTAACGGATGTGATGAAAAGTAATTCGTAGGAAACATTATCATTATCCATAATAAAATTCTACCAATTTATGACATACATTAAAACATATTTTTATATCATTCTTTAACAAAGATTTAAACAATTGGTGCTCATGTCAATAGTTTCAGTATATATACTTCTAAAAACACATATACAAAAAGGTATAAAAATGTTTTCACCTCATTTTTCCATAGTCCATTACTGAATTTTTTTTTTTTTTTCTTACTCGCTAGTTGTTGTTTTTCTGAAGTTTTCCCTATAGGGCAACTGTTTTTTCTTTTTTCATTTTTTCTATTTTTCCCCCAAAAGCTGTTATCGAGCTATTTTTATGACATTTTATATAAAAATTGTAACATAGTGTTTTTTTTTTTTTTTTTTTACTGTGGCGGATTAAATAAATTACACATTTTTAAAGATTTGACCAGTCATTTCGCGTAAACATAAATGAAGTAATATTGTAAATACATAGACATATACTAAAATTACTATATGTAAATAGTAGCAAAAGTACTTTTTAAAACAAAATAATACTCCAATAAAAGACATGTACTATTAATAATACACCAGACCCGAAAGGGTTAATGGGAAACTTGAAACTGTGGGAACTTTGCGATTTCAAAAAAGTGATGTCAATGAAAAAATATGAATTTTAAAAAGGTAGGCCTGAAATAACATCATACGACAGAACTTTCCTGTTACCTAATAAAATTAAATATCAGATTTTAAGGAATATAAATAATTTACATTTTAAAAATAAAAATATTAAGTATATCGTCATTTTTTACTATACAAATGTCATGAGATTTGTTATGTTTTTTACTTAAGCTAATTAAGATTTCATTATGATTCCTTATTATTTCCGGTCCTACAGCATAGTTATAAAAGAAATATATTTGAAAAAGTTTTAAACTGTACGAAAAACTTTGTCTTAAACTTTCTTAGATTTTTAATGACATTTTACAAATTTTATCAAAGACATTGCATTTTTTTTTCTTTTTTAAAATATTTACTTTCTTAAAACCATTTAAAAACAAGTCAAAAAATATCATCAAATATACTAAAAAAAGAATAGTTTAAATAAGTGATTTTAATTTTTTATCATTTTTTTTTTATTCTAACCTTTTCCTGGTTAGGACTTTAAAGGTACCGAGCCCTTTTATTTAACACGAAACCAAGTTCTTCAGTTATGCAAAATATAGTTCAGCATTCAATAAATTTACAATACTTTTTCGAAAAAATGCTCTCAAACCTCAAAATTTTAAAATGTGCTAAAAATATTAACACGCACATGTATTTTTTAATTAGCGACTAGATCTTAAAACAAATTATTAAAAAACAAACATAATAGAATATTTCAAAAGTTAATTCGTAGAACAGAAGTTAGATTCCTTTTTATTAAATTAATTCATTTAAAATTATGCGTAACTTTTAAGGATTATTAAAATGCATCTAAACACTAAAAATACTGTTTACTATTTAAAAATCAGGAGAAATTTTACGTTTCCTGTTTCAACACTTCAAGCTAATTTCGAGAATTCTCCCGAGTTCCTGTTTTTCTACCAGTTATCCGAATCTAATTAGCGGTGTAACGACCGATTTTAAATTTAATTTTGCAAATTGTAACAAGTAAATTGAAGCGTAACAGTTTATTAATTAGCTATTAACGTAATCGATTGCCTCTGATAAGTTTGTCAGTAACCAAACAACCTTCTAAATAAAATTAGTAATAAAACAAGTGAGTTCAAACACCACTATACAAATGATAATAAGTTAATTGAGACTTTTAATCTAATCTCCCTGAATTTAAATAGTTCTCATAATCTAATTAGCAGTAAACCGGCTAGTTTTAATTTTACTCTGAAAATGATAACAAGGAAATTAAAACTTAATGCCACATTAATTAGCTATGAATATATTAATTTATCTCTTAAGCGTTTAATACAAATTCAAGCATAAATGATACATATTCAGAAATTGCAGGTTCTATTGACAATAAATATCTGATTTGATATGATTTCATTTGGTAGATTCTTTGAAACTTTAGCATTGAGGTACAGCCTCTCGAAAACCGAACCTACGAACTGATTTTTAAAATGACTGCTGTTGAAGGCAATATTTTTTTAGTTTGGAAATATTTTCAGAATTAGTACGGTCCCTTGAATTTTTATTGCCACTGTTTCCAAATAGTGATCACCAACTTTAAATTATTGGATTAAATAAGTCGAAGATTACTAACGGGGAACAGTAATGTTCAGGAACCATACAAACACTGAAAAATTTCGCTTTCGGCAGCCGCCATATTCTTTTTGTCAGCGCGTATGCCTAATATTAAGAGATTATACAGGGTTCGCACAGTTCTACCACTAAATTTTAAGAATATTTTCAAAGTGTTTCACTGGAGAAAAATATCGTAAAATCGGCGAATAAAGGTGGGGATTACGAATGTTGTGGTTTAAAAATTAAATGTAAATTTTCTTATTTTTAATAGTGGTGCCAGAGTCCTTGGAAATTCCAAGGAGTGTGCGAACCTTGTTATAGTATAATGGTTGAGGCTGTTGTCTCTAACACACAAATATACATTAATTCTAATCATAGATGCAAATTCTCATAACGCAGTAATCCACTACTGGCATTCTTTTCAGATAACTTTAAAAAAATACGAAAAATAACTGCGATACGCTTTGAAAAAGTATGATGAATAACTATAAAAAGCAAGAAAAGGGCATGTGAACCATCTTTGAAAGGCGATGGTAAAATCGTTCTGTTAAACAGAATTTATACTTCGCCACTTTGTAATACAATGTGCTTATATTTTAGGCCGCACATAAACTGGATTAACTTTGGCTGACCGTGTTGCAAGTGTTCGGTTTGGGGTTCAGTGTTTATATGAGTAAACAGATAATCCAAGAGAAAAAATATTGACTCAAAAACAGGAAAAAAAAACTTAAATAACTTCATATTAAAAGTCCAAATATAAACCAAAACTATGCGATTAAGAACACGAGTTAGAAAATATGAGGATATGAGTTTCACAACCCGCCTTATCCAAAATTTTAAAAAGTCGTGTTTTCTCTATCAATCTCTTTAATTAGTAAACATGCATAAAAAAAATCTGCAAAAAATTAGTTTTATCCTGAATTTATCCCATTGTAAATCTTGGTTCACAATGAAAAACAAAGGACACCGTTAGAGATTTTCCAAAATTTTATTTTTTGGATAAGGCGAGTTTTGAAAATAACGTCCTCATATGTATATAGCTAATAAAATAAGATAGATATTGAAATTAAGTACCTTTAGATTTTTATAAGTTACTTTTCTAAAAATCATAAAAATGAGAAATAGATCTACATGTGTTTCGAGACTGACAAGTCCTGGCATAAATTAATGACAAGCATGTTTTAAAGGCAGTTTGAAAGCTAAAAATATGCTTGAAATATGTCGATTTTGAGATTTTTTTTCTATTTTTTATTTTCTTAGTTCTAATACTAAGATTTTTCTGTCTTTAGGCCAACTAGAAATTCGGAAACTTTAAGAAATTCCGTTTGTTTACATCTGCCCATACTCTTTGACCACGACATTTTAAACTCAGTTTTCTCAAAATGTTGTTTTTTGAACTTCAGGTTACCTATGTGTTCAAACTGCTATAAATTATTGTTCAGAATTTTTCTAAACATTTTCAGATATTTTAATCTAAAGCGAACAACTATAACTAATATATACATTCTTTTATTTTTTTCGAAAAGATACATTTATTTTATTATTTCTTTCAGGTTTTCTTTTCATTTTTTTTTTAAATGATCAAAATATATCTGGCAGAAGTTTGACTTTATTTTATTAAGAATTATATATTTTATGCATATAAAAATTTTAAGTGCAAATCTTTAGTTATTTATAGGAAAAACTAACTAATTTAACTTGACCTGTACTGGCATTCTGACTGCCCTTAAGGCAAAGGTATCAACCATTTAGGGCCAGACTCGGGCCAGATCGGAGACTATTTTTAGATTTAATTGTATGACAATTACAAAAATATTTCTTTGTGGTGGGAATTTCTTGAAAATATCACAGTATAAGTGTATGGCAGAAATTATTTTCCAAAAAGTGATATATTGTTTAAAAAAATGGGACAATTTTAGGGAGATAGTACAGACAATCGGGACTCAGTACAATTCACTGTTTTTTAACGGAAAAAAAATTCTGTAAATTCCAAAAACCTTTCTCTGTTTTTAGAAAAAAATGTAAAAATTTCTGGAATTTACGGGAATTTTTCTTTAAAAAACAGTGAATTCCATTGACGTCCCGATTTTTTTACAGCGTGCGAATGGAATTCGAAAAAAAGTTCACTGGAACGTATATGACTTGACCAATAGTCAAAAGCAGAGGTGCCACGCTCCCCCTAATCTTCCGTAATATATGGATTAATATGACCCAGATTTAATACGTTGATCATTAGAACTTTTTTTAAAGAAATTAAATTAAATTAATTCTACGAAGAAACCTGAAATTGAATAAATAAAGATTCATGAAATAAATTTTCTGGTTCAAAACGTTGTTAAACTCGGTCCAATTAATCCAAAATATTACAGTAGATTAGTAGAAGCTTAACATTTCTAGTCAAAAGGCTAAATCATTTTTTCTACCAATCATAAAAAGACATGTACAAACCATTTCACAGTACCTCAGATTAACAATGAATCGTTATGAATGACCGTGAATTAATAAACTTTGCGTAAATTAATCAAGTCTGGAAGTAATTTTTGTCCTCATTTATATAAGGTTTTTTATCAATCAGATCTCAAATTTTCAATTTCTTTTTCTCCCTATGCTCTTCATAAATAATCTCCTTTGCTATCTAATCGACAAAATTTTCTAAAATATCAATAAAAAAACTTCTAAAAAAAATCTATAAATTTTTTAATATATGCGCAAGGTCTTTCGAAAGCAATCTTGCTGCTGTTTTCAAATTAGTAGGACATGTTCCCTGCGGTTGAAATGAAAGAGTAGTTCTTTCGAAAGGCAACCTGTTTGCAAATAACAGTAAACAATATAAATTGTTCAACGTTTGATTCCAGCTAATATTTTAAAATAAAATTAAACATCTTCAATAAATAATTAAAATTAATATACAGAAAACACAAATTTAACAGGCAAATAACCAACATATGCGCTTAAACAACTGATTTTATAATTAAAAGAAGGCAGTATTAACTCCTGGCAAGCGGCTAATACTAAAGATCTATTTTAATGAATAAACAAAATATTTGAATAGAGTTTTGCTATTTTTCATATAAAAATGCTTTGCGGTGTTGTAAGTAAGCTGTTAAAAATATTTATTGCACATAAAAAAGCGTTCAGCATTCAATAAATCTACAGTAATTTTTCTAAAACAGGTACTGAAGCTTCAAAATGTCAAAGGATCGTCCAAATATTAACCCACACAAATATTTTTCAACTAACAAATAGTTCTAAAAATAACTGATATAAAAAATAAAATTTTTAATTTTAAAAATGTTTAAAATGTTCATTTGCAGGGCTGAAGTTTTACATATCTGGTTTCACTCGTCCTTATTAAATTAATTCATTTAAAGTTCTGCAATCAATCGTCAATAAAATTAACTTCCAGGTGGTAACATGATTTATAGCATTGGTGAAAGGGGCTAGAGTTACATAACCCCTGTTACCATCAGAATATTCAGTATACATATTATAAAAATATTTTACCCGTTAAACAGCAAAGAGACGCTATTTAAAAAATCACACAGAAAAAAGAAATAAAAAACTTTTAATTTCTGATGAAAAATTGGAAAAATAGCTGGAAAAGTTCTTTAGCTACGAGGAAAAATCTTGGCAAGGGAATTTCAGATCTGATAAAGAACCTTAACATCGTGTTAAACTATTGTTTGCATTGTTTATTTATTATATTACCTTTTAAAATTTTTACTTTTCCAAAATAAAAAATTATTAATATTTTTTAAATTATTGAATAAATTATTGAATATTAAAATGCTAATAAAACTATAATGTTTTATACCTACGAGACTAATAAGAATTTTAGTAATTTAGCTTTAACTATGATAGAATACCTCACAACACCTTCTTATGTGCATGAAAACATTGTTTATGAAAATGTAATAGTCTGAAAGCCAATGGAACGTTTTTCCAACCAATTTTAGCATCAATCATTTTGATAAATATAACAGATTAGATGTTGCAGATAACAAAACTGCCATCCAGCTGGTGTATCAGTGGAGTGTGTTGCTATAACAATATCAAACACTTCCCTTCAATTTTAAATGAAGAGCAGCCTGATTACTGGGGCTTTTGCGAGTCAGGAGTAATATCAGTAATCGGGTTGTCATTCACTTATTACTGCAGCTAGATGCAAGATGTTGTTATGGCAACATATTTCGCCACATAACAAGCAGTATCGTTATCAGTACCTTCTAACCTGTCATTATTTCAAAACCATCAAAGCCAGAAAGTTGCAAAAATCAAACGCAGCTTCCCGGATTATAAAACAACATGTTCATCCACTATTTTTTTTTTTTTTTTTTTTTTTTTTTTTTTTTCAATTCTGACTTTAATCGTATACAAGTTAAAAAATATACTGCATATAATTAGTATTAGAAAATTGTGTTTAATTTGTTTTGAATATTTATTTGAAAATTTTCCTTCTTTTCCAGTTAAGTGCATGGTTCCAAAGTTTGGCTCTTCAACAAGGACTCAGAGGAGAAAAAGGACCACCTCCTGATGCATTCCAATTCATGCAAGCTCAAGTGGTAAGTTTGTAATTTTTTTTGTTTTCCTTCGATGTACTAGTTAATTTTTCACCACTATTCAAATAATATATAGATGAAAATCGATCATTCAAAAAAATAAAATACTAAAAATGAGTACATCGATGTGCTCATACTGAACTGAGTATGTTTGGATCAAAAATGATTACATTGCTTTCTCAATTTCGAAACATCTCATGTTATCAAATCCAAACTAACGATAATTTTGTACCCTTTAATGGTTTATTTCACTCATGGTGGCATAAAAGATGCTTATTAATGTAAATATTAAATTATACACAGTATTTTGAAATAATTTAAAAGTCCTTGTAAATAGTGCTTTTGCCATAAAAATATTCGATTTGGGTATTTTGTTAATAATTTTTGCTATTTTTCTTAATAAATAATCAATTAAACTTTTATTGTTAATAATTTTGAACAAGAAATAAATACTAGTATATTTTTACTTTAATTTAAAAGTTAAGGGGGTCAGTTCATAACAAATCACATTTGAACACAATCATGGAATCAAAAATGAGTACATGTGTTTCTTAGTTTTGAGTACATTTAGATCGGAGCTATTTTGAGTATGTGAAGTTCTTAAAATTAAGTACTTTTTACTCAATTTTGAGAAAAAAAAAATTTCAGTCATGATAAATATCAAAACTGGTTATAATTAAAAATATGTCTATTTAATAACTTCGCAATGAACACCTATAGCACTTTTTTTTAATTTTTAAGCATCAGGATTTTTTTTTATATAATTTTTTTTCGCCTTTTTCAGTCCCTGAAAATCGACGATCAGGAAAGGAAAATTTTCTTTTTCAATTTACAGGTGTTCAAACTCTAAGATGTCGAGCACAATAACGGCGCATATGCGTGACCCTCGTCGCGAAGGGGTCTAGGGTTTCAAATGCTTGTGCTAATAACTTTCAGAGGCTGTATCCAGGTTAATGAGAGATTGTTACACAGTATCATGCTGAATTTTTAAACTCGGTGATACTAATTTAGAGACATTAATAAAATATTAAATTCATTATGTTTAAATAATAATATTAGTTTCATTAATTGTTTATTCATTTAATTTTTAAATTTATTTCCGTAACACTTTTGAAGAATTAGTTGCAATATTTAATACATGATTTATAACATTGTCAACAAAGCATAAAACCAACAAAGTGAAAAATATCTAATACAGGAGTCGAACCCGGAATTCTCGGTATGACATTATGAACTAAACTTTGAACGATCATATTAAAAAACGTCCAATCCGGAAATCGAACCAGAAATCCTTTGAATACCACGGGTTCCATGTTTGATTCCCGGCTAGGACTTTTTTTCTCTCTGCTGCATTTTTCTCTACGCTTAATGTGATAAATCAGGTATTAAATATTCAAAAATTTCGAGCGTAATTTTACTGGCCCAAATTAATTGGAAAAACTAATTAGAAATAAGAAATTGTACTGCAAGGCCGTAGCCAAGAAGTTATTTCGGAGCTGATTTTGTGTGTTCAAATTTTTATTTTTCTTATCATATTATTATTATTATTATTATTATTATTATTTAACTAGAGGAAGTGTTAAAAGACTTGTTAAACATTGACTTAATAAACGGTTGTATTGTGAATTGGAGTAGCTCAATAAAGTAATACTTACAAAAAATAACTATATTCTTCGAGTCTTTTTCAAAACAGATAAATTTTAATCTAATATAATTTGATGTTGCCTCTCCATTATCTAATTATTAGTATATCAACAGTAAATGTAATGTTTATTAATGTTTTAAATATAGGTTTTTAACATTTTATTAGCAAAAATGTCATCACAGGAGCATATGTAGGAATAGTTACATTTTCCAAACTTTAAGTCTGTTTATATTGGAAAAAAATATCAGTACTTTATCCAAAAGTTCCATTTAAGGCTCCACACTAGGCACAGAGAAGGACCCGGATGATAATGTAAAGTCTATGGGAGCGTTCTTTTCAAATATCTCGCCCAAATTTTAATATTTTTACATGATTTTTTTGCACAAGATAGCTGAGGACGTACCTTAACCGACCTAGTTTTTACTTTTTCAGTTTTGGTTTCAGATTTAAAAAAAAAATACTGTAACTTTCAAAACCGGTTTAAACCGGTTCTTAAATTGAAACTATCGTAATATAAAAAATATATAAGCAAAATCGAAAAAGTAAAAACTAGGCCGGTTGTAGATCGTCCTCAGCTATCCTACGCAAAAAAATCATGTAAAAATATTAAAATTTGAGCGAGATATTTGAAAAGAACGCTCCCATAGACTTTACATTATCATCCGGGTCTTTCTCTGTGCCTAGTGTGGGCCCTTAACACTAGAACGCCCGGATGGAGTCGATTCGACTCCAATTATGTAACTAAATTTCAATTCGAACCAGAAAAATTTTCTTGAAATAATTTAAATCTAATCCACGCAAATTTACGTTAAATAAATCAATTAAATAATTTTGAATAAAAATTCTGGTGAGAAATATTATTTTCAAACTTGAGTAGAATTTCCGGGCGTTCTAGTGTTAAACAAATTAGACGATTTAGAAGATAATAGAGCAGTAAATTTGAGATATTCATTTAAAATCATCTTCTACATTAAGGCATTGATAAAATATATATTCTGCCTATTTAGTATACTATTCTGGAAAATTATATGAATTTTATAAATTCATCAGACACTGTAGTTCTTTTGCAATATGGAATCTTACAATAACGTGATGCGGGTATAAAATTTGGAATTTTAATATTGATGTACTAGTTTATTTTTTAATATCCCTTTTGACCAGTACTTAATAGTATTTATGTAATCCTAACAGATATTTTGCAGGAAGAGCAAACTTAACTTTGGTGATCGCTCAATTGGCTACGGCTATGACTTAATATAAAAAAAAAATTCTGTCTGAAATGGAAAATAGTGAAATAGCCATAACCATCGAAAGAGACCTTATCCAAAAGTTAATTTAAAAAATCCCCGCATTCATGAAATAATTCAGTCACATACTGAAATTATGCCCACAATGGTAAAAAAAGACAGGTGTTTCTTAAACTACGAAAAATTACTTATAATCGAGAATGAAAATATACAATATCTTCCAAGTCACCCAATATTCCGAAAAGTGTTCCTTTATCTTTAGCAATTTCAGAAAACAATTTTTTTTTAATTAAAAATTTTTTTTAAATAATTCCTCATTAGCTGCCTGTTATTTTCGGAAACGTTTTTGAATAGATTTTACAATGCATTAATCAGTTTTTTCGACTCGGAAAATCGCTTTTTCAGATGCTATTAGACCTCAACTAAGCATTTTCAGCTGCATAACTTAAATTGTGCATGCAATTGCACAGAAAAAAACGTTAATTTGAATGTTAATGTTAATGGTTTTATTTCTATATTCTTTTCAGTTAAACACATTTGCTGAACTTTAAAATATTTACTTGAGACCTCATAACATAAAAAAACAGGTTTTCTGGGTAGAGAAAACTTATTAATGCACTGTAGAAACTGCTCATGAATGTTTCCGAAATTTACGGACAGCAAATAAAAAAAAATATTTTTATGAATTCTTTAAATTTCAAAGATAAATCTCTAGTGATGTTTCTAAACATAAAGGAACGCTTTTCGGAATCTTGGATGACTCGGAAGAGGTTGGTGTATATTTTCCTTCGTGATTATGATACATTTTCGTAAATTAAGATACAACTGCCTTTTTTCTACATTGTACGTACAGCAATGCCAATATCGAAACAAAAAGAGGTTATACGATATTTTACAGTATCCCTTTCATTTTCAATAAGTTTTTTATCTACATTTTTTTATTTTAAAAAATCATCATGACACTGAAGAATATTTTTTCACATGGAATATGGAATAATTTCTTAAGAAAAGAGAAATAATCTTTTGCAATCTAATCTTGTGTTTTGGGCCCAATAATATGGAAAAGTACTGTATTTAAAAAAATGGTTGGATTAATACATTCCCTCCCCCCCCCCCCCCAAAAAAAAAAAAAATATTGGATGTTGTAAAATACTCAAATATAAAAAATATTATATTTGATATTGCCCTCTTATGCCCATGGTAGCAAATATGCTACCAGCAGTGTTTCCGATTTGGTGGCTTTTTTTAATTCAGATATTCTAAATTCACACCAGAAATTTAAAATAATAATTTTTGCTTTATTTAATATCAGAAATACCGTCATTTAATGAAGCAGAAATATATATTTAAATTTTACTGCATAAATCCTGATTCTCACAATTGCGGAGTTTTTAGAATGTTTTCTATCCTGGGAATTAGAGGGTTAATGGTTACGGAGTCTAGATTTAGCACATTGACAAAAAATAACTAAATCCAGTATACGACGAATCTAAGGGCAAAAAATAGTGTAAAATGGATCGGAATGCGAAAAAGACAAATGGAATACAGTTCCCTCAAAAAGATTAAGAAAACGCTTTATTTACATATTTTGTTATTATTATTATTGTTATTACTGTTGGAGATACGTAGGAAGTATAAATTGCAAAAGGTTTCAAAATAAGTTTTTCTCATATCTTCAATTGGAAACTGGTATTTTAGGGCTGAAATATACAATGTTACATAAATGCTTTTTTTTTTTTTTTTTTTTTTTTTTTTTTTTTACTTATACATGTGAGATTCTTCTAAATTTATGTGGACAAGAATTATTTTTATTTTAGATTGAAATGCTAAGTTCTGTTCAGTTGAATAATGTTTTTTGTTAGATTTCCATAACAGAGTTTATTTACACATTTAATTTTCCTGCAGTATAATGCTGCGATATCTAGTTATATTGGCGATACTTTGATTAGACTTTTTGTAAATTTTCGTCAAATCGTGGAAACAATTTGAATAATTTTAATTGATTCGTATCCTGGAGCTTTACCTATTAAGTTAAGGGAAGTACAGTTTCATTTTAATGCCCCCCCCCCCCCTTCGTTCGGGATTTTTTTTGTCTTTACATACTTTGTTACAAATATTATTTTCGAGAGTGGTTTGGCCGAGTTCACATGTATTTCATTAAACCGTTTTTTATGTTCCCTGTATATGCTTAAAAAATGAATATAATGAAGTACAGTAATCCCTTAACACTCGCGGATTTAACATTCGCAAGTTTTGATTATTCGCGAAATAAAAAATGCGGGACATTTCAACAATCGCGAAGACTGAACTTGGTTATTAGCGAATTTTGTTTTATAAAGAATATTTTCTTACAAAGTAAACTCATTTTGTTTTACCAATTCTATGAACTACGTGACACTGGACTGGTGGCGCCCACTTATATGGGCCCGTGGGGCCCGAGCCCACCCATTAATTTTGAATCATTGCGTACCCAATTTTCATTGTTCTAGTTATTTATTTTATTATTAATTTTTCTCCTTAAAATAAAATTTATTTTGCCAATGACCATGTGTTTTAATTCTCCGATTAACACCCATAAATCCTAAATGACTGAAATGTTTTGCTTCCATTTTAACTTTCTTCTAATTCAATTTCTAGTCATGTTCATGATATCATGACATTTCTAAAATTTAAGTGTCTTCATAAGGAAAATCGCATGAAAATATAATTTAATCATGATAATTTGACTTAAAATTCTCATCTTTCACCATCTGTCAACCCTTCAAAGAAAAATAAACTAATCGTAGCATTTTACAAAAATATTTTTGAGTCTGCCCAATATTTTTGAGCCAACTCAATATTTTTCAAAAGTTGGCGCCACTGCACTGGACACTTACCTACTGTATAACATACGGGAGAGTAGTGTACCTTGGACATATGTGTACCTCGGACCTATGCTAATTGTAGATTTACTTGTTTAGATCATTAAACAAGAGTATTTGTATATTAAATATTTGCCACCAGAAGTATCATTTAAGTTCTTGGCATTTGTTTAGAAGCTAAACTAATTGCACAATTTTTAAAAAAGGAAATTCAGATTTCAAAATAAAATTTTTCTTAGATATTTCTGTGTTATTTTTATACTAAAACATATCTAATTTTTTAAAATGAGGATTATGCATAATAAGGCAATGCTCTAGCTACTACACCATGTGCTTTAAATAAAGTTAGGCCTAACCTTAACATCATGATTGGTAGTTTTGTTTTTAAGTGTCAAGAATGTGTACCTTGAAACTAATAAAAGTGGTTACCTTGGACTGGGTTTAAGGTATACTAGATATTGTCTAATGGATCTGAAAGGCAGCCCAAGAAGTTAATATTTGGAATTGATTTATCTAATTACAATCTTGGCTAAAAATAAATATAATTACTAATATAAATAAGTTTTAATGTCTTTTGTGCTTATAGTAAGTATAAATGTTCAGAAGATGTTCTATTTAGGCTTTCTTATTTTAAAAAACTAATAAACAATAAAATGTATCAAAGATTTATATATATAGCTTCTTGATTAATAAATGTTCATTTTATTCGCTAAAAATAAGTTTGTTTTTACATTCTTAGTTATTGGGATTAACCCTTTCTTGCGCAGTGTTGCCGGGCCGGCAACACCTAATTTTAATTCCAAACTTGCAAACGGCACCAGTAATATTTTAATATAATTTTCCTTTTACAATGAAAGCTTAAATTAAGGAATTCGCAATATCTAGACAAGTCCTTTATAAATTCCGGTGTCAAACAACAATTTCTCATTTTACTAATAGAATTTGCTTGCGCCGGAAAGGGTTAAGGTACACCACGAGTAGTGTATCTCGGTCCTATTTTCATTTTATTTTTAATTAAAAATTCTTCATGGAAATTATTAATATAAAAATTTAAGAAAAATATGTGTAGTGTATAACATCATAATGTTTTATAAAATCTTTTCTTTTTTTAGTTTTGGCAATTTTTTTGAAAATTAAAAATTAAAAAGCCAAAATAGGTCTGAGGTACACCACCTTCCCCTACTTTACTGTATTACTGTATGGCCTAAGTTGCGAGAACTTCCACCCTTATCTTGAAGGAAAATATAGATCAGTAATTTCCTTTATTTTTTATACAGATTTTTTTTTCAATTTTCTAAATTTTTATCGGAGATTAAATATTTTCAGCAAAAATTGTCAGGGAAATTTTAAAACGTCAACAAGTTGTTGAAATAGCAATAGAATGCGATTCTTCACTAATGAAGAGTCTGGAATTTAAAATAGAAATCGAGGCCGCAACTTTCCCTTACATAGAAATTCATAAACATAAGATACGTTTTGTCAAACTATCGCACATCACAAAAATTGTTCTCCCATAACACCAGCAAATAAGTTTTGTACAACATGTTTATAATTATCCAAATTTATTTAAATCGTGTACTTTTAATGTATAAATGTCCGAACCCAATCGCGGCCGTTGGCCTAACCCTTCGGTGTTTTCGTGGTTTTCTTCGAACCTTGCTTTAGGTTCCCTTAGAAAGACCCCCACGAAGGCCAACACCCCCCCCCCCCCCCCACAGGGCCTATATCCCTCGAGTAGACAATCGGCCGTCACAAAATAAAACCAAATAAAACTAAAATTAACGTATAAAGCTTAATAAACATATTTTTTTAACTTCAATTTATCTTTTCCATAAAAAAAAGAAGAATAGAATTTAACTTCCTTATATGTACGGTAAAATAGTCGCAATTTTGACATTCGCGAATGTTTTCGGGAACCTAAACATCGCGAATGTTAAGGGATTATTGTATAGATATATTTTCTGTATATTCAGTTGTCCGAGTAATTTTTAATCAGCATATTAGACAATTGTGGATCCAAGGGGGGAAGTCACGAGGTTATGACCCCTTCCGAACACCAATAAAAAATTTGAAGATCATTTTTAAAATTCAATGTATATTAAATTCTATAATTTTTTTCCTTACTCATTTTCCACCGAAGCTTTATATTAAAAGCTCCATTCAAACATAAATTAAGTAATTATTGATACATTCATTAAATTTTTAATCACAAATCTAAGACATTTACAAGTACATTTATTGAGAAAGTATAAGATCCGTTGGGCCAATATGACACAGTATGTGATTGAATAGTTTTTTTAATTTTTTGTTAAAGGCAAAAAATTTTGCAAAAAAAAATTCTGTAAAAATTAATTTTTTTAAATGAATTTCCAGACGTGACAGGCAATTGCTCTCTTGTGACGAGATTTCTGTGGCTATCGTCCAAACATTTGGTTAAAAATGCTAGCTTTGACAACATTTTCTGAATGAACTTTTGCCTTTATAAAAAAAATGAAAAACTCTTTAATTTTTAAAAATCCAAACAAAGTTATTAAGTTAAATATTTTTTCAAATATTAATACAATTTTTCTTCTTCTTCTTCTTCTTTTTTTTCGTTGTATCTAAGAACAAATGCAAATTTTTTGTATTATGTATTTAGGATTTCGAGAATGTATCTGAAAAATAGTCGGTTTGGATTTGGTAATGGCTTTCATTATAAAAATTTATTTTAAAGAGACGGGACCAATTATGCCCCTCTCATCGCAAAAAATAAATAAATAAATATAAATAAATAAATAAAAATAAAATAACATAAAAAGAGAAATCCATAACACCCCCCCCCCCTCCCTTGTAAATGAAAGCCTGCATCCTCCCTTGGTATCAAAAAACGATAAGATTGGTTAATAGTCACGTTTAGATTGCTAGATTAGATAACATTTCTTGAAGTAGCGTATAAGTTTTCCAAATAAAATAAATAAATAAAAATGATAATAATAATAAATGCAATGAAAAAAAATTTAAAAAGTTGATTAGAGGCCCCATGCTGTAGTCATTTTAGAAGCCCTCATAAATATTATAGGGAAATCTGGTGCCGCATGTACCTTTTAGATAATCTATCATTCCCAAACGCCTAATCTATTAACAACTCCTTTAAAGTTCTGGCATTTTTGAAAAACTGCATGTTTTATAGTTTCTTATATTTAATGTAGTAAGTAGATGGCAGCACTTCATAATAAATATTTAGTTTTCCATAATCGATGATGAGTTGGTTGAAAATTACTTGAATTCGCTATATTATTTCAATGAAATATATAATACTTAAAACAAACAACATTGTATCAATTTAGCCCATAAATAAAAGTTTTCATAATAATAACCATACTAATTACAAAACATGATCTTAAAAAATGGTATTAAATACAAAACTGCATTTAATATAAATATTTTACGGAAAATGTATACTTTTATTACTTTATAGCAGAGCTGCCACAGGTGACTATTTTCATATTCTGTTCACTTCACACCACTATTTTGAAAGAGTATATTTTTTAGTATATTTTTCTTGCAAGATTTGACAAAGAATATGTAACAGATTTATCTTTACAAAAACTGGTGCGGAAAATAATTAAAAAAGAAAAAAATCTCCTCAGGTAGCCCTGTGTAGGTATCTACAATTCGTGAAATAAAATGTACATCAAAATCTTGTGTTTCTTCCGAGATACATTTTTGTAACTGCGTATGGTATTCAAGTGTACAGTTTATCTGTTCAACAACTATGTTTATTTTTTAAAGTATGGTTCAAATGGTGAATTCACTGCTTTTCAATATACAACTAAAAATACATTTAAAAAAAAAAAAAAAAAAAAAAAAAAAAAAAAAAAAAAACTTTTTAATTGCATATTTAATTTTAAAAAGTTCATAAAACTTGAATACTTTACGACCTTCACTTCTTTTTTAAAAATTTATATTTTGTTCATTTTTTTAAGACTTTCAAATGCATATTGCACAAGACTGCGCATGTATTTTTTAGATACATCTAACATTAAATTTAACACATTAATATCACATACATAATAAAGAACATGTACAAAATGTTTAAATCTCTATCTCAAAGACAAAAAAAGTCTTAGCATTTTTAAAACAGGAAAGTGAAGAGCATATGAACATGGAGAAAAAGCCATAAAGTTTTAATCTGTATGGGTAATTGAGCTGAATGCATTAATAAAAATTACAGTATCTTGCGATATAATTACCGTATGGGTGAAAACGAGGTGTCAAAATATTTTCATTAATGCTAAAAAAGAAAAATAGATTTTTGTCGACCAATTTTAAAGTACAATGTCCCTTGAGCTACATGAAAAGAATACACTGTTATTGTATTTTTCAAAAAATAATCAAAGATAAAGACAATTTCGTTTATTAAATTTGCAAATTCGTGTAGAGGCAATTTCCGGCCCCTTTCATGTTTCAATGCTTGTAAAAGTGTCTGAAACACTTGCGTTTCGAACAAAGAAAGTAATTCTTTCTAACACATTCATTAAAAGTTATGGTGAAAAATAAAGAATTTCATTTTATATAAGGATTTTGGCAGTTGTGAATTTTTATAAATGTATATCCTTTAATCCTTTGAGGGAAAAGCAATAATGTCTCTGTTATATTGAAATCTCCCAGGAAAAATTTAAAAATTTAGTTTTAAAATAAGAAAAGGCAATTTCTCACCATTTTTCCGTCAAAGTTAAAAAATATATAGTTTCGTTAAAATTTTCTGGTGAGAATCTCGTTTAAATTAGGTGAGATAAAATATATCCTACCGCCCCTCAAGGAGTTAAAAATACATTTATAAAACTTGTATATATATTTTATATCGATAGATGGCAGCACAACTTATTTTGAAATTTCTGTTCCGAGAAAATCGGACATTTAATTTCTCACTAGTCACTAAGCAAATAAGGAAAATGTATTTAAATATTATTAAATTGTAATTAAGAATGTCTTGTTTTGTACATTTGAACCTAATCCAGATATACTTTTTGGTTTACATGATAATGACATCCAGTGGTGTAATCGCAAAAAAAGCCAAAAGGTATACGCTCTAAACAGAGGGTATACTCTCTAAGCAGAGGGTATACGCTCAAAGCAAAGAGTCTACCCTAGATTGCAAATACTATAGCTTTCAAGAGAACAGGGGTTATACAGTGTCCCTTTAAAAAATTCAGAAGATATACGGCGTATACCCCCCGTATACCCTCCACTACATCCCCGATGACATCACATGATAATGATGATTGTCAGGACGCCATAACTCTCCTCTAAAAGAAAAACATTACATTTTTTTATATATAAACATGTAGAAAATATGCCACCTCAATTGTTACCAGCTAAGTGGATCTTTTAATTCAAATATTCCAAATTAACTCCAGAAATTTAAAATAGCTATATTTGCTTTATTTAATAACCCATATTCTGTCGTTAAATAAAGCAAAATTTATTAGTGAAATTTTCTGATGTGAATTCAGATTCTCTAAATTAACCTTCTAGTTCCCAGAGTATAATAAGATCCAAGAGTATCCATTATTTTCAAAAATCTGAATTTATACTAGAGAATCTCAGATAATAAATTTTGCTATATTTAACAGCGGATTATCTACTTATTTATATCATTAATTTCAGGAGTGAATTTTGAATATCTAAATTAAAAAATCACTAAATACGAAAATGTTGTGGTGGCATGTTTGCAACCAGGGTTATTAAAAAGATAGGGAATTTCTTGAACGATTCTAACATGGGAATTAAATTTAAAAGTTTTAATTTTCCCCTTCTTGAGAATTCTGATGAATTCACGAACTTATTTTTGTGCATAAAGGAATGAAAATTGCAGAAATTCTTCTTTAAATGAGCACCAAAGAATCTAACAGTATTAAAAAATTTTCTATAAATCTCGTATATCTTGAATTTTAATAAATTGTTCCCTCAAGATTGTTGGTTGTGTTTATGATGGCCAATTATCAGCACGAGGGATATAGGCCCTAAGGGGGAGTGTCCTCCGTAGGAGTCTTTTTAAAGGAACCTAGCCCGCGTTTACGCATGGAAATCCAAGGTTCGAATAAAACCAGGAATAACTCCGAACTATTAAGCCGACATGCGCGATTGGGTTCGAACCCAGAACCTCTCGGCCACTGGTGGTGCTGTTTCATCAAGAAGACATATTTATCATTGTCGAGAGATGATCAAAAGTCTACTTAAAATGCGAACTTTGTTAACATTTTCTGTAAAAATCTTCGCTGTTTAAAAAAAAATCTGAAATTTAGATTTCTAAGTATCTGAAAAAAAAAGCTGCAAATTTCATTCATTTACGAATGAAAATGAACTAGGGCAATTTGGATTTACGATTTAAACATTAACGACGAAGACATATCTCCGGTACCATGTCAAACTATTATATATGAAAACAGTGTTGGCAGTGGGTTACCTTTTAAAAATTCTGATCTCTTGATTTGTATCACTCTTTTGAAAATTTAAAATTCGACTTATTTAACTTCATTTAATGACATATTAATCAAGGCGAAAACAAGGAGAATTCTACATTTTAGAAAAGTGGTGACAATCAAAAAAACCGAATTTAAAAAAATTAACCCACTGGCAACACTGTTTTCATATTGGATAGTTTGACATAGTATCAGAGCCTGATTACTAACGGGGCACTCTCCTACCAGTAAAATTTTACGGAAAGTTTCAACTTGTTTAAACGCCTTTTTCATTCGAAATTACTGTCATAAATAAGGGAAAAAATTCTATTTCTTTTTACTGGTAGGATAGTGCCCCGTTGATAATCAGGCCCTGCATAGTATCGACAATATGACCCCCCCCCCTCCCCAAACTGAGGACTGGATCCGGCTCTAAATAGCAAGTTATTCATTAGCCATGTAAAGAAAATATTGTAGTACTCCTTCTCTCCTATGCCATTGAATATTATACTTGAGTATACTCTCCCCTCTAGTGACGTCGTTTGCAACTTTTAATTTAGAGAATTTTGATTACAAAAACATTGCATTATTTTTATTTTTATTTTTAATCTTTTTGCAAGTACGTAACAAAAATCTCTGATATTTTCATTAACTAAAATATATTAAACATATTCAGTTCATGGGCAAGTTGTACAAATATTGTATATTATTTGCTACTGCCATACCACAACGTGTTAACACCCTGTTATACTATATCACAATTTTTGGAGACACTCGTACCCCTGAAATGTGGATTATTAACCCAGGAGAACGCGCGCATACCCAGGTTATGAATGGTTTTTACTTCGTCACCAACCAGTGCAAATAATAATCCTCATCTTATTTACTCGGAGGCAATTGTTACAAATTCTGCTATAAAACAAGTTGAAAGTTACTTTTAAAAAATAGTGGTGAGAATAATAAAAAACATGCGCAAACCGGAATATTCGACCAAATTTATTTGAAAAAAAGATTACCGTAATTTCGGATGTATAAGCCGCGGATCAAACAATTCTTTTTGGACCCAGGAATCTTATTTACTGATTGAAGACAAATATTTACGTCGATCTAAGTAGTAACATTTGTTTCTTAAAATACTCTGGGTCGAAAAAGAATTATTTGATCCGCGGCTTATACACCCGAAATTACGGTAATGTTTTTTTTTTTTTTTTTTTTTTTTTTTTTTTTTTTTTTTTTTTCCTTTCAAAATACTAGTGCGAATGTGACATTTGAGAATTTTGAAGAAATAAAGCATTTTTCGTGAAATTATGAAACTACTTTAGAATTTTTATATTGTCATTTAATAATTTTTAGAAGAGTTTCGCCAATTAAAATTAATTAATAAAATTTGTATTTATAAGGATTTTGTGCAATATTTAGAACTTCACTCAAATCTTTTATTTAAAATATTTTGTTTACTATTTTATAGATTAGAAATGAATAAATATAGTCTTCATAAAATACAAAGATAGGAATAATTCCAAATTGAAACTTTTTTGCACAAAATCTTTCAACATCAAGAAAGCTGAAGCGATGTAAATGGAAAAGAAATTATCCTTTTAAAAATATTTTTGCTTTGTTGAACAAGTAATGTTTTTGGAATAAGATAAAGTAAAAAATTCTCATTCTAAAATGAATTACTACTTATCGATGCATTTTATACGAAGAATTTTTTTAATGGTACCTTAAAATAGCTGGGGTCATAAAGGGTTGAAAGGCTTGGGAACTATATAAAGCCTGACTGATTGAAGCTGCCATAGATACCGGCAAGGTGAAGGAGGAGATTTGCCCCTTCCTATACAGGGTGTCCCTAAACTCATGGTATATACTCTAGTGGGTGATAGAACACATCAAGACGAGTAATAGTAAATAGGAAACCAAGGGTCCCAAACGTTTTCCAAAGGAGATAGCCGCCATTAAAGTTTGGGGTCCAAAATTACAAATACACATAAAAAAACGGAAAAATTGGTCGATTGATTTGCGGTTTTCACTAAAACTATTCTTTATGTTGGTATTTTCTTGAAAATAAATTATAAAGATAGATTTCGAAAAATTCCGATAGAGGGCGCTTTAGACTTTGAAGTAATGAAAAACTACTTTTTGCCGTGATTTTTTGCATCTCATTAAATGGTTTCGTAAGCTTAGACTTAAACTTAAATTTTGAGCTCAAAATCTGAATAGTTGGGAGTGGTTAAGTAGCACAAACTGAACTGTTTTCAGAGGGTTCAAATTTCAAATGATTATAAAAAACGGAAAAATCGGTCGATTCGTTTGCGGTTGAAAATAAAACTATTCTTTAAGTCAGTATCTTCTTGAAAATAAATTTTAAAGATAAATTAAAAAAAATTCCGTTAGAGGGACCTTAAACGTCAGAGTAACCAACAACGGTGAAATTTAACCCCCCCCCCCTCGAACACAGTTCACTTTTGTGCTATTTAAACACTCGCAACGATTCAGAACTTGATCTCAAAATTTAAATCTAAGCATTTGACAGTATTTAATGGAATTTAAAAAAATAACGGTTAAAAATAGCTGTACGCTACTCCAATGTCTAAGGCGCCCTCTATCGGCATTTTGTGAAATTTATCTTTAAAAATTATTTTCAAGAAAACACTGATTTAAAGAGTAGTTTTAGCGAAGACCGCAAACGAATCGACTAATTTTTCCGTTTTTTACAATCGTTTGAAATTTAAACCCTCTGAACACAGTTCAGTTTGTGCTACTTAACCATTCCTAACTATTCATATTTAAAGCTCAAAATTTAAGTTTAAGTCTAAGCTTACCAAACCATTTAATGAGATGCAGAAAATAACGGCAAAAAATAGTTGTTCGTTAATCCAAAGTTTAAAGCGCTCTCTATCGGCATTTTACCTTTATATTTTTCGAAATTTACCTTTATAATTTATTTTCAAGAAAATACCGTCATAAAGGATAGTTTTAGTGAAAACCACAAATCAATCGACCAATTTTTCCGTTTTTTATGTTTATTTGAAATTTTGGGCCCCAAACTTTAATGGCGGATATCTCCTTTGAAAAACGTTTAGGACCCTTGGTTTCCCATTTACTCGTCCTATTACTCGTCTTGATGTGTTCTATCACCCTCTATCGTATGTACCATGAGTTTAGGGACACCCTGTATATGTATTATATATAAGTGTGTGTATACATATATATATATATTAACATTCTTGAATATTTTACTGGATGTTTATCCATTGAAACTCAATTTTCGCTATATAGTCGAAGTGCTATACCGCGGAGCGGTCATTTTGATTTTATTACAATCATGAAATTAAATGTAAATTAAAACTCTATGTACTCAGTTTTCATAATCATGTGTACAAATGCTTGTAAAATAATTTCATGAACTATTTTTGGATTCCTTCTCATTAATTATTTTTTACATTCTGTAGTAGTAATATTTAGAATAATTTTTAATTTTAATTTACTTCATTTTTCAGGGACCCGTTGGACCTCGTGGATCTCCTGGACCTCCTGGACCACCAGTAAGTAATACTTATCATTGCAAAAATATACATGGGAGTATCGCAAAGTTTTAATTTCAGGAGAATATTTTTTAATGCTATCTAGCACCACTTTTTTAAAACAAAAATCTTTTACATACGCTTTGAGAACATTTATAAAGCCAATATGTACTGTGAAATGTTATTTTATAGAATAGAATATAAATATATTCATCTGTAACTGAAACTTTGCCATACCCACACATATACCTTTAATCGCACAATAAATCAATATGTAATACTTTACTGAATGCTAATGACTATTAATTACTATAATAATTTTTCCTTTTACTAGGGACCCCAAGGATTTATGGGACCTAGAGGAGAAACTGGCGAAACTGGACCCCCGGTAAGTTTAGCATCATTTTTGAATGCTTATAAAATAATTCAGTTTTCCTATTTAAAAGCACCTTTCTTTTTTCTCTTTTGACTATTTCATAAGTCTGAACTACATGTTCAAAACATGCTAAATGAAAGGAAATTTTTGCATGTAAATCACAACTGTTGTAAACTATACAGGGTGTCGCAAATAGATTAAAGCGCACTTTAAACGTTTAGCTATCGTAGATACTTGCGCAATGTAGATCAAAAAAGGGTTAAAAAGGAGGTTGTATCTATGATTATGTAATTAAAATAGTTCTGCCATTAGATTTCAGAAAAATACGATTTTTTAAAATTTATGCGGATCCTGATTCCTATCAGTTATATTTAGAAAATAATGTCCATATTTTGGCAAGTACAAAATAGAAATTCCATTTTCTACAACCAAAATTCCTTTAATTATAATATCAACTAAAGAAGAAAATTGCGCTTCAGAAAAAAACGCTTTTAGTGCCAGAAAGCTCCATGATTCAATAATGTTAAAAGCATCATAACTTAGCGAGTTGTTATCGAAGCAGACTGGCATTTTTACTGCTCTACTCGTCAGAGCATAGGAAAAATTTTTCCAACTTTAATTTAAATGCTGCAGGGGGACTACATATAAAAATTAAACATGTATTTTTTTTAAAACTAATGTCAGAACTATTTCGTCAACATAACATTAGTTCCTATCTTACATTGGAAACTTTTACAATTTACATTGCGTACGTATTTCCATCAGGTAAAAATTTAGTGTATTTCAATCTTTTTGTGACATCCGGCAGAGTGACCCAGACTGCAATGTTTTAGAAAAGTTTTATTAAAAGTCTAAAGATATTGTTAAGTATGAGAATTGTAAGTAATACTTATTCATGTGCAACTGATCATACGTGCGTATTGTTATGGCGATGACTGTTTTCTGAACAGTTACCAGTACTGAAGAAGAGAAAGTCCTATCAGTGTTGCCAGATGGGCTACTTTTTTTAAATTCAAATTTTTGATTCACACCACTTTTTTGAAACAGTAAAATGCGCCTTATTTAATGACTTATTAATCACAGAATAAACAAGGGGAATTTTACCGTTTCAAAAAAGTGGCGCCAGTCACGAAATCCGAATTAAAAAAAAGTAGCCCACTGGCAACTCTGAGTCCTACAGTCACTATAGTACGAATCCTCTATTGAAAGAAAGTTTTCATATGACATGCGGTATCCGATGAGGAAAATTTTTCCACACTTAATTTATAGGCTGCAGGGGGACCATATAGAAAAATTTTAAATGTAATTTCGAATGGTAGATTATTGGCCAAAATCATCATGAGATAATATTGCATGTTATGCCATATACAAGGCTTCCAAATGGTCACCGAACTGAACATCAAAATTTTCTTAGAGAAATTTTCTTTTTAGATATATCTTGCGAATAGCCTAGAAACCATCGTTGGAGATTAATTCTAGCGCAAATTATGTAGAAACCTACAATGAAATTTTATGTTAAAACATATTGATATTCAAGATATTGATATTCAGTTCGCACACCATTTCGGAGCCCTGCATATATGAAATTCCATCAACTGAAGCTTATATTCAAAATTACCACTACTGAGGAGGAGAAAGGCTTAGAATCACTGTAGTATGAATCCTTCACCTGAAAAAGGCTTTCATATGGTATGCAATATCATTGCATGTTAGATAAAAATTGGGTCAAAATCCCCATGAGATGAGATTGCATATTATTCCATATATGAAATCTCATCAGATAGGCCTATATTCAAAGTTACTTCTACTGAGGAGGAGAAAGGCTTAGAATCACTGTAATATGAATCCTTCACCTGAAGAAGATTTTCATATGGTATGCAATATCATTGCATGTTAGATAAAAAGTTGGTCAAAATCACATGAGATGAGATTGCATATTATTCCATATATGAAATCTCATCAGATGGAGCCTTCATAAGATATAATTAAGTCCATCAGATGAAGCACCAATTCAGAATACGGTGATACCTCATTGGTCCAGTGGTAACTTTGATTAGGACACAAACTTCAAGTCGTTCTTCTCTAACAAAATATACGCATCAATTAGTACTCACTATAAAGATCACGTGCGTTGCATATGGGAACGTCCACTGATATTCTAGTGACCATTTTGTGAGTAATTCCAATTATTTTATTTAAAAATATAATTAAGATGAAAATTGATATAAATACCGTAATTTCGGGTGTATAAGCCGCGGATCAAACAATTCTTTTTGGACCCAGAAATCTTATTTAGTGATTGAAGACAAATATTTACGGCGATCTAACTAGTTATATTTGTTTCTTAAAAAATTCTGGGTCGAAAAAGAATTGTTTGATCTGCGGCTTATACACCCGAAATTACGGTAGTTAGATACCATTGCAGTGTTGCCAGATGGGCTACTTTTTTTAAATTCAAATTTTTGATTCACACCACTTTTTTGAAACAGTAAAATGCGCCTTATTTAATGACTTATTAATCACAGAATAAACAAGGGGAATTTTACCGTTTCAAAAAAGTGGCGCCAGTCACGAAATCCGAATAAAAAAAAGTAGCCCACTGGCAACTCTGTACCATTGTGATCTACTCTCATAATACACTATATGGCCATTGATTATTGGACACTTGCGATTTTAGACATTTTACTAAATGTCTAGAAAAATACATGAGGAATCATCTCGAAACTCTTAATGTATAAATATAATAGTATACGTCATACATCTCCGTGAAGATTTTTTACCGACTCTCCATAGGGGACCGTCAACAAATTAAAAAAGAATGAATATCTTTTGAATAACCCTGTCAAAACTAAAGTAGCAAAAGCGCTCAAACTCTAGAATATGATTGAATGCCTTATTGTAATACACTGTGTTCATTTTTTTGCAAATAGCATGCATACTCGCAGAGTAATTAAGGTTTTTATAAAAATGGTCCCAAATTTTTCCAAGTTTTTCCCTTATAATTTTCAGAGTTCTTAATATAAAATAATATTTTTTTTCAGAAAATATGACAAACAACATTGCACACAGTACCCTGCAATCAGAATTAAAAAATGATAAAAATTGTATGAAAAATGAGTAGATTTACTAAATAATTTTTTACTGCGCATGCGTCAAAGATATCAAAATTTCATTTGCATATTATGTTAGCTAAATGTATAGAGCAACTTTTGTAAAAGTCTCAAAATCATAGCTTGAAAATTCTGAAAGTAATCGTCTATAGAAAAAGGACAAAATCCGTTGTTTCCAAAATGAAGCCTAACCTATTTACCTGCCTAACGTGATTTTAATCTATATTTACTTATTTGCTTTTCTAAATGTATTTTAAGGTTTAGACAGATGCATAATATCACGTGGTTTAAAGTGAAAAAAAATTTTATTGCCACATATGCACACTATATTTTTATTATTTTGTCTAATACTATTTTAAAACAATAATCTTGGTCGATTTATAATAATATCTTTGATAGATTATTTGTTTTTAAATAACGGGAAGCAAAACTCTAAAAAAAATTAGTAGTTTGTCAGTATGTGTAATTACAGAAAGCGATAAATATGTAACATTTGACACTTTTTTTAACATTGTCACATTTTCTTTAATTAAAGGGACCTCCTGGACAAGCTGGAGAACGAGGACTTCCTGGTCTACCTGGAAAAGATGTGAGTTATTATTTTATAAAATTCAAGTATGATTAGCCATTTTATTAATTTATCTAACCTAGCTTTCTTCATCATTTCTATCATTCTCATAGCTGCCAACTTTTACTCATTTTTCCTACCACAAAAATTTTATAGTAAATATTGTCTATTTTAATCGTCGAAATCTTAAAATTAAAAAAATGGAAAATCTCTGTACGATTTTAGTGGTAGCAAAAACGCGTAAAAGTTGGCAGATATGCAGAATGTAGAATCAATCTAGTACCGTAATTTCGGGTGTATAAGCCGCAGATCAAACAATTCTTTTTCGACCCAGAATTTTTTAAGAAACAAATATAACTAGTTAGATCGCCGTAAATATTTGTCTTCAATCACTAAATAAGATTTCTGGGTCCAAAAAGAATTGTTTGATCCGCGGCTTATACACCCGAAATTACGGTAATTTCACAAAACCAAAATTTTTAAAACCACTATTCATTATTGCCAATTTGTCCCTAGTGGAAAACAGTATAAAACCAATATTATTTGTCGTTGGTAATCTTGTGCACATGACCGTATGCTGAACATGCGTAGCATGTGCAAGCTTATATCAATAAAAATTAATAGTAATTGGCTCTTACTTTAATCGCAGATGAATAAGGCTAAAATTTATTTTATTTTCACTGGTGAAAGTTTACACATACTGTACGTGTTTAGACTGTGGCTCTGCTTGTGGAATATTTGTAATGTTGAATGGAATACTTTGGTCCTTTTATGCGATTTTATAACTAAGATGAATTTTATGTATATAAGGATTTTTGAGACTGGAAAATATTTATTACAAGCAACGATTATGAAAAATTGAAACTGTTGTCGGATATAGAGGATGTCTTCATAATTATTTAAAGTTATATTTTTCATAAGTGCTTACTCTATTATTTTCTATTGCTAAATTATACTTATTAAAGATTTTTGATAAGGTAATGAAAAATAAATTTTATATAAATTTTATTGAATACTGGTTAACTCTTAATGGATTTTGAATCCTGCTAGATAATTTCCGCTATGCATATAGTTAGGAATAGAATCCATTATGCATATAATTAGAAAAATATATTTCATATTAATTATAATTTGCTACCTCTAAAAACTAAAATTGAGAAATCTTTGTCGTATTATTTTTTATTTCGACCTCACAATATCTTAATACATATACATTTTTTTTTTTCATTTAGGGAGAATCTGGTGAGGATGGACGCCCCGGACCTCCTGGACCACCTGGACCACCGGTAAGTATTTCCTCGATTTTAAAGTAATTTTTTTTATCCGTTATTTGAAACAATTATTTTCCTTCAGAATATTTCCTACTGACTATTAATTATTCTAAACATATTATTTTTTCTCTTTAAAGGGTCCACGAGGGCTTCCTGGAATGCCTGGACTTCCCGGCACTAAAGGCCACCGAGTAAGTACATATTTAATACAGTAAACATATTCAAACAATAAACCTCTCCTATTTATAGTGGAATTTTCATTACAATTTAAAACATATTTTAAAAAGAAAATAACAGATTAGGAGGAGATTTCATTCTGTAAGACCAAAAAAGTAGGCCTTTTTTTAAGTATTTTTCTCAATGAAGGATTATTAAAACGAAACGGAATTCTTTTTGAATAAATACATGCATTTTTATATAGTGATATCTTTTTATGTTTAAAAGATTTTTAAAAAAACTGATGGCGGCATTCTTTTTTTCAAACACGTATGCACAATTTTGCGCTGGTCATGATTCTGTCGCATGCGGATTGTGAAAAACCAAAAAAATTCTGTGTTCACAAACTATTTCCATGAAACTGACCAAAGAAATCAAAATGACGCTTTTTTTTTAACTAACTTAGGAATTTCGCGTTATTAATTAATTAATTGATTAGTTTTTATTTAATTGTCTGATTAATGTTTTATTATTTAAAGTCTTGGAAAAATATTTAAGAATTTTCAAGATTATATATTAGATCTATGGCCCAGAAAACGATTATGTGTCACAGCGTGCTGAATAACATGGTTTTGAAAAAAGGACGTCAAGAAAAAATTAATTTCCGAAACACATTCTAGACATTTTAAAGGTACATTTTAAAATCGATTTATTGGGACCAACATTACAGAGACCCCTCTTGAATTTATAAAATACATCAATATAAAATGCATAAAAATATATTTTGGGTCTTATTCTATATCGCTAATGTCAATGAACGGCGTTTGTCATTTAGTATTTTATAATAATAAAAAAAATTCTTTAATTTAACCCAAACTAGTTTTTAGATATAAATTTTCTCTTCTACATTCAATTCAACAAGTTAAAAAATTACGCATCTCTATAAATTTATCGCTTTTACATCTTTCGTTTTCTTGCACGAAATTTTATCTATATCACTTAATAAATAAAAAATCAGATATAAGTACTTAGATTTTATAGAATCATGTTTTCAAGGATTAAGTTGCGTAAATTAATTATAAGCAATTAAGAATATATAATCTAAAAAATAATGTACACACTCATAGTAAAAAAGTAAAAACAAATGTGTCGAATATCTATAAATAATGACAATCTTAATGTTTTGTTAGTAAATTGCATGTACTATCATAAAACAGCATAAAAAAAGCATATTATAAATATATTTTTGTCGTTTAAAATAATGTGCGTCATGATAATTGTAAGTGTTATGTCATTTTCTTCTTCTCTCTTTTTTATATTATTCTAGTACAATAATTAATAATTAATACTTTATCTTTGTTCGATTAAATATAATATCAATTTTTTAGATTGTCGATTTCTATCTGTTTATTATCCTTTAGATGAAAAAAATATATTGGTTAAAACTTGGATGTTAGAACTTAGATTTTTTTTCACATTTAAAAAATAATATTATTGAAAACCACTTTTCCTTTTCTTTTTACAGGGATTTCCCGGATTGGATGGTGCAAAAGGCGAACAAGGCGCTCAAGGAGAAAAGGTACTGCACAAACTAATATTTTAAAATATTTTATAGCCCTTTCCATTCGCTAAAATTTCCATGAAAAAATTAAGTCTGTTAATTTTTCAGATTTTTAACTCTTCTGGAAAATATTAAAGAGTGTTAAGTATTTGTTGTTTGTTAAATACTATTTCTTTTTCAAAATTCACAAAATAGACAATGCTTGAGAATAGTTGAAAATTTCTACTGTCTTAGCTAAAATTCTCTAAATTTGAAACGGAAAAACTACTGCTTGGATTTTTCATATCCCATATTTTTCATATCAGATTTTTCATGTACGATGCGGTACAATCGTACCATCATAGCACTGAAGTCTAATAATCAACAAGCTCGGTTTGTGCTTTGGAGGATGGCTCCAGTAAAAACATTGCTACTATTGGCCCTGCATCGAAGCCACAGACCAGCACATAAAATCAGTGGTATGAGTTATCCTCTGCCGGAGAGATTTATAAGTGAGAAAGATAACTGAGATAAGGCGTCTCTCTTCCTTCAGACTAAGGTAAAAATTGTTCAGACGTGATTAAGAAGTCCAAACTCTTAAGCAAGAAAGTGCATTGGTACTTTCTCGGGTACATCGCACACTGAGACGACAGGGGGAAAATGAAACGCGACATCGGAGAAAAAATCGGTCGAAACAAAGGAGGAAGCTATTTCAAACCTATTTTAAACCAGTTTTTCCCCCGAAATCTAGCAATATGTCTTACGTATCGCCTTAATGTGTGATTTGCACAGATAACACCATAAACTGCACAACCACCTAAATAATGAAGTGTATGTCAAAATGTTCGACAATTAGAATATTAAATGAAGATGTTAAAGAAATATTTTTTTCTTTTGTTTAGGGTATGCAAGGACCTTCTGGAAAAATGGGAGCAACTGGACCATTGGTAACTATAATATTAAATTAATGTTTTTAAAATTTAAAAACTTTCCTTCAAATGCGAAATTGAAAGACTTGTTTTATTTTTATTGTTTATTATATTAAAATAAATTATTATTTTTGAAGATTAAACATGTAATTATTTTTAGGAAATTAATAAATATTTAACTAAAACTTTTCCTTTGTACAAAACCTAAAATATCTAATTCGTGTTTGATATTTACCATAGCAAAAATATTAAAAATACAGTATAACCTATGCTTAACAAGAACGTGCCTTAAAAGGAAAATTTTCTTAATCCCAGTGAAATTATTTTGATATAATTGTAAAAGAAAGTATATTTACTAAGACGAAAACTTAATAAAACGGAATTTTCTTCCGGTTCGTCCTATTCCGACACTTAGTAGGTTTTACTGTGTAAATAGAATGTATAAAGAGAAAAGGGAATTTTTCAGTTTAAATTATTTTATATTATTCATCTCTTGATATCGCAATATAATCTTTAAAATGATAAAATGTGATTTTTAGAGAATTAGACAAAATTAAAAAAATATATATATAATGGTTTCTCATAGTAAAATCTTTATTACTTTTTTTAAGTGTCTTTTCTTAAAATCTTAAAATTCAATTTTTTAGGGACCTCCAGGACCTAGAGGTGAAAGAGGTAGAGAAGGACCTACAGGACCACCCGTAAGTAATAGTCGATTTTTTTTCGCTTGTGAAATATTCAAAGGCACAAACTAAATTTTACTATGCTTTGTATTATAGGGAATTAGAGGTATCGATGGTTTGCCTGGACCCCCAGGACCACCCGTAAGTAATCCTCTTTTAATTAAAAAAATTATAATTTTCCTCTTTATCTACAAATACTAGTTGCTGTTACTGAATCGTTAATCATTGTTACTCAATTTCAGGGACCCATCGGACGACCAGGACCACCAGGATTCCCCGGATCTCCTGGAACAAAGGTAATGAATAAATACATGTAATCTGAAATTTGTAAAAATTTACTAAATAAATACTAGCCCCGTGCACAAAATTTCCAAAAAGGTGAAGATAGATGCTTGATTTACTTGATTTACTCATAAATATTTATATAATATTTTAAAACAATTTGAAATTAGGTGCTCTTGCTAATATATTTTTTTAAACTATAAGACATGCTTCATCTCAAATCAAAGAGAAGCATCTAAATTTAAGACAAACTTTATCTAGTTGCTTCATCTCACCTCTTATTCATAAATAATGAAATTTCCTCGAGAATTTTTTTTTTTTTTTTTCAAACTTGCAACATAAAATTTCAGCGAATCCTAAGTATCAGACATACATAAATGCAGAGAAAATGATCAGCAGAATGAATTTAATAGAAAAGTCTTAGAGTATTAAATTAGCTCAAAATTTGAAAATAATGTATTTTTTTTCCCCAATTTCCAGGGTGATGCAGGACCGTCAGGACCTAAAGGTAGTCAAGGTTTACAAGGACCACGTGGAGAAGCTGGAAAACATGGTAACCCAGGAGAGCCTGGACCAATGGTATGCCCAAATTTCAATTATATTTCTAGTTAGCATAGACATTTATATTGTTTATATTGTTTATAAATTATCAGTGAATATTTAAAACACGGTGATTATATATGATCGTATGTTTCTATTTTTAAAAGAATCTTTATGTGGAAGCTGGAGTTGCTAGAGCTTTTATCTGGAAAATTTACGGGTGTTTAAGCCCTCGAGGGGCGATATATTGAGTTCAATATGTTATTCCCCACCTAACTTAATATTTGCAATAGAAAATTTTAATTAAGATTTACTTTTATAACTTTGGGTAAAATGCGTTGAAGATTTTTTTTTTTTTTTGGGGGGGGGGGGTAGGAATTCAGCTATACACAAAGGCAATTACTTGCCACCCAAAAGGTTACTACAATATTTGCGTAGTGATTTTTTTGTTACTAAGGATGCTTTGCCAATTTTTTTTTATCGTATTCAAGCTCCACCATTTTCTCCTTAATTTTATTTATCTGAAATACTTTACTTTCTTTCTCCTTCAACTTAATTGTTAAAAATTGAATTCCTCTAGAAAATATATGATACCCGTTTTTTGACAAATATTTAATATTGTTTTTTTTTATTATTTTAATTTTCCAGTACATCTATTGATATTGTATGTCCCAAATTCTTTTTAGGGCCCTCCTGGAAAAGATGGCGCCCCCGGAGATAAAGGATCACCCGTAAGTGAAAATCAATACGAAGATTATCATAAACAAAAATTATTTCGTTTATCATTATTTCAAAATAAATATCGACATTTAATTATTAATTGTAATTTTCTATATAAAATATTGGCATTTGAAATTTTAGGGTGAATCTGGTGTCTCAGGACCTCCTGGATTCCCTGGTGCACGAGGACCTCCTGGATTATCTGGTAGCCCTGGATTACCAGGACACAAAGGATCACCTGTGAGTTACTTTTGGATTCTTTATTCTATTCTTTTCTCTTTTTTTTCAGATTATTATATAACGTGCAATGTTCAGTAAGTAGAATCGTAAATCTCATATTTCTAAACAATATTTCAATATTCAATTTTGGTTCCGTAAAATGAATTTTTTTTTTTGTAATGTTTATTAAAAATATAGTTATCGTTATACATTGGTAAATGATATCAGTGAGTAGAGTCGCAAGTAGCATATTTCTAAACAATATTTCAATACTTAATTTCAGTTCCGTAAAATGAATACATTATAATGTTTATTAAAAATATATTTATCATTATATATTAGTTAATAATATCAGTGAGTGGAGTCACAAATAGCATATTTTCGAACAATATTTCAATACTTAATTTCGGTTGCGTAAAATGAATGTTTTATAATGTTTATTAGAAATATATTTATCATTATACGTTTATTAATAATAATATTCATTGTAATTGGCGATAGTACTGTAGCTTTGTATTATACTTTTATCGGGGAAACTTCACAGACACATTAATGAAGTTGTGGTAATCAAACATAACTTTCCTGCACAATTTTAAATTTCTCTTTTAAAAAATTCTACAAGATGGATTAAATTATCTTAAGAGAAATTTCAATTAATTCTTTCTTTTGAAATACCTATTTATTAAACTGGGAGGGGGGGATTACAATATGTATATTGCAAGCATCCAGCAAATCAATCGATGAATTCTTGATTATTTGTTAAAAACAAAATATTATCTTCAATGAAAATGCGTGATTTAATCCTCGTACTACCAAAAAGAAACCAATAAAAACGCGTACATAAATTACAAAACTGCATCCAACCGTAGTTAAAATTCATTAGTTTTCATTCGATATTCTTTTAAAATGTTTCTAGATTTTAAATCTACAAATACTAGTTTACTAACCAATTTCTTTATTTTATCACATGCACCTGGATTTTAATGAGTTTGAACGTGTTCCGTCTTTCCTATTGGGTCTATTGGCCCTATCTAATAAGGCGGAGAGTTAATCATATGCTTTAAGTTTGGCCTATATCCATATTATTTGCCGTTTTGATTTATTTGAAATTGTATTATACCAATGAAATTACTTTTTTGGATATAACTTATTGATATAATAATTTTAATTTTTGACTAATTGTAATGATAATTTAAAAAAAATAAACCTTGCAGAAAAAAGTAAATTATATTTCTTAAATCTCTTCAAAGATCCATACAGGTACAAAATAAATTACATATTTAATTTATTGAAATAAACTCCAAGTTATGTTTAATTTATTAAATATGCAATTTTACTTTACACAGTTTTTTATTGCTATTTTAGGGAATACCCGGAGAACCAGGAATAAAAGGAGAAACTGGAAGAAAGGGAGAATTAGGAGCACCAGGACCGCGTGGCCTCCCAGGAACCCCTGGCCAACCAGGAAAAAGAGTTTGTATTACTTTATGTAGATATTTCTAAACACGTTTCAGTATACACTCTAAAAAATAGTTAATTTAAAAAAAAAAGAACACTGAAAAAAAAAAGAGGTACTCAAAAAGGCGTAAGTAGATGTATTCATATCGAATTGAGTATGTTTAGATAAAAAATGAATACATTGCTTTCTCAATTTTGAAACAGCATATGATATCAAATCCAAACCAACGATAATTTTGTACCCAGTATTGGTTTATCTTATTCATGGCGGAGAAAAGATGCTTAATGTAAATAAAGAATTATGCACAGTATTTTACAATAATTTAAAATATACTTGCAAATAATGTTCTTGTCATAAAAATGTTTGATTTTGGGTATTTTACTTATAATTTTGCTATTTCCCTTAATAAATAATCAATTAAATGTCTACTGTTCATAATTTTGAGCAAGAAATAAATACCAGCATATTTACACTTAAATTTGTAAATTAAGGGGGTAGACAATAATGATTTATATTTGAACACAACCTTAGAATCAAAAATGAGTACATGTGTTTCTCAGTTTTGAGAACTTTTGAATCGGAGCTATTTTGAGTATCTCAAGTACTTAACACTAGAACCGCGGGAAAATTCATTCAAGTTTTATAAAAATATTTCTCACCGGAATTTTCATTTAAAACTGTTTAAGTAATTTATTGAAATCATTTTTTGCTCAGCTTATATTTAGCCTTTTTTATAAAGATTTTTTTGGTTCGAACTGACATCACCGAGCATGATACGGGTCAAAATGACCCGTCACCGCGGTTCTAGTGTTAAAATTGAGTATTTTTTACTCAGTTTTGAGAACCCATTTTTTTTTTTCAGTAAAAGATCTTACGAGCCTGGTTGCTAGAAGTTCTGCTTGATTACGCAGACTATGGTGAAGAATGTTTGGTGATTTTTAAACTTTTATATCCCGAAATATGAAATCATGAAAATTTTATCTTCTAAAACAATTTTTTTTTTAATTTTTGAAACCACAAGAAGATTTATGCAATCATTTAATAAATTTTTGAAGGATTTTGCCAATTAAAACTAATTACCGTAATTTCGTGTAGATAAGCCGCAGCTCAAACAATTCTGTTTCGACCCAGAAATTTTCAAAAATAAAATGTAACATTTTGAATCGCGGTATGTATTTATCTTAAATTGCTGAATGGATTTTCTGGGTTGAAAATGAATTGTTTGAGCTGCGGCTTATCTACACGAAATTACGGTAATTAAATTTGAATTTATAGGGATTTTGTGCAATATTTTTAATTCTACTCAAATCTTTTATTAAAAATAATTTTGAAGTATTTTATACAATTAGGAAATGCACAAATATAATGCTCTTACAATAGAAATATAGAAATATTTTTTAACTAACACTTTTTCTCCAGAACCTTTCAACTCCAGATAACTGG
Source organism: Maratus speculifer (assembly GCA_964019185.1). Lineage (NCBI taxonomy): Eukaryota > Metazoa > Arthropoda > Arachnida > Araneae > Salticidae > Maratus > Maratus speculifer. The sequence continues at coordinate 369,430,821 of OZ025293.1, forward strand.
AAAAATTCAAATAAAAAAGGAATGACATTTTTAAAAAATATTTTTGTTTTGTGCAATCAATTATGCTTTTAGAGCAAGATAAAATAAAGTATCTATAACTTTTTATAAACTGTATTATTTCTAAATCAATATATTAAATCAATTTTATAACACGTTATTTTAATAGTGCATTAAAGTACCATCGGGACACAAAGGGTTAACTTAGATTAAAGAGTTTTCTGTAATTCATAGAAAGTAAAGAAATCCAAATTTTAGTCAAAGAAAAAACAAAACAAAAGCTAAAGTCGCTGGGAATCCTGGTTAATTTTAGAAAAACATTTTTCATTACTGATATTGGCTTTTATTCCATAATTTGAGGGAAGGGAAATGAACTAATCAAAGTGAAAAAGATAAGGATTCAAAAAAATTTCACAGAAACTATATACAATTCTCCAGGATTTAAGGGTGTGTGGGTAAACATATTATCACATAAAAATAAAAAGGAAAACCACTTTCATGTATTATTATTATATTAATTATTATATGTCTTCCTTTTAGGGTAAATCTGGATCTGCTGGATCACCGGGCCCAGCTGGACCACCAGGAGAGCGTGTAAGTATATTTCTCAAATTTATTATTATATTTCAACTTTAATTTTTACCTCGAAATAATAAAAAAAAAATCATTAGCACATTAATTTGTTAACGCATTTATTAATGATTTTTTGCAAATCTGTGCGCTATGGCATAATCAGGATTAGGGATGCCAATTTGGATTCCTTTTTTATTCACCCATTCCACATAAACCAAAACTTCACACAATGGTGACAATTTGAGGTTGATTTTCGACACTAATTTTACAATTAAAAAAAAATCGAAGTGTTTAAAAATTTAATTTTCTTCGCTCAAATGAAAATTTTTTGTTTAGTTCAAAATAAATCGTTATTTTGAGCGGTTTAATCATGAGACTATCCACCTGTTTAAAGAAAACTTGTTTCAAGAAAAACATGTTTAAGTTGTGATCAGCCTTTTTGCCAGCCCTAAAACATGATTCATTATACTCATTGTCATGATTTTAATGTTATGTAGAACAAAAAAATTTTGGGGGACATGTTTTAGACATATCGAAGGCTCGAAAAATGAAACAAAAATATTTTTGAAAACTTTTTGAGTGGCCCCCGCCATAATCAAAATGTTATTCCTTATAGTATACATGGCAGACCAGATGTTATTATCAATAAGATTATCTGGGCGAAATATTCCCGCGAATTATCGCCCAGATAGCTTAAACAGTAGAGCATTGGCAATGTGAGCCAAGAATCTGGTTTTGACTCTCTGCTTGGGCATACTTGCACTCAGTTGGAAAAATTCAATTCCTTATTTTTTATTCCTGACAATAATACAAGATAAAAATCACTTCACATTTTGCAGTATTTTATCATTTCATTTATTTTCGCTTGACATAGAAGTTTACCAAATTGTCATTCTTTATAAGTAGTTATAATTTTAAACGTTTTATTATAGGGTGTACCTGGAAATAGAGGACTTCCCGGACCCGACGGCCCAGCAGGAATGAAAGGTGCCCAAGGTGACAGAGGACCACAAGGCCCCCAAGGTCCAAAAGGATCTCAAGGAGAACCAGGCAGACCAGGAGCCGCTGGATTACAAGGACTTCGGGTATTTCATACAATTTTTAAAATTTAGAAAATAGTTAAATCACTACTGAATAAAGTAATTTTCGCGTACTTCAATCAGTTACTTAATTCATTAACGGTCCATTCGTAACGTCCACTTTCATTTTCGAAACCTGAAAATAAAACGGATTAAGAATATCCAAGCATACTCCAATTGATTATTTTTTGTATGTTTCCATAATAATATTTTTATGTATTCGGAATAAATGCGACATAAAATTTTATTTATATTATTTTTTAATTATTCAAATATTTAGTGTAATTGACAATAGAAATTAATAGATAATGATGATCATGTAAATTATATGGTTATACACACACACACACATTTAATAGCTTTAAGTCAAAATTTATCTTACAAGTTCATATAACAGTATTAACCAAAATTCTTAATGAAGATAGCATTATTTATATATATATATATATATATATATATATATATATATATATTAATTGTATTACAATATATGAACCATTGAATTTCATAAAAATTACCACATTAAAACATGAGGGAAAAATAAATAAATAAAATGAATACAAATGGATTTTGCAGAACTAAAGCAGAATTGTCAAGCCCGAAATACTTGGGAACTACTAATGAAGTGTGTGATTTTATCTTCGTACTAGCCATGAAAAAGCAAAATAATACGAATTTGGAGCTAAAAACACACATAAAACCAAATAAATGAAGAAAAAACATCAAAAACAAAGCACAATAAAATTACTAAATTGGATAGAAAAATTAAAAGAGAAAAAAAAATAATAAAATTTTTATGTGTGTGTGTATATATACTATATTACATAGAATTAACATCAGTTAATCTTGAATTTCTATTTCTTCTTCTAGGGTTTGGCAGGAAGACCTGGTTTAGCTGGAAAAGATGGATTGCCTGGAGAAAGAGTACGTATAAGTAGTAATACTTATTCTTTAAAAGTTTTTTAATAATAAAGCAGTAAACGCACTTTATTAAGCAACTAAGCAAAATATTTGTTGATAAAATTTATTTATTATTTCAATTGAATAAAATATCATTTTTAATAATTATTTTATTTTCAGGGACAACCTGGAAATGACGGAAAACCTGGAGAACCTGGTCCTCAAGTAATTATTTCCCACAATACAATAAATTTTAAAAGGAAATCATGTCTATGTATTTATTCATTTACTACTAACAAATTCATCATTCGTTAAATAATGTGTTTTTATTTAGGGTATACAAGGTCTACCTGGATTGATTGGATTACCAGGAGCTAAAGGTGACCAAGTAAGTTATTTAAATTTGAACTCGTGCTAAGTTTTCATTTTTTCTAACTAAGCTTTAGTAAAATTGGAATATGGATAAATATTTTATTAAAGAAAAATATATTTAAAATTCAAGAGTGTTTTTTTAATTCAGCATTTGCTTATTCCAACAAAAAAAATACACTGTAAAAAAATCCATTAAATGTACGGCAAAACTGCTGGCAGCAATGTTGCCAGCAGTTTTTGCTGTAAAAATTGCAGTAAAATTAGATGTAATTTTTTTTATTACATCTAATTTTACTGCAATTTTTACGACAAAAACTGCTGGCAACATTGCTGCGCCGTAAATTTAACGGATTGTTTTTACAGTGTATTGTTTAATTTTCTTTTGTTATCGATGAAAATATTTATAATTGCAGAGTTGCCAACCTCCGGCTTTTTTAAAATCATGAAAACGTACTTTGAACCAGAAAATTTATTTAATTAGAAGTGTTTAGCATTAACTCAGAGAGTCATTTGAAATTTATTTAATTTCGTTGACTCAATAAATTTCTGGTTAGAACTATAATTGTTTCATTTTTAAAAAACCGGAGGTTGGCATGTCTGTAATTGCATACAAATTTGAAAATGCATTTCTTGTATTAGGGTGAAGCAGGACAAGATGGTTTGCCCGGACCTCCTGGTCCCACTGGCCCACGAGGAGACTCTGGAAAAGAAGGCGCTCCCGGACCCCCTGGTGCTACAGGACCTCCCGGAGAATCTGGAGAAAGAGGACCACCCGGACCTCCTGGATCAACTGGTTTCCAAGTAATTACATTTCATTCGTGTCTCGGCCTTTTAACTAAGGACAGGGCTCCCAAATGATCCGCGAACTGAACACCAATATTTTTTTAAAGAAAATTTCATCATGGGTTTCTACAATATTTGTGCTAAAACCAACCTCCGAAGGCGTTTTCTGCGCGATTTGCAAGAAAATTATAAAACTAAAATATTTCTAAGAAAATATTGATGTTCATTTGGCGGGACATTTGGGAGCCCTGTAAGGATCAAAGGGAAGTACTCTTTCATAAATCGTCGATTTATGACCGACTGGTACTGATCGTAATTCAAATTGACCTGTCATAAACTGATCCCAGTATATAACAGGGTGCGTAGTCTGGAAGCACCTTGTAAGCACCTTTTACCAAAATTTTTATAATGTAATATTTGTTTTATTTAACGAAAAAGAAATCCTTTTTCAGATGTGACAACCAGTACTTTAAAGAATTTCTGATACTAAAAGAATTAAAATCCTCTGAGTTTCTTCATGACTACGCACCCTGTATAACCAGAAATTATTAATAAAAATTCTAAATATATTAAAAACTAATTTTTCATAAATTTTATACAGATTTTCGGAGAGGGGGAAGGAAAGGGGTCTGAATTTTCACGGTTAACCCATTAATGCCCACATTATTTTATTCATTAAAAATGAAATGTTGGGTTTCCCACCACTTTTAAAAGAAGAAAAACTTTTATCTTAATTTATTGAGGAATTTGTCTCGTGAAAAATAGTGTTTATTTATCTTTCTATTTACTGGTGTGAAAAGTGCTTTCTTCCCTTTTTCATAAACGTCCCTAAAAAGGGACGCTAGGTACTAATGGGTTAATCGTAGATCGAACAACCGTAAGTTGACGACCAAGTGCAGAGTTCCACTAAGTTCTACGAAGCGTTCTAGTCGTAAGTCGACAAACAAACATACTCAGGATTTGCTCTTTAAATGATCCTTTCATTATTAAATTGAACATTAGATACTTTTTTCCTCCCTTATTAACCCCTTCCGGCACGGGCAAATTCTGTTTGTAAAATGAGAAATTATCGACTGACATCGGAATTCAGTTTCACCTATTTGAGAAATTAAGAACCCCTAAATATAAGCTTTCACTATAAAAGCAAAATTTTATTAAAATATTATTGGTGTCGTTTGCAAGTTTGGAATTAAAATTAGGTATCCCGGACTGAGCACAGTGTGCCGGAAAGGGTTAATCTTCTAATGCCCATGGTAGCATATATGCTCCGAACAATTTTTCAAATTTAAAGGATTTTTAAATTCGGATATTCCAAATTCACAGCATAAATTTAAAATAACAATTTTTGATTTATTTAATTACAGATATTCCGTATTTAATTAAAGCGAAAATTATTATTAAAATTTTCTGGTATGAATTCAGAATATTTGAATTACTGAATTTCTAGAACATACTATACCACGAGAATTAGAGGGTTGAATAAATGTGTAATTTCTAACAATGAAATAAAAAACTGAATATTTGACATGTCAAAGAAAAAACATATTTGCTTCAAAAGCTTTTCTTGAAATGACAAGTAAATTAAGCAATATTAACTGAAAAACCTATTTAACTGTCTGTAATTATTCTAGGGTTTACCTGGAGTTGCAGGAAATCCCGGACAGCCTGGAAAAGATGGCGAACCTGGTTTACCAGGACCTTCTGGCCCACCAGGCCCACCTGGAGAACGTGGCGAAAGGGGATTCCCTGGCGAGAGAGGATTACAAGGATCAATGGGAGCTCCTGGACCAAGAGGAGAAATTGGACCAGCAGGAAGTGATGGAGCACGAGTAAGTTACCTTTTAGAAAAATTATCGGTACTAAAAATATAGATCAAATTAAATTATATTTTTTGTCTAAAAAATTGTTTTTTATTAATATTTATGTGTAATAAAGATTGCAAATTTTTATACCGTAATTTCCGGCGTATAATCTGCGGATCAAACAATCATTTTCCGACCTAGAAAATTTTCAAAAAGAAATATGACTTGTTAGATTGCCGTAAATATTTGTCTTCAATCACTTAATAAAATTTCTGGATTCAAAAAGAATTGTTTAATCCGCGGATTATACGCCGGAAATTACGGTTCCTTTATTATTATAACATTATTTATGTTTGAACATTTAATAATAAAAAAATATATTTTTTTTTCTTTAAGTCTATTTTCATCATTGGTGATTGCATATGTTTTACATTTATTATTACAACATCATTTATGTTTGAGCATTTAGTAATAAAATAATAATAATAATATATTTTTATTCAAGTTTCAAAAACACATATTTTAACCGTTGGTGATTCTTTTATTTTAAATGTATGTTTCATTCTTTATATTTAAAATAGATGCTATTTTTTCAAACAATAAATTATGATGAAAAAATAAAAATTTGAAAATTAGAATCGCGTTGTAATACAACGATTTTTAAACGTCTTCAAAATTTCTACTTTAATTTACTGTCAGATTAACAATAAACATAAAAGCTACATTTGTTAAATTTTACTAAATGGTATATTTCTTAAACATCAATAAATGATATATTCGTTACGTTTCAATAAACCTCATCTTTTGTGATTTGGATCTCTGCATTTTAACATTTTTAAACCTAAAAGTAAATTTCCCCGCAAATTTAAAAACCTGCCGGCCTCGATCTACAGATAAAGCACTGATTTCAACAACAAATTCTAAATTAAAATAAGACATAAACGGATTTTAACAATTTTATGTGGCCGTTATTGACAAGTTTTAATTTTACTTTCCTGTAAAAGTCGGTCTTTTATCAGAATCATGTTGATGTGATTTTTTTTTCCTTCTACTCACCTCTTTTTTTTCGTTTGCTATAAAATTTTGTCCGATTAAAAACTTGTCGATATAAAAGTTGTAGATAATAGTAAGAAGATTTATAATAAACCTAAGCTGATTTAATGTCTTATGAATTGACGAAGTTATGATTTTTTAGAATACTTTTTTGGAAATTTTATGATTTACTTATATTATTATTACGAATATATATAATAATATTATATTATTACGAATATGATATCACTTAGAATTTGATATCTTGAGACGTGATGAAGTTATGAATTTTTTTCTTCTGGAAATCCTATTTTTTCGTTCTTTGAGCCCATTTTCAATACCAAAAATACGTTATGCAAAAATTTTTGGACCTCCTACTAGAAGTAATAATAACTTTAAATTGATTCGTTATGTATCATAATTAAGAAGTTATAAGGGGATTTAACTGTTTTCACAAAAACTGCCCCCCCCCCTCATTTCCATCCAGTTCTTCCGATTTTGCCCATTATCGAACTTTCTGGCGCTTTGTTTTATGCATCAGTTTGGAAGAGATTTGTCCAGAATTAAGAAAGCTATCGTGTCCATAAGAAGTGATATAGATAGATAGACAGGTAAAGTTTTTTACTGGATGTGTGTTTTTGGGTTCTAGAGAATGATCGACGTAAATCTGTAAAAAAAAAATTAAAAATTCGAACGTAGAGAAGAATGCAATAGGCAATGTTTCTTTCGAAATCTTCCTAAAAACGGGTGTGCTTTAAAAAAAATTTCAGATTAGAATGCATTTTTATTTGTAATGACTATGTACTGAATTTTAATATGTGTTTCTTTTAAGGGTCCACCTGGAGAAAAGGGATCTAAAGGTCATTCTGGACCCAGTGGTTTACTTGTAAGTACTTGTAAATTATATTCTTAATAGTATATGTTACTTTATAAACATTTCAACGCAATACAAAGTGATTCTACTTACAAACATTTATATGCCCCAACAACAATATAAATGTACTAAAATGGATAATTATATGTATAATATCTATTTTAACAGATATCATATTTTTTTAAATAAATCTAAATTCATTTTTGATACAATTAATTAGTTAAAAAATATTTGGAAAAGAATAAACTCATGTGAGGTATCGACTGAATAAAATATTTATTCTAAATGAGTAACAGTACAGAAACATATTTAAAATAGTAAAAACATCATCTAATATATTATTAGAAAAGATAAAATTGAGCATGCTTAAAATAACCCCTTTGTTATGCCTGGTAAAGTGATTAAAATTTTGAAATAATTACCTAAAATGCATTAATATGCATTGTTATTAAAAAGTATTTTGTATGTTTTATTTTAAAATTATTTACAGAAGTTAATTTTTTTTTATTAATTAAACTTATATTTGATCTTAATGGAATAACAGCATAGAAATATTTTGAGTATTAAAAACATCATTTAGAATATTTTAGAAAAGAGAAAATTAAACATGTTTTAAGTAACCCCCTTTTATGCCTGGCGAAGGGATTAAATGTATGAAAGAATTGCCTAAAAGTGCATTTAAATGCATTGTTATTAAATTGTATTTGGTATTTTATAATAAAAATACTTACAGATGTTAATTCTTATATTAATTAAACTGAATTTTGATTTTAAATGAATAACATTATAGAAATATTTTAAATAGCAAAAACATTAATTAGTGTATTTTTGGAAGAGAGAAAACTGAACATGTTTTAAATATACTAATTAATTATCTGTTTACTAATAAATATTTAAATTTGTGCATTTAGGGATTACCTGGATCAAGGGGAGAACCTGGACCTAGAGGAGCTAAAGGAGATCGTGGAGACCACGGAGTACCTGGACCTGAAGGGCCAGTCGGACGACCTGGTGAACAAGGACCTCAGGGAATTGTTGGACCTGCTGGACCCCCAGGAGAATCGGGAGAAAAAGTATTAACTCTAATAATTCGAATTTAATATTTAATTTAATATTTTTTTTATTTTATGTTATTTAATATTCACATTTAATCCGACTCATGAAATTTTCTGCCAGTATACGTTATCCGGATTCGTACCACTAATTTCGAAAAGTGTTTTTTTTTCTGATTTAATGACAATAATTTGTATTTAAATAAGTAAAAAATTGTTATTTAAAAATAAGGATAAAAGTTAAAACCATCTAAATATGTAGAATGTAAAAGCAATAACAATTTATTTAATTTCTTATTTATAACTGACCATTATTTCACTTGGTCTTTGTTTTATGGGTGAAACCTAATTAATAAATTTAGTATTGTCACGTGAGTTTGAACATCATTTGACAGTGCTGTTATCCATTCGTAAGTTTTCTTATCTGGTAAAGTACAGCCAGTCACTCAGAAAAAATGACAAATCTCAGGAAAGATGAATGTTTCAAATGAAAACATTCTCTAAAAATAATTCTCGGAACAAAAGAACTAATTTAAGTATTTTAATTTCAGATTTAAAATAATTCGCATAAACTTAATGAAAAATCTTGATATTATTTAGGGAGAACCTGGACCTCAAGGACCTGATGGCCAGCCAGGATCGCCTGGAGTACAAGGTGATAGAGGACCTGTTGGACCACCTGGACAGCAAGGATTCCCAGGACCTGTAGTACGTATTATTTGCAACTATTTAAAGATGTAAGATAGATTTGAATATTAAAATACATGATATTTTTACATCAATTTTTCAATTTTAAAATATCTATATGTTAATGTTCTAAATCCATTAATAATTTTAAAACGAAATCTTTGCAAGGCCCACCATTCCCCTAATGCAAACTGCTACGATTGTTTTGACACCAGTAATTTCGAAGGGAAATCGCGAGGTTACCTCTTCGAATTAACTGTTCCAAAAAGTTGTAGCAGTTAGCAGCTGTATCCTGACATTTCTATGCCAGTATATTTATGGTAATATTTTTATATTAATAGGGATTGCCTGGAGCTCCTGGAATAAAAGGTGGAAGAGGACTTCCTGGACCAAAGGTAAGTTTTCTTTGCCTCACTTGAAACTATGACTCACGTGAAATTATTTTTAGAAATCTCTGTCTAGTTGCTTGTCGTCATGATTTCGTTGTAAAACTTGTGATATTTTCATAATAATATTTAAAACTTTTGGTGTGTACAGTCCTTACTTTTGCGTACCACTATTTCTGAATAGAAGTTTTCTCTTTATTAAAGCGCAAAAAATTCACAAATTCTGCGATAAAATGTAAGAAAGATTTCTAATCTGTAAAACTGGTACTACATTGGAAATTCTAAATATTATTATTATATAAATTATATTATATTTAGAAATTCTAAAGGACTATATGTACTTGCCCTGTAAATAATACATTTATTTAATGTATTTAGAGTAATACTCTAAATAAACATTCTTTGTTTTTATATGCTTACATCATAGAGCATAAAGGAATAAAAATTTGAAATTAATATATCGGGGTTGAGTAAATTTCGATTTTCATATGCCTACATAAAATCATTAACCCTAAAATTTCAAATTAATATCAATAACCTAAATAATGCAACAAGAATGTCTTTAAATAGATTAATAATTTACAAAGATTTTCTTTTCTTACTGTAGAATGTCTAACTGAAATAAATAATTATAAAACTACTCACTTTTTTGGCCACGTTGTTATGGAGATGTTTCATAAAATCAAATATAAACAACATTTATTTTATAGAAAAATCAGAATCAAGGCTACCATTTATTAATACCATTTTAAGGCAAAAATTGGATATTATAAAAACTGTAAGCTATATTATACATGAAATAAAACAATCCATGACTTAAGATTATAGGACGTAATGCGTTGCTGGGTCGCACGCGATGATTTGGAGAATCGTGAAACAATCAGTCAGATATTTATAAATATATAATTACAAGTATGTAATTTTTCTTTCAGTTGGAAAAGTACAACTCATATGGTTTTATCACCAATCAGTATGATTTTGTTGAAGCACTAGAGAGTAATTACGTATACAACATTTACGAAAGTTGTACTGGCAATCAATAGATTTTTTTTTACACAATCTAGATTTTCCAATTGATGCAAAACAGTACCACAAAATGTATTGAATTTTAAACTTTTAATTAGTCATTAATTCATTACTTTTTTCTGGCATAGTAAAAGGAGGTTATGCTTTAAGATCTTTCGCATTAGAATTTCTGTTGAGTGTATGCTTTGTACTAAAGTTGGCTTCTTTCGTATGAAGAATTATGTAGAAGACTATACATATATCAGAGTTCGCACACTCCTTATATTTTGTAAGGACTCTGACACCACTATTAAAGATAAGAAAATTTATATTTAACTTTTAAGAAACAGCATTCGCAACCACCTCCTCGGTTCTCAATTTTCGCAATATTGCTCTTCAGTGAAATACATTGAAAATACTGTAAAATTTTAGTGGTAGTGCTGTGCGAACCCTGTATATATATTTCGATATTAGATGAAGTTTTCAAAGTTTGAAGTGTATTACGTAACAAAGAAAATTAGTAGCCGCTGGTTTAGACTTTATAAGAAAAAGAATGGTGATGTTACATGTTTTGACATCATTTTGTTATGAATACGTATAATATGAAAATTTTATGTAAAATCGGGAATATAGGCTATGATTCACCTTTCTGTACCATTAGAATATAATTAAATATTTCTAATACTGTATAATACAAATATGAATACATTATTAAATATTTGAATGAATCTATCTTTTAATTTCAAGCTTATCCTATTCTCAAAGTAAAAAAATTTAATATCATCAGTATTCCTTTAAACATTGATTCAGATTTTCTTCACATAAATTATTAAAGGGTAAGATGAAGCTAAAAGACAGATACTTATTAGATAATATTCATAAATATATAATTGATAACAGTTCAATATATTAGGCGGGAGGGGGATAAAAGAAAACGACTACTAAGATGAAATACAATATTTTATCTTGATACAATCATAAATTACATATATGATAGTTTACCGTTTATTAAAACTGTGATGCATAATAATAATACAGATATTACAAGCTTAAATTACACATTATATTTAAATTTCCAAGTATTTTCGGTCTTCAATCTCTATTTATCTCTATCTCTATTGGCAGAGAATATTTTCATTAATTGTCTTTCCTTTCATTAAAATACGTCACTTTCATTTTACTCTCATTTAATTCCATCTTTAAAATGTGTACTTTTAAAATTTCGTATTATTTAGTTTATGAAAACTGTTCCTTTCATTGATAGGCACTAGATGTAATAACTTTAACAATTCTGGATATGTATTTGGTATGAGAAAAATATAAAACTGGGAAAAGTGAAATGTAACTGTAATGTAGAAAATAAATAAGCAAGATAAAACAAATAAGCAACGCATATTGGTTAAAATAATCAACTTTGTGACAATTTTAATTGAATTACGAAATGAAATATTCAAGAAGCGTTGCGTTAAGAATTAACAAGAAACACGTCAGATTTATTAATCAAGCTATTTAAGCTTTTTAACCTCTTCAGTCTCTGAGTACCCAAATGGGTACATCAGTTTTGTCCCATTTTATTAATGATACTCAAATATAAATGAAATTTCGATATAAGAATAATATGTTTCAAATTCTAAGATTCAAGCTAATGAAAATAAAACAAAAATCTCGCTCTGAAGTCAAACGAGAGAAGAAATAATTCAGTAATAATTAAAAATACTGTAATAATCGCCAGTAGCGAAGAGGTTAAAATGCATACTAAATTTGGGATCCCCAAAATCCCTGCCGCGGCGTCATCTCGTACCTTAATCCAGCTCTGATTATTAGGAATGAAGTTATGATTATTAATAATAAACCTGAATAATAATTCGAAATTCCTCTTTATTTAGGGTGATCAAGGTAATGTTGGAGCGCCAGGTACTCCTGGAGAACCAGGACCACAAGTAAGTTATATTTTTCTCTTTTTTAATTTAATTAGTTAATACTGGAATTTATCTAACAACAGACTTTTATTTATAATTCGTACCACATTGAATGTTTAAAGTATTTTCATTTCTACTTTTACTGTTTAGCATTTATTACTAATCAATGCCAATTACTATTTCGTTTATTAATATACATATTCTTATTCCAGGGACCAACTGGTCTTAAAGGACCAAAGGGACCTAGAGGAGAAGAAGGCAAAAAGGTTTGTTACTTAAATTTTTCCTGCGTTTTTAATTTTTGCAGCAAATTCAGTGAAATTCTAACTTATGTTTAATTTTTTGTAGTGAAAAGTTTAAAAAAAAAATTCTCAGCAATTTTACTCTTGCAATAATAATAAATAAAATTGTCTTCAAATGTTTTGTCCTTAACTTTTGATAACTAACATTTTAATATGTTCTCTTATAGGGTGATGCTGGTTTCCCCGGACCACTAGGAAGACCTGGAGAACCTGGACATCCTGTAAGTAATTTATACTTAAATTATTGACGTCAACAAGTGATTTTTAATAAAAAATTAAAGCAGCTTCATGCCATTGTTTCTTGGAAGCGTGCAAATGCTCTCATATTATTAAAGTCCTCTTCTTTTTTTATCTACTTATTGCACGCTAATATGCCTTTCTTTTAGCGAGAGTGAATTGACAACATAATGTATTTTTTGTGACACTTTATTATTATCATCCTTCAATTTAATTTACGTTGTTGCCAGTAAAGGACCTTTTCAAATCGGTGAGTAACGATCTCATTCTCAGATTGGATATTTTTGTCCAAATTATGGTAACCCACGTCCCTGAACTTGGCAAGTTTGATCAGAAGAATGAGGTAAATCGACAAACATTTGCTTGGTAATAATGGTACACTCGCCAAGTTTTTGCACAAAGTCCTCTCGACAATAAAATTTTATTCGTCCTATGTTAGTAGCCTCTTCTTTTTATAGGCACTCTAATTTTATAAGCAGCGCTCTAGTTTTACCAGAGTTGAAATAATGAAACACAGATCTGAAGTTTAACCTTTACGGCATGGTGGGTTAAATTCTATCCCCCATAATTTTAATACCTAAATGCCCCATCGGCACCAGTATTTTAAAATAAATTTTTGCCTTTTAGATTGTACATTTAGAAAAACTTTTACTTACTTTCAAATAAATATATTAGCAAGTCCCGGTGTCATTCAATTATTTCAACATTTTCGCAACAGAAGTACCATGAGCCGGAAAGGGTTAAGCAAAATCCAAAGCTAGAGCAAATAATTCTTATATTTAAAACTTCACTCTACTTTCTGATCAGATTAACCCTTTCCGGCGCACTACTCTTTAAAATTGGAATTTAAAGATAAAAAATTAGGCAATCTATTTAGGCCTAGAGGAGTACACAGATATTGTTTTGTAAAGATTGCACTAACTATTTTAATTATACAGCTGTTGCCGAAGTGAGAACCTCCCATTAGTAAAGCATTGATAAGCGCAGTGAGAAGAGCATTGCTGTGAAGCGCGTATTACAGTGAAACATTTGACCTATTATTTAAAAACAGTAGAGTTTGATCTCTGTGGTGCTGCCATCTAGAACTCATAAGAAAGATTTAAAGTAGCCATTAGAGTAGTTTTTGAAATATTCACGGAGTTTTTGTATCTCTAAACAGGGGGAACTTTAGGTGTTGCCGACCCGACAACACTGCGCGTTAACGGGTTAAAGTATTTAATGCAATTAATTTAATTTAATGGCTGTTTCTCTTTTTAGGGTTCCCCAGGAAATCCCGGACCCCCAGGAGCAAATGGAATTCCAGGAATTAAGGTAAAACTTAGTCATTATTATTATTTGATTTTAATAAATTTAATACAATAGTTATTCATTGCACTTTGCTAGTGTTTTCGTATAATTATTTTATGGAAGTTCATATATTTTAATATTTTTAATAAATACTTCAAGAAAGAACACAGACTTAAATATTTTTAATAAAGAAAGTTTTCATTAATACATGTAACTATGTAACACATTAACAGCCAAAAATTTAAAAAGGTGCAATAAATATTTACTGGGATTTATTATTGTAAATTCCGTTCAACTAATTTCCATGTGTATCTTTACAGGGTGCCCCTGGAGACAGCGGTAAGCCTGGCGCACCTGGACCAGCTGGTAATCCAGGACTTCCTGGCTTTCCAGGACCCAAAGGCGAATCTGGATCAGAAGGAGCTCCTGTAAGTTAATTAAAATAACCCACTCGATTTTTGGAACTGATAATTCAATAGTTTTTTTTTTTTTAATAAAATTTGTTTAGTACTGAAGCAGAAACTGTATTCATAAATGCTGTATCACATCACGCTTTCCTAGTTCTATAAATTTAAAGATATAAATTATAATAAAAAAGTATTCGAAAAAAAGTATTAATTTAACATTGTATTAATTTAACAGACATCGATTTTTAGAAGCTTTAAATAGGCAAATCCAAAATTGCAGCTCGTTCCATCAATTAATTTTTTAGTTGAATTACTCGTATTGCAGCTTATTTTTTATCATTAAAAAAGAATTCAACTTTAGAATTCCGAATATTACATCTGAATAATTTCAAAAATAATTAATATAACGAATTCTCACTTGTATCCAAAGGTAAAATTCACAGAGAAAAGAAATATGATGCCTAAATCGGATGTTCATATTGAAATTTTCCAATTATTTGCCAATTTCAGTGCTCTTATGAGCTTATGACTTTAGAATAAAAATATGATGGTTGATGGAAGACAATCGACTTCATTTTCAAATTCAGCGTCGACAAAAGCATAAAATTAATTTATTACAATTCCAAAAATCATATTTCTTTTTGCGGACTAATGTTATGTTTGTTAAATGTGATTTTGATAGTATATTTTCTAAATACAAATGATAAAATATTGTAGGGTTTACCCGGTCCACCTGGCCCCTCAGGACCATCTGGAGATCGTGGACTGCCTGGTATCCCTGGTATACAAGGAAGACCTGGACCACCTGGACCAAGAGGATCTGCTGTGAGTATTATTAAAACAAATATATAAATACACTTACGAAAATACTTAAAATAAAATAGCAATATTATTTAAATATTAGGTTTATATTGTAAATATATGGAATTAAACGCCATTAGTACAGAAATATCTATTTTAAGTTAGATATATTTGTAGTGAAACGAAAATATCCCAGAGAAATTTGCTTAAATTGGAAATATTTGCAATGAAATCGTTAAATTGCAGAAGTATTTATTTTAAATTGGAAGCATTGGCAATCAGGGTTCCTACCTTTCAAGTATTTCAATTACTTGTACCAGAATTTTCGCAAAGTAATATTTGCCGTGTTTTATATGTTTTTTAAAAATCTGTCTTCAACAATACATACTAGTTTTTTACGAAATTTCTGGTATTAAATTTTTTTTTAATCAACTGAATTCCTTGATTCATATTTATCAGTTGTGTAGCATCAGGGAATTTTGCATTATTTTACTAGCAGCATTATTATGCTCTAAATTTGACCTTAATTAATATCTCAAAGAGGAAAGGAAAGCCAGATTTAGTACATAATAATACTGGTACTAAAATGGGGCAACATCCCTTAACCCTGCATCACTAATAGTCAATTAGAAAGGATTGGTTTCAGGTGTGCACCATTGCTGCGACAACTTTCATACCAATATTGCCAAAAATAGCCAATATATAACCAATACAAACAATACTGTCCCAATATTGTTTTAAATTAAATACACAAGAAAGTAATTGGTGAATATGGTGAATGTAAAACATCAGAGCGAATTCAAAGATTTTTTTTTTTTTTTTTTTTTTTTTTTCCAAAAATGTAATAAGACTCCAAGCATTTCAGGGTTCGTACGATTCAAAGACTTTCAAGAACCAGAATTTTCATAGAGTAATATTTGGCTTATTTAATGAAAAAAATTAAATCTTCAGATTTAGCGACCAATACATTATGAAATTTCTGGTACTAAAACACTCAAAATTCTCCGAAATCTCTGATACGTACGAACACTGTATTTTGAGTAATTTAATTGAATATCTAAGCTTAAAATTTTTTTATAAAGTCTGTTATTATGCAGTGCAAAACAATTATTAAAATTCCTTTAACGCATTTAGGGAGAACGTGGAGCTGAAGGTAAAAGTGGAGCAGATGGACCTCCAGGACCTCCAGGCTTTCAAGGACAACCCGGACCCCCAGGAGCTCCTGGCGAACCTGGACCACCAGTAAGTAAATGAAAACATCCAACTTAAGCTTCAATCACACATATTATCGTATGATATGAAATATCCGTTATTGCCTCTGATTTACTTTGAACAGATACTTCGAGATGCATGCAGGATTATTTTCAATGCTGAACGGAAGCCGAAAATTTAAAAAAAATAACACTGAACAGTTGGTGGGAAATCGCCACTATGTTTAGAAAATAGTGTAAAACACGAGAAATGAGAACAACTATTTTTAGAGCACTCTAATTGATGGAATTCTAGTTGATATGCATGGTAGGAAAAAAACAGCGGTAAGTATATCATTGGTAAATTTACGAGAAATAAACTACCATACGATGGGTTGTCGATCGTTTTCAGGCTGAAAAAAAAAAAATCCCCATTATAAAAAAAGAGGCTGATATTGACTATAACAGTATAATATGTGTGGTAGCAGCTTAAAAAATGTGATTTCATAAAATACAGCCGTATTTTTAAATATCACTAATACATTAATAGTTATAAAAAATAGCTAAAACACAAGTTTTTATAACATTGTGTCTTATTTAGGGTCATCCTGGTAAAGAAGGTCAACCTGGTATTGCTGGAAGAACTGGCGACAAAGGACCCGTTGGACCACCAGGACCATCTGGCCCTCCTGGATTACAAGGAATTCAAGTAATAAGATTAACTTGATATAAATAAATCGGTTATGTTTAAAAAGTGCTTAAATCTACTAATTTATATCTTTACAGGAGAAACAAATAATGATGCGATGTAAAATGTTTAAAAAGTGTTTTTTTTTTTTTTTTTTTTTTTTTTGGGGGGGGGGGGGTGTTATACTATTAAACCTTAATAAATATATACATTTTGTGAACACTGAAAATCGGGAACACAGAAAAAATAGATTTTTAAGCTGTGGACTTGTTCATTTTTCAAAATTAATGATGAAAATTTTAATATTTCAAAGGTTCGTTACACGGTAATTGTATTATTTAACTTCGAAACCATATAAATACAAATAATGCATTTATAAAATCTTTTCTAAAAAATGCATTTAAAACTCAATAATATTTAAATAACTTAGTATTGGTAATTTTCTTAGTTCTTACTAAATATTTTGTTTAAATGTGAAATTATTGGATTATATACTTATATTAGCCAAAGCATTAAGTACTTATTTCTGTTTCTAATTAGGGACCTCCTGGACCATCAGGCCCTCCAGGTCCTACTGGGGAAAGAGGAGAAAGAGGAGAAACTGGTCCACGGGGGGTTTCTGGACCCCAAGGTCCCAGAGGTCAACCTGGTGCTGTAGGACCAAGTGGTCCTAAAGGAGATAGAGGTGAAATCGGAGAGAAGGGAATGAAAGGTCATCGTGGTCTTATTGGATTACAGGGTATACCAGGATCACCTGTAAGTTTATGCTAGTTTTATTAAGATTTTTATACATTAACGTGAATTCAGTTTTAAAATAATATTTAAACCGATGTGACATTACTGACACAATCTTTATTTTTAGGGCCTTCCAGGTGATAAGGGAATGACAGGACCACCTGGGCCTCCGGGAATGTCTGTAAGTGAAAGATATGAACTACAAAATAAAAAACTTAAAAAAATGTTTTATTTTGTTTGATTTTTTGCACTGGGATAGTTAGTTTTATTATTACATTGACGTAAATAAATATTTTTCAGGGTCCCCCTGGTCCTAAAGGTCCACCAGGAAGAGATGGTAGCCCAGGAAATCCTGGAATTATGGGACCACCTGGCCCACGAGGAAGTGCAGGAGAGTCGGGAAAACCAGGCCCAGTTGGACCTCCTGGACCACCTGGGCAGCCTGGACCGCCTGGAGAACCATTTGGATACGAAGCTAGTGCTCTTGCAGCCCTGTTTAGTCAAGGACAAGTAAAGGTATGGAAATCAACAAGATAAAAACTTAATTATTAAACCTTTTTATGCTTCAAATTTTAGATCGACAGTTTTAGATAAAAATATTTAAGGGTGTTTGTTCTCAACTGCTCCGCTCAACAAGCGCAAAAGGTTTTGACGCATTTACAAATTCGTTTTTTAACAGAAAGTTAAAAAATTGGAATACCTGACTATGGAAGCGATTTCGAATCGAACTTAGTTTTCCATTTTATGATAGTTAAATTACCTATCCAGTTCTAAGCTATTTCGATCACGTGATCATCCGTTTTTCTCCTGCTTTTCGAGCGGTTTTACTGCTTTCGCCCGGAAATGTGCTCAAAAACGTCAACTTTGAAGCCTTGTTATGAAATATCTATTGCGTTTATGAAAAAACTGAAAATTGAGTGCAATTATACAGTTTCTGAATAACAACCCCTGCTATTTCTATGCATTTCCGAACAAAAATAAATTAAAGCTTATGTCGCAAAGTTGCCCTTTTTGATTTAAGAACACCCTTAAAAGAGAAATTTAAATTTCAAATCCACAGTATTATGTCTCTATTTTGTTAACATTATAGCAAGGTAGTATTTTGTTTCAATTTAAAGAAATCTGTCTTCTGTTCTTGTCTGTGAGATTTAAAAACGAAATTCCCGTCATTCGCATAGACCTAATGCAAAAAACAGTTTTATTTTAAGTATTGAACTAAAATAAATCAGAGCACTGTAAGTATTGCGGGCTAAATAATTATTTACATCTTTATATATTGTGAAATTTTATTTACAACTATTTACATCTTAAGATAATTGTATAATTTCATAAAACTCTAATTAATCATTTAATTATATTTCTAAAAGCTTAAAATAATGAATAAGACGGATTATGAAGCGGTATACATCATTTATTTATTCGGAGGGGAAATTATTTTTTAGAATATAGTTGAATGCACGAAATATTTCCTTTTCATATAGTATTGTTCAAATTTTTCATCAAGTTAGAAATTTCTTTTTTTTTTTTTTTTCATAAGTATGCATACAGCATGTTCAAATGTGAAAATGTGCATATTATACTTTGTCTGAATAAATATAAAACAGAAACATGAGAAAAGGAATATTAATTTCAAACCTTATTTTTTTTCCATAATGCATTTATTAAAAAGTATTTAGGCTTAAAGTATTTATCTTAGTTTGATTGAAATATTAACTGTTTATTATGCTTATAAAGGAAAATGAGTTAATTTAATAAATGTATAATATGCTTTGACGAAAGTTACCAGATGCAGAGCTGCCAACTTCTACGCCTATTTAAATCATATAAACATGTTTGGAACCACAAAAATGTTTTAGTAAAATGTATGTCAAATATATTCAATGTTATGCATTACAGCACACATTGTGAATCATTTACTAAAATTTCTGTTTCTAACTTGTTTATTTGACTCTAAATAGGCGTAGTAGTTGGCAGCCATGCAGATGTTAAGATCACCGATTTGTCTAACCCAGTAGCGGTTAATAGAAGACCTAAAGTAGAAATAATCTTGCAGTAGCTAGCAACCAGCTATCAAAAAATAAAACAAAATTCCAAATACTGTTACATTTGCTTCAAATTTTTTGTTGCATAAGAGTGAGAAGCTTCGTTATTTTAGATTCTCCACAGTAAATGTGTCCGTAAAAATTAAATCTGGAAAAATTATTGTCTACACGAATAAATATTTTCTCACCGTTGCCATTTTCTATATGCTTCCAAAATTAAAACTATGCGATAAACGTGCACTGAAATGATTATTTAAATAATAAAAAAGCTGTAATCAGTGTTTGCACACTTCTACCACTAAATTTTAAGAATATTTTCGAAGTGTTTTACAGCAGAAAAATACAGCAAAACCTGTGAATGAAGGTGGGGATTACGAATGTTGTGGTTTAAAAATTAAATATAAATTTTCTTATTTTTAATAGTGGTGCCAGAGTCCTTGGAAATTCCAAGGAGTGTGCGAACCTTGTTTGTAATGGAAAATTTTATTAGAATTTAAAGAACTTATATTACAGAATTTGATTAAGTTTTTACTTTAATTTTCAAAAATTACAATTATTATTAATGTGGAAACGCTTTACCAAAAACATTGCATTATCATGAAAAACATAAAACAACAGATGAAGTATTATTAAATTCTCAACCCCACTGAGCATGGAGCGTCACTCCCTAATAAAAAGAATTATTTTAACCCTTTGAGCTCTGCTGGGGGAATTTCTTCGAAATACACAATTGCCACATTGGCATCAGTATTTTACAAACAAAAGATTCGGTTTATAATATTCGTGAAAAAATAAATAAATCTATTTTCAAATAAAATTGGTCGCATATTCTGGTGTCATTGTGACATTTGAGCATTAAAATTACGTGGAAAGAATTTCACCCATCAGAATTCAAAGGATTAGATGAATTTGACAATATTTGCAAGATTTTTAAATTTATAATTTTTTACGTTGAGAGTTTTTGCTAACTACATCAAGACTATTTTCTTCCTGTGGTGTTCTAGTAAATATCACTCTATTCGGCAAATCGTTGTACCGAACGACCGAAGATCTCCTTATAAGACGAACAATTCCGAGAATATTTGGAAGAAAAAAAGGATTTCAATTTTGATATCCACATGTTCTAATAACATATTAGTCAATCTATCTGAAACGATTATAATTTTACAAATGGTCAAATGCGGCCAAAATGTGGTTGTTTTAATTCCTCACTTTGTCACTATCTGTTGACATCTTGCTACTCCTCTCTGAAGTTACCATGACTTCTTTTTCAGTCATTTTCAACTCATGAGGACGATAAGAGTTGGATTTCTGTTACGGAGCATTCACATTTTGGCGAAATTTTTGCTATTAGCATAGTTGCCAACTTTTACGCATTTTTCCTAATACAAACATTTTATAGTAAATATTGTCTTATTTAATCATCGAAATGTTAAGATTAAACAAATGGAAAATCTCTGTACAATTTTAGTGGTAGCAAAAATGCGTAAAAGTTGGCCAGCTATGTATTAGGATGTTTTTGATGTTGCTGTTGTTTGTTTTACTTTTTTGCTTACATAAAATCTCTGTTTTGAAGGGACCCGATCCTCTGCTCGGCGATGAACCAAGTAAACTTTTAAGTCCGGACACACCTTTGGAAGAGAAAAAGAGGCTAGTATTTGAATTCTATGATCGTCTTATACAAGAGTATGAGGAGTTCCGCAAACCAAATGGTGAAAAACAGACACCAGCTACCACCTGCCGTGATTTGTCTGTGGCCCATCCAGAGTTACAGAGTGGTATGATTTCTTTGATTATGATTTTTCTAAGCAATGTGAAAACTTGTAACTTTGTTCTCTAGCCTATTTCTGAGCAACTGCAACATGGGTATTACTGAAGGCATTCTTGACCCAATGAGTTAACCCCTCGGAGAAGAGCAACCGGTATACGTGCTGCAAAAGATGCTCAAAATTCTTGATTATTCACTCTAGTAAATTTTCATTGTAAATTTTGCCTTATTTAATACGAGCATTTTCCCAATTCAACTAGGTAAAAATTTCCATTAAAAAAATCGGTGATAAAATATTAATAATGCTGTAAAAGACGTTCGTTCCTAAGGATTTGAGAAAAATACAAATTTGAGAAAAATACAAAAGTTACCAGATGTTAAGATCACCGGTTTGCTTAGCCCAATAGCGATTGTAACTTATAACGATAGAAAGGTCAGTTGCTGGTGCAATATTAAACTCTTAAGGGTGTATTTCGATTCAAACTGCTTATTTTCCGATTTATTTTTGAATTCATTTTTGCTCTCAAATACACCAAACTTTCAAAATCTCTTATTTGGAAAGTACACAAGGTGCCGTGATTATCGATTCTTTGATAAATGCAGAAAATATTGTTAAAAAAGCAATCAAAAACGGCATTTCGTACCGATTTTTCCCAAGCGCGAGATCTGGGAACGAAAAAAAGGGTCATACTGATAAGGTAATTGTTTATAACTCAAATTCTAATGAATTGAGTGTAAAAAGACATCACAGGACACCCCATACGTCCCATCAAGAATCCCCTCAGAAAGTTTCATGGTTCTACTTTTAAAAATGTGTCCGAAATTGTATCGGGAAATTTCGAGCTGTTGAATGTGGAAAAGCGTTTTTTCGAATACACCCTTAACTTATCTAAGTTAAGGTCCTATACATATTATTCCAATTGCTTTGATAGCTTGTTTCAAAAACGACACCAAGTTATTCCGATGACTTTACAAGATCAAGTTGTCTTCGAACAAATTTTGGCGAACTACAATATTTATTCAAATTAACACGCTTAAAGTTAAGTTTCTAAATTCTGATTAATCTAAATTTATTATGTAAAAAGTAATATTATTAAAACTTGCTTGTTTTAAAAAAATAAATAAATACTCTATGTTTTTAAAAATTAAAAATTTTATGCTTACATTACCAATATTTATTTTATGTCAATAAAATTATAGATTGGTGTCATTAAGCAATCAATACATTAAAAGTAAATGTAAAAATACGTTTTATTGGTAGAATAAATGAATACTCCTACCGGAAGTTTTATAAAAAGGAAAACATAATCCATAATTCAAGCCTACTATCTTAGTGAGATTGTTTGCAAGTTTATTAAATATTAGTGTTTCCAAGTATATTAGATGGATTCAAGGTTTAGTGAATGTTTTGCAAATAAATTTCGTGGTCGTTTTCGAAACGTCGTCGCTGGCATATAATGCGGTAATATGATATGAGATAATATTTTATCCGTACAAAGATTATAGATTCCATTATTAAAGAAATAGTGCTGCCATCTCATGGGTATTTGTATAAATACTCTCTTTTCAGATTTAGTTTCAATGCTATAAATGGTGGTTTCGTTTAGCATTTTTCATTATTATTTTATTAGCGATTGATATGTTAAATAGTCTTAAGCAAGTAAAAATACTTTTAAATTTAGTGAGCAATAAAATTGGGAATATATTTTCTTGATTAATATTTATTTATGAAAACTTTCAGTTGTTTAGTTATTGGTGCAGTTTAAATTTTTATTTCAGACATTGCAGGCAATAATTTGGAAAGAAAAATAGTAAAACAATCTCTAGCACATATAGTAATAAGTTCAATATTTAGAAAATGTGTTAGATTTTTTTATGCATTTTGGGAAAGAGGTCATTTAAAAATGTGAGTGGTTGAGTTTATTAATGCTAAACTGTGATATGCTTAACAGAGCTGCAAGTTTGCCCCACCCCTTTTTTCGAAATTCACACCGGAAATTTTGAAAGAAGAGTCTCTAGTGTATGTACTCACATAACTTCTGTCATTTGATTTAGCTAAAAATGCTATTTTTATTTTCTGACACAAATTCAAATTTTCTGAATAAAAATGGAGACAAAACTAGGAATTCCTATGCTCATAGATGCCAACATCTCTTAATTATACCAGAGTCGGAAATATGACAAACTCGTTTTCAACAGAAAATTTTATTTAAGCGAAAATTTTAAAACGAAATATAAAATGCACCTTACTGAAAGAGAACATATTTCCTTAAATATTTTTTCCGGTAAAAATAAATAAATAAATATTTGTCTTGGACCAGACACGAAATAATTAACAGATGTTGGTATCCATGCTGATGCTATACAAGATGTCACAAAAATAATAATACAAACTCTTGATGAAGAGTAATATATAAAAAGTTTTTCTGTTGAAAACCAAGGTTGCAATTGGCTTATTCTTCAAAAATGCAGAGTGCGAGATTTCGATAGAGATTTTTGTACATAACTTTCAGAATAACAAAAACATTTTCGAGATATTTTCAACAGATATACTTTGCTTTCACTGAAACGTGATGATACCACTAGAAGGTCTGGAAATGGATATCATTCATGTTCAGTCAACACTAATCTAAATCCTCTTTAACACGTTGACTGCCGACTACGAGATAACTCGTAGGTTGCGTTCTTTTCTAGGAAGCCAACTACGAGTTATCTCGTAGTCGAATGTCAACGTGCTAATTCTATTTTTTCTAAACAGCACCACTTTTAAAAAACACATATGCTTGACACATCCTTTAACAACATTTGCAAGATAAATCAACTTTAGGATTTATATTAGGAAAATACTTGTGGGAATTTTTAATAATATAATGTGACTAAATCAAATTGCCATTTTAGGCCAGATTTATGAAAATTGCCGTGGCATTCAACGTGTTAATTCCGTGTGTAGCTAATAGAACTTATGGTGGTAACATACACTGGATTAAAGGGCATTTTGACCATTTCTCATAATTCCATCACATTTTATACAAAGAATTGTTAATCTGTTGCGAATTTTCTTAAAATATTTTCTTTTGGAGAATCCCAATCTTTCTGTGAAAAATATTTTAAGGAGGTGAAAGGGAGTATAGAAAAATTTGTGGAATCAAATGTATATACAATAAACTCTCTATAAGACGGACTCTGTATAAGAAATCTGTGTAACTCGGAAAGATTTTCAAGCCCTTACGAAATCACAAACATGGAGTAAAAAAAAAAATGTATCTAAGGCGGAATATTATCTACTACGGAAAATGTTCTCGGTCCCGGTAAATTCCGCCTTAGACAGAATTTACTGTATTTTGTTTCATTTAAAACAACTAATTGACAACATTACTTTTATTTTAATAAAAATATATATATTGATGGCATAAATAAATCAATAAAATGATAACAATATATTTTATTATTATACGCAAAGTTTCAGTTATAGGGGAATATTTTTTAATGCTACATTGCACCACTTTTACAAATCAAAAATCTTTTACATACACTTTGAGAATATTTACAAGAGAAACATACTACGAATAAATAGTGGTGCAAATAGAATATAAAAATATATTCGCCTGTAATTGCAACTTTGTGATACCCCCACGTCAAGTTTATAGCCCCATACTTCAACAGCAATGAAAATGTTAATTATTACCACTAAATTTTTATAGTATTCCTATCCTTATTTAATGACAGAATTTCTAAATAATAAGGAAAAAATACTTTTAAAATTTAGTGATGAAAATCAGTCATTTGTAGCACCCTGCTTTAATTTACATACTGTAAACTTTGATTTAAGAATATTTTAAATACTCATTTCATTATATCATTATTTTTTATTTATTCATTTTTTTAAAGAAATGTAATTGAAAATAGTAACAGTGCATCTTGCATTGAAAACTTGTCAAAAAAATGTCGTTTTTATTTTATTTTATTTGTTTACACCTTATGATATATTCATTAATGTACATTCATATACATTATGTTTGATAACAATTTCTTTTTATAGGTATTTACTATATCGATCCTAATCAAGGGGATCCTAAAGACGCTATTCAAGTATATTGTGATATGGAGAAGAAAGCTACTTGTATTGTTGCAAAACCAGAACAGGTATTGCATTTTGAATCATACCCGATCGAAATCTTTTCATTCAGAAATAAATGTTTTAGAATTTTAACTTATCATTATAGTTAAAACTTGTAAAAAAACTACGATATCATGCAAATTATGTCCTGATAATATGTATTATATATTAATGGTGATGATAAATAAATGGTAAGCTTTTTGGGCCCTTTATAATAAATTTTATTTTTAAAAATTTCTGAAAAATACGTTAATTTTTTAACGATACCAAAATTTTAAGCATTTTTTTTCTTCACTATTTTATATCCTTTATTTATTTATTTATTTAATATATTTTCTTTTTCATTTTATTTATTTATTTATTTTTGCTAAATAAAAATTCGATAATGGGGGAAATTTCATAGTTTCGTCCTAACAGATCGCAAATTTTATAATTTAAAAAAAAGAAAAAAAAAACAGACGTAAAAGAAAAAGCTGTGCAAGGCTATATGTTAATGAGAAAATGTACTATTACGTAGACAAAGGGATATAAATTGCATTTGAAAACACTTTTGGACTTAAAATATGAGTCCAATGCACATTTTAAAATTATATATTAAAGAAAAAGAAAACTTAGTTGTATACTAATTTTCTAATTTTAAAAATATATACAAAGAGATCTACACAGGTTAGTAGCTCAGTGCAAACATAAGAAGTCAGTAAATGTTAGTTGAAAAAAAAATCTTGAATTTTTATTGCGTGTATAATTTTTGTCTTAATTTATACATCTTTCAATAAACTATTTTCATTTACAATCCTTTTAAAATATAATTTTATGATTTTAGATTCAGAAAAAGAATTATTTTATTGGAAAAGTTCCTGAAGCTTGGTTCAGTTCATTTGAGGGAGGATTCACTGTAAGAAATTTAACATTGCTTAATTTTAATATATAAATGTTAATTAAAATAGGTTAAAGCACATTAATTTAATTTTGATAGATTTACCTTATTCTGTATATTATTCAATATGTTAATGTTACTTATTTGTTTATTTATGTTTTTAGTTCAGCTACAAAGCCGATCGTATACAACTCAGCTTCCTTCAATTACTAAGTAAAACAGCTGAACAAAATGTAACAGTCCATTGCAAAAACATGGTAGTATTTAAAGATGCTAAACGAGACAGTCTGAAGAAAGCAGTGAAACTTATGGCTCATAACGATCTCGAGTTAGTTGCTGATGGAAACCCAAGGTTTTCCTTCGAAACAATACAGGATGACTGTCAGGTAATTAAGATATTACTAATTAATCATTATGTTTTATCTAATAATATTGCAATACATAGGCTGTGATACAGTCACATTTCTTGCTGTTTTCGAAACATGATTAACCCTTTCCGGCACGGGCAAAATCTGTAAGTAAAATGAGAAAAATCGACTGCCACCGGAATTCACAAACAAATTTTTCAGATATTTTGAAATCCCTAATTTAAGCTTTTCTTGTAAAAGCAAAATTTTACTAAAATATTATTGGTTCCGATTGCAAGTTTGGAATAAAAATCAGGTATCCCAGACCGGGCACAGTGTGCCGGAAAGGGTTAAACAATCAGAAGCCCAAGTTTTGTGCGAAAATAAATTGTGTAAACAACGTTTATAACATTTAATGGACATGCATTTCTTTTTTCGAAACTGAATATTACCTTTAATATCTTCATTAAAGCACAAATACATGTATTTGGATAGATACTTTCTGTAACCCTTTGAGCTCTGGTGGGTAAATTTCTTCAATATTCCAAATGTCTCATTGGCACTCCTATTTTGCAAAGAAAATATTTGGTTTACGATACATACGAAAAAATGCATTAAACCTTTTTCAAATAAATTTTGTCAAATATTCCGGTGCCATTGAGACACTTCGGAATTAAAATTTAGTGGTAGAAAATTCCTCCATCAGAACTCAGATCCCTTACGTTATTCGCAAATTCAGGGTTCTCAAATGATCCGCCAATTGAATTCTAATATTTTCTTAGAAAATTTTTCTTTTTAGGTTTTCCTTCAAAATCGCACAGAAATTAACTTCAAGAGAAAGTTCTAGCGCAAATGAAATGTAGAAACCTACCATGAAATTTTTTGTAAAAAAAATATTGGTATTCAGTTTGCGGACCATTTGACAACCCTGCAAGTTTAAACACCTTTTTATTCTGGAGAGAGGAGAATCAAATAGATTTATAAAATAATCAGAGTTTAAAAGCCTCTGATAAGATAGTTTACAAGGCTTTCGTAGATCCTAATAAATATTATATTATTATATTTTGAAATAGAAATTTTAAATTTGGCTAATTTAAAATATAATGTGTCGTTTTAACAAGCAATATGCACTTAAAGAACTTTTTAAATCTCAGTTTAGTAACTATAGCTCTGTAGTTTGTATTACATTTTTTACATAAAGTCCTATTTCTGCTTAAGGCAGTTCTGACACATTCACGAGGTTATCTTTCTTCGTAAACTCACAAAATTTGCATTCCGAAATTACGAAATCAAAAGCGTTACTCATTTACCTGTAAAGAAGATGCCATTCACCTATTTTCGAAACAGAATAGTTTGCAAAAGTTCATCAGTAGAGGGAAATTGATTAGAACTCGATCATAATCGATTATATGACACCTTTATTAGGAAAAGAAAAACATTTTTCAAATCCTAATCACTTCTATACTTATACTTAACAATTTCAAATGTCAGAAAATTTTGAATTGCTGAGCAGAAAAAAAAATATTTTGAGACAGATGTTCTCAGAATGACAACAAATGATTTATTGAAACTACATTTTTAAATAACATAACATTAAAATTTTAATCAAATACCAGCCAAGTTTTTAAAAGTTTACTTCAAGTATATTGTTCAATTAGTTTAAGTATTTTAAAAATATTTTTAAACTTTTCTTTACAGAATCGAGACAGTAAATGGGCTCAAACGACTGTGAAATACACCACTGACAAGCCACAAAGGTTACCCATTGTCGACATAGGATTTAAAGATATCGGTCAAAGAAATCAAGAATTCGGTATAGACTTGGGACCAGTGTGTTTCTCATAGCACTGGTAAAGTTTTCTTATGTGATAAAGGTGTGTTCGGCTAACAAGTTTTAATTCTTGGCATGAGGCCAAAGAATCCATCAACCAATCCACTGCCAATATTTATCTCAACCATTTTGTGTTACATCATTTCAAGCTTCTGTTCATTTCTCGAGGACTTCACTGTTGATCTCTGCAATTCATGGCACTGTTTTTACCAAAATCAACCAACATTTAGTGTGTTGTCCGTGTTGTTTCATTGTAAAAAAAATTCCAAAGAAAATATTCACTAAAAATTTGTAAATTTCATAAAATATTTTCATGTAATAAATTATATTTTGTTGCTCTTTTTTCTATTTAATATGGTGTTTTTATTTTTCATTGTAATACATGAGTCTAAGAAAAAAAATTCGTGGAGTAACTCATACAATTTTAACACTAGACAAGTTCTGTTCGTAAAATGAGAAATTGTTGACTGACATCGGAATTTACAAAATACTTTTTTAGAAATTAAGAATTCCCTGATTTAAGCTGTCATTGTAAAAGGAAAATTTTACTAAAATATTATTGGTGCCGTTTGTATGTTTCGAATTAAAATTAGGTGTTGCCGGAGTGGTTAAATGCATAGGATAGAACGCGTTCCAAAAAATGCGCAATTCAAAGAATCAGAATTCATACCAGAAAAATCTAAATAGCAAATTGTTCTTTATTTAATTACGAATGGTCTGTCATTAAGTAAAGTGAAAATTGCTCTTTTAAATTTCTGGTGAGAATACGGAATATGTGAATAAAACCCCCAATAAATCGGAAACACTTATGGTATCGAAAATGACACAATATGCATTTAAGGGTTAACACTAGAACGCCCGAAAAAAGTCGATTCGACTCCAACCATGTAAAAAAATTTCATTTCGAGCCAGAAATTTTTTTCTCGAAATAAGCTAAATTTCAAACACGCAGATTTACGTTAAATAAATCAATTAAATAATTTCGAGTAAAAATTCTGGTGTGAAATATTATTATGAAACTTCAGTAAAATTTCCGGGCGTTCTAGTGTTAAGGGAATCCGGGACGCATTTCAAAATAATTTTCATGTATTGAGTTAAAATTTTGAATTTTTTTGTAGTGGTTAACCATATTATTTGTATACAAAATAACATGATAAAACTTCTCATATTTTTTTTAATTTAAATTTTAAAATTTATTAAAACATGGGGTAATTTAAAATCATTATAACTCAAAATATTATTTGTAAAATTTGAAAATATTTTCATTTAAATAAACAGAAATATCTAAATTTTTATTTTCGTTCAGCATTTTAAAAATATTATTTAAAAAAATATATTTGAAGTAAAAATTTGAAAAAAAATATGATGTAACTTTTATTAAAAATATCGTATTTTCAAAAGTAAATATATTTTTCAAAATTTCTGATTTAAAATTAAAGTAAAACAATAAAAGATGGCACGTTCCAAGTTTGAAGCATTTATCTTTTACGGTTCTTGAGTTATAAAAAATTTAAATATGAGAAATCGTGAAAAAACTCATCATGAAGAAAAACGCACTTTCACAAGAAATTCATTTTTATGACAACCATTGGTTGAAAGATAGGTTTTGAAAATAAACTAAAACATAATAAAAAGAATATTGCCCTGTAAAACTGATGGCATTGAGCTGACAGGCTACGCATACCAACTGTATATTATAGCCTTATATTTTCAAGGGTTAATTCCATTTTTTTTTTAATTACGGGGGGGGGGGCAGTTCCCTCCACTTCCCCTTTTTATACTTAATCATTGAACCCCTTAAACTAATCACAGATATGATTTATCATATAAGAAATTGGAAAAAAACTTATAATTCTGCATGAAAAACCCATTTATATCAATTTAGAGGAGGGGCATGAACCCCCCGTTCCCCCCTTTTTATACTTATCCAATGAACACCTAATACTAATCACGGAAGTACCTCATCAGAATGATCCTCCATCTGAATTTTGAACGAAAACTGATCATTCTGCATAAAAAAAAAACATTCATATAAGCTAAGGGGAGGGGCATTAGCCCCCGTTCCCCCGGTTATATATATCGAATGAACTCCAAAAACTAATCAGGGAAGCGCCTTATCAGAATATACATACATACAAAATTTCAAGTAAATCGGATATTTTTATCATGAGTTATCGCGTTACGCACGTACATACATACAGAACGGGCGGGCACATAAGCTCTCAGGCTATACTAGCTTGTGAGCTAAAAATTAATATTTCCTTTTTCAATCAAGATAGAAAGATGATTTAAACGTCATTTTAAGCATAAAAAACAGAGGTTTTCTTAATGCATTTTTTTTAATTTAAAGATTTTTGTGTTCCGGATCCCTTAAACCAGAAATGTCTTTAAAAAAGTATTATATACTGAGGAAGAGTCTAAATTTTTTTTGAAAAATAAGAAGGATGATCGTACCCACCAAAAATTGCAATAGTAAACCCGGCCGCAAGCCACCCATTTAACCCCTTGAGGGGTGATGGAATATATTTTATGACACCTAATTTAAACGAGATTCTCACCAGAAACTTTTAATGAAATTTTATATTTTTAACTTTGGCGGCAAAATGTTGAAACAGTGTCTTTTCTTATTTCAAAATAAAAAATTTCGATTTTTCCGGTGAGAACTCAATATTACAGACACATTATCATAGATGCCAACCTGACACAGATTATCCGTAACACGTGCGTTAATTTGACCCTGGTTTAATGAGTTTCGAACCAGAAATTTTTCAAAGAAATGAAATCAAGTATGTTCCGCTAACAATCTTGAAATTAAATTAATAAAGATTCATGAAATATATTTTCTGGTTTGAAATGACGTTAACCTGGATCAAACTAATCGAGGTATTACGGAAGATTAGTTGAAAGTTGGCAGCTATGCATTATTGCTTGCCCCTGAAGGGCGTTAATAAAAAATACATGGTGTTCTATCCTAATCCGATGATTGTGATAACTAATATAAAACAGAATGTAACGAACTGTCGAATGTTGCGAGTATCTTTAATACTCATTAGGTCGCTGGTTCAATTAATACTACTAATTACTTAAAAATTCTTTATATACAAACTATTTACACATTCTTTACATTTCGAATAAAGAATATAGATCCAGCAAAACACACGATAGGTCCGCTAAGATCACCGAAACCAAAACAATAACAAACGATATTCCAGTGTTGCCAAAACGGCAAACCTAAAGTACAGTAGAATGCGCCAAGGAGACGCACGGCATCCGAGGTTATGGTGAAGCCGTTACAAAAGAATGCGCCATGGAGACGCGATATACAAGACTGTGGTGAAGCAGTAACATACCGGCCCCCGTTGATATGTGCCAACATTCAACAATAATACTAAATGTAACAATAAACAATTGCAAATAATAGGAATTTCAATTCTACAATCAATAATACAGTATTTTCGATAAAATACAATATACTTCTTCAATATTATTACTTAATGTATTACTTAATATAAGTTTACCAAATGCAAATAGATAAGTTATAATACTAACAATAATTACACTTGAATAGTATGCAAGATAGTTATCAATTTAACACTCAATATATGTAACAATCTAATAAATTTAACAAGTTAATAATAGTTAATCAAGAATATATAGAGACGAAGACACGTAAGTTTACACTTATGTTACAAAGTTAAGCTACACTAATTATGAAGCTAAGAATTAAATATTTTAAATCTCAAATGAAATTGCTATACATAATAAACAGTTCAATACAAATACAATAATGGTAGCTATAATATCATTATTTAAATCTTTCAAAATAACAGAATTCATCAATTCTCTAAAGGAAGTGGGCAAACTTTAGAAACACTCCTCGTAACTATACCTGTTGATGTTTTTATATCTAAATGGATTGCCTTTGTGGCAAGACAAACAAATTGCAACGTAAATTTTATTATATATCCCCTTTCTCTGATTTTTATACTTAATCATAAAGGGTCCACAAAAGTCAACAGAACATTTTTGAAATGGCGGGCTAGGATTTACTCGATCAGCTGGCAAATTTCCCATAATTTGATTTGCCCCTATTGGTTTGTTTTTAAAGCACGTTACACATTTGTGAACTATTTTACGAGCCAAAGATCGCCCATTTATTACCCAATATTTTTGCCGGAGATGATGTAACAATGATTGTGGCCCTAAATGGAAAAATTTGGAATGAAAATATTAAAAAATCATTTCACTTATTTTAAGATCATGTGGTAACACTATAGGGTGTTTCCTCTCATAGGTCAGACTGGAATTGTCTAAACGACCTCCAACTCTAATTAAATTATCGGAATCTATATAAGGATTTAGAAATTTGAGTTTACTGTTACCTGAAAGGCTCCTCTGGTTTTTCATATGCTTAAGCTCTTCAGAGAAGGCTGAATACTGTACCTGTTTAATCAGAAAAAATTCTCCAAATCTCAATTCACTTGCAGATAAGGCACCACTTTTTTTCTCCTTACCCTTTCGACAATTATTTAGAAATCTAAAAATATAACTAGTAATACGAATTAATTTCAAAAAATTATTAGTTAAAGAGAATAAACAATTATGAAAACAGTTTTCAGTTCTAAGTGAAAAGTTACTGTTGATTTCAGTTCTAAATTCGGACTCATAGTCAGTGTTGTTTTCCAGTTTTACTGGATAATCTTCTGCATACTGAATTCTGTCCCGAAGAAAATTTGGTCCACTAAACCAAAATTTGCAGTTAGTCAGTTCTTTAGCATCTAGACCTCGAGATAGGACGTCAGCAGGATTATTTTCCGATGATACGTGTTGCCACTGATAAGAGTCCGTGAGGTCTTGTATAGCAGCCACTCTATTACTCACAAATGTTTTCAATTGGTGGGGAGATTTTCTAATCCATGCCAGTGATATTGTGGAGTCACTCCAGAGAAGAACAGTTTCTATTGGAATGTCAAGTGACGGTACAACTTTATGCATTAATTTTGCTAAGAGAAGACATGAGCACAGTTCAAGACGAGGGATTGTCACTGTTTTTATGGGGGATACTCTAGACTTGCTACAGAATAAATGTGCATCAGGAGAACCTTCAGTTGGTATATACTGGATGTATATGGCGGCTCCATATGCCAAAGAAGAGGCATCTGCGAAGCCATGTACGATTATGCGCTCTTCACGGAAAACAAATCTAGGAATTTTTAAATTTTCTAATTGTGAAAGAGTGGAAACAAAATCACTCCATTCTTTCGCTATGGAATCTGGTAATGGCTCATTCCAATCTATCTTAGCTAGCCAGGTTTTCTGCATGAAGATCTTAACCCTTGTTACTACAGGGCCAATTAATCCGAGTGGATCGAAGATTTTTGAAATCAAAGAGAGAACATCTCGTTTGCTATACAATTCCTTGTTATGAATCTTTAATTTATACAGAAAACAGTCACTTAAAGGTTCCCAGAGAACACCCAAAGTTTTTACTGAACTACAATCTGTTTGATCATCGAAATTATATTCGGTGGCAGCCATAGTATTAGGTTCAAGTAATTCTCGGTGGTTTGCACACCATTTGTGCAATTTCATATTTCCACGCTTCAAAAGTTTAATCAATTGGGACTTTAAAATTTTCGTCTTTTCGAGAGTCGATTCGCCGGAAAGAAGATCGTCTACATAAAAATCTTTTAAAACAACTGACGATGCTAGAGGTAAGTTTGGTTGCTCATCAAGAGCTAATTGTTTAAGAGCACGAGTTGCTAAATAAGGAGCATTAGATGTCCCATAAGTAACTGTATTAAGCTTATAAGTATTCACTGGCGCGTTAATACTGTCCTTCCACAAGATTCTAAGAAAGTCTCGTTGGGATGAATCAATTAATACCATTCTA
The DNA here is from genome assembly GCA_964019185.1 of Maratus speculifer. NCBI lineage: Eukaryota > Metazoa > Arthropoda > Arachnida > Araneae > Salticidae > Maratus > Maratus speculifer. Next base: position 369,465,804 of record OZ025293.1, read on the forward strand.
TACATTTTTTCTACATCCGCTGTGAATGCATATCGATGTTTTCGGAAACGTATCATAATTACAAATAATTCTTGTTGAGGAATTTTTCCTTTTAAAAGAATATCATTCAATGACAAACCAGATGTCGTTGGCGTTGAAGCGTTAAAAACGACTCGCAAGCGTGTTGTACTTTTTTCTGGCCTGTAGACCCCATGATGTGGTATATAATAAAGGTTCTTTACGGGTTTTGATTCTTTTACTAATTCCATATGATTTAAGTTTTTGTATTCTTCCATAAATTCCGAATAGAGAGGTTGCAAATTCGAATCCTTATCTAATCGGCGCCAAACTTGATCGAGCCTTTTTTCGGCTAGTTTTTTGGATTCTCCTAAAAGTGTAGCATCCTCCATAGGCATGCTAACAACATACTGACCATTGGAAGTTCGGTAATGAGTCATTTCAAAATGATTTTCGCAAAATTTCTCTTCATTACTAAGTGGAGAACTAGAATCATTAATATTTTCAATTTCCCAAAATTTTCTTAAGGATTCGTCTATTTTTTCATTGGTTAATAAACCACAATATTGGGAATCATCTGAGGAATTATTCACGACACCGCTAGCAACATATCCGAATACTGTTTCTTGAAATAACAAATTTTGAGATGAGCTGCGAATTTTACCCGATTTTAATAAATCGAAGAAACATTGCTCGCCGAGCAACAAGTCTATCCTCCCAGGGATATAAAATTCAGCATCTGCTAACTGGATATTTGTAGGAATATCAGCAATTTCTATATCAATAGGTGTAAGTGGGGTTATTTCTGCAATTTTTGGCACTACAAGAAATTCCAGTTCCCTTGTGAAATCTCTATTTTTATTTGAAATCACAGTTTTAATTTTATAATTTAATGTTGTGGTTGTGTTATTCAAACCCGATATTGGAGCAAAAACCTTTGATTTCTTTAAGCCCAATTTCTTTGCAAATTCAAGCGACACACAATTTATTTGGCTACAAGAATCTAAGAGAGTTCTTGCCTGGATAAAATTTCCTTTATTTGTTTTTATGTCAATAACTGCAGTTGGCAAGATAACAGTTTTATTTGAAGCAAATAAGCAATTAGAAAGATTTTGTGAGACTGAAGGCGTCGGACTTGATTCTAGGCGACGTACTGTCTGATCAACACCTGGTTTTTGAAAATGAGTTTCATTACTAGAACCAATTTCTTTATCTCTATGTAATAAAGTGTTGTGAGGGGATTTGCAATGTTTACATAAATGTTTCGAAACACAGTTAGCTGCTAAATGTGATTTGTTAAAGCATATGAGACAAAGTTTATTTTTTTTAACAATAGCAAATCTTTCACCAAAATTCATATCTAAGAATTTATTACATTTATATAGGGGATGAAATGAGTCACAAATAATACACTGTTTTTCAGAACTTGTATTTACTAAAAGGGATTTTGATTTTATTTCACTAGAAATTTTTGGTCTAGCTAAATTACTTCTATTTATGCTTTCGAGCGATTGGCTTCTTTTTTCTAAAAAGTCCATTAAATTGTCAAAACTAGGAACTTCAGATGTGTTTATTGACAATTCAAATTGTTTTCTTGTTTCCTTATCTAGCTTTTCTAAAATTATAGTTGTAAACAAAATGTCAGAGAGGTTATTTCTGTCAAATCCTAAATTATTTAGAGCCCTGATATTTTTGTTTATAACATCTAATAAACGCCTTAATTCTTTAGATGATTCATGTGTAATTTTTTCAAAATCTAGCACAGCCTTTAAATGTACATTGACAACTATTCGTTTATTTTCAAATCTATTTTCTAACGCTTTGAATAACGAATCAAATGTATCATCTGGAGTTTCTAATAATTTAGCATCATTCCTTAGTGCGGAATGCAAATAATGTAATTTTTGAACATCAGTCAATTCTTCATTATTTGTAACAATATTATTAAACTCTATTTTAAACATGTTCCAGTCTTCATATTTCCCACTAAATAGCGGAAGTGGTATGTCAGGTAATTTAATTTTACTGTTACTTATCCTTAATTCCGAATTTTTTGTTTCTTTTTTATTAGAATATAATAATTGATTGAAACTTACCTCTAGCTTTTCGACTCGCTCTTCCATTTCGACGAATGAAGCTTCAATTTCTGTTAAATCATGATCTTCTGGTGCTGTTATATAGTAATCACGATGAAGTACATCGATATTTGTAGACAGTTTTTGAAGATTCTTGATTTTCGTTTCAATTTGAATTCTAGACAATTCATCGGTTTTTTCATTTAAAGAATTTTCTAATCTTGTTAACTGGGCTTTTAAAGAGCCTCTAGTCCTATTCAAGCTAATTAACGAAGCCATTTTAATTCAAATAGAACAAGGAGAACAAGTTCGAATTAAAAACGAAAGTCCTACCGGCGAGCGGACCAATAATGTAACGAACTGTCGATTGTTGCGAGTATCTTTAATACTCATTAGGTCGCTGGTTCAATTAATACTACTAATTACTTAAAAATTCTTTATATACAAACTATTTATACATTATTTACATTTCGAATAAAGAATATAGATCCAGCAAAACACACGATAGGTCCGCTAAGATCACCGAAACCAAAACAATAACAAACGATATTCCAGTGTTGCCAAAACGGCAAACCTAAAGTACAGTAGAATGCGCCAAGGAGACGCACGGCATCCGAGGTTATGGTGAAGCCGTTACAAAAGAATGCGCCATGGAGACGCGATATACAAGACTGTGGTGAAGCAGTAACACAGAAGTATACTATAATGAAACTTTTAATGGACATTCTCACCTTTGTTTTAAATATGATAATACTAAAAAAGAAGTGGTAGAAGTTGCCATTATACGTGCCAACAGTATGCCTTAGACGCTTCACATTTTGGACTGTGATTATCAGCTCATAGGGTACCAACAATTGCGCCAGTACCCTGTTTTTCCAAAACTTTTTGTGATACTATCACATTTTATGCAAAACAATATATCATTACATTTTAATTGCAATATTTTTATTCTTTACAAAATTATTACCGACAAGTCGACTTCAGTTAGGGTTAAGTGCCCTGTATTTGTGATTAAAGTGATTTGCTATCTCATGATTTATGATCATTTTTGCTTAACTGAATGAATACTATAATTCCTCTTATTTTGCAAAACCAAATTAGACTTGCCTTGTAAGTCACGCTCAAATAAAAGTTAATTCCATCAATTAGAATTTTTAAATCAAAATTCTGGTGTACATATTGTTTTTTTTTATAAAACTTGAGTGAAATTTCCGGTTCCTCCAAGGTTAAACAATAAATTATCCAGATAAAAAACAGGTGAGCTTTAAGATGCCCAAAAAAATCTTTGCTTTCTGGCAACATTGAGAGCTGTGGTCGATCTTTATGCGAAATCGAATCTGTGTAAAACTTTTTATTTTTATTTTTTATAAACCTGAATGAAATTTCCGGTTCCCCTAAGATTAAACAATAAATAATCAAGCTAAGAAACTGGTAGACTTTTGGATGACTAAAAAATCTTTGCTTTCTGGCAAAATTAAGAACTGTGATAGATCTTTATGTGAGACTAAACCTGTGTAAATCTCCTTTTTTTTTTTTTTTTTTTTTTTTTTTTTTTTTCTGTTACGAATTAAACATATATTATTTTTCTTTATTGAAGGAAAAGGTTGAAATAAAACCTAAAGTTAAAACGTAATAATATATCGAGGGCGCAAAACCATAGCAGACCAAGTCCATTTTGAAAAAAAAATCTAACATAGTCCATTTAGAAGGAGCATAAAATCTGTTTTATTCACTCCCAGAGTGAACCAAGTTTATAAACAGATGTCATATATGAGAAAGTATGTGAAAACAGACTTAATTCACTGTGAGAGCAGCTAAAATAAATATTGCACACCTTATGATTATTATTAGCTGCCCATAATTTCCGAAAACGTTTCCTAAGAGACTTTAAAATTCATGAATCAGTTCTCTTTTAAATTCATTTCATTTTGAGTAACAGAAAAAAATGTTTATCATTATCATTAAATTACATTTCATCATTAATTTCATTTAAATTACATCAATTTCCCATAGTCTGATATGTATATCTTCCAAATATGAAGACATTTCATCCACTACTTCTCTCGCTAGGGTGTCGCAAACAGGGATACTTTAATTTGAACCACCCTGTATATAGGACTATGTTTCACAAGTCGAAAATAGTTTTCATTAATTAATTATCGTTAAAAACTAAAGTTTTACCGCCGTCTCGGATATTAATTACTCTAAGATCATTTTATAGAAAATCGCATGCTCTTTCAGAAAAAAAAGGCATGACAAACTTTATTCTGCCGGGAAATTCTGTCATACCTATTTTAAAACTGCGGACGGAAAATAATGAGAATTCTATTTCCTATGCATCTGACGTTGAGCATCAATTGTCGGGAAATGTCGGGGATGGAGTCAGTTTGAAAAGTAATGTTCTGCACTTAAGGTTAGTTCAGATCACATTCTGTGACGAAAAGACAAATTATTTTATAGATTCCTTTTTTAAAAGCCCTGTGGTCACTTGTGAATTTTTTTATTGTTCTTCATAGATTTGGAAACAAAGTCCATCAAAGAAATTCTCTAGAATGAAGGTGATAAAAATGTCAAGGAACTTTCTCCATCAGGGACCCTCTTTTCTTGCAACATGACAAAGAATGCACACATTAAAGAAACCGAAAAAGAGCCGCTCCCTCTGAATGGACATTTATGATCTGAATGGACATTTAAGGTGCAAACAGATACACCTACTAACTGTTATCAGTTGCGGTATCATTTATTGTGGCGACACAGTGTTTTTTTACCTTTAAGGAGTTTTAAAGGAAGAGGACTGATGTCTAGCAAAACAGGAATCTCTCCCTCCCTCAAGTAGGGTTGAGCTCCTTATCTCCTAAACCATTGTAGATATCCCCTCATTCTATTGTGAATAAAAAGCGCAGAAGTGTTCTAAACAAAGGATTTCCCAGAATTCATTTGAAAAATGGCAAAACAAGCGTGTGCTCGGAGCATTAGATTCATCGAAAACTTCGCACTGGTAAAATACTGACGTTCTGTGTGTGAGTAAGGTCACACCCATAATACAGCAAACGATAGAGCAGAGATATGAGATAAAGTTTTGCATAAAGTTCAGGGCTCCCAAGAGGTCCGCGAACTGAACACCAATATTTTTTAAAAGAAAATTTCATAGTAGGTTTCTATAGTATTTGTGCTAAAACTAGCCTCCGGAGGCGTTTTCTGCAAGAAAAATATAAAACGAAAATATTTCTAAGAAAATACTGATGTTCAGTTGGCGGACCATTTGGGAGCCCTGGAAGTTGATCAAATCGGTCTGTGACACCATAGAACATGTTGAAGCATGTATATGATGCTGAAAGTTTGTCAGAAATGTACAGGGAGTACAAGAACTTCAAGAACTGCCGCAAGTTCGTCGCATGTGAGCAGCTCGAAGAACGCCCATCAGCATCACGAATGGAAGACAACATAGAGCGAGTAAGGCTGTTTTCAGACAATATTTGCTTCAAAAACTCATAAATTCTTTCCCGCGCTTTCTTTTCCAAAAGCTCTGTTTTCAGCGACAAAAGAAAGGGGTGGTGATAAACATGGTTTGATATTCTCCATTGACTTCTGATTTGTCAATGAGCTACAGACTTACCGTAATTTCCTGCGTATAGTTCGCGGATCAAACAATCATTTTTCGACACAGAATTTTTATTAAATAAAATATAACTTTTTAGATTGCCGTAAATATTTGCCTTCAATTACAAAATAAAATTTCTGGGTCGAAAAAGAATTGTTTGATCCGCGGATTATACGCAGGAAATTACGGTACCACGTTAAAGAAAGTTACTGACCATATCAAAGAAAGCAACTGACCACATCAAAAGACTGCTACATCAAGATGCAGTCTATTCGCAGATTAAGGGATTATCAGAGGTAGAGGACAAGGGTCATCAGTATCCGATGGAAGATTGTCATCAGCTGGATCCTCCATGATGACGATGTGAAGGCTCACACCGCTTTGTTGGTGATGAAGTATCTCGCTAAAAAACAGTCGCCGTGTTTTCCGAACGCTTCAAATTCAGACGCTTTAAAGGTCTAATTTGGAACCTTGTGACTTCTTTTCCTTACCACAAGTCAAGAAGTTCCTTTAAAGAACATTACTTTGGCACCGTAGAAACAACTTAAATAGGCGTAACCGCAGGTCTACACAGCACACTGGAAGACCCATTTGAGCAATGTTTTGATCAGTGAAAACAACGATGGATTCGCTGCATTTATGCCAGTGTCCTATTTCGAAAATATTTAAAAGTATTTTAAATGAGGTCTAACTCACTTTGAAGTCGTCTATGAAATTTTTAAAACAGTCATGTCATTGTAATAAGGGCATGTTAGGATGTTTAAGATCATTTCCTACTGGAAGTGGAAAGCATATTCTAGCCCTAATTTCCTTCACAGCTCAATAATTTATGGTGCAACAGATCAATATGTTTTTTTAAGCTGCCGTTTTAGTATCAGTCCATTTTAGATTTACCACGTCACTAAAAGCTAAACATTTCTAAACCATAGCAAAGAGTGACGAGTGGTCGGGGAAAAAACGCAGTCAAGAAAGGTGTTAAATACGATAATTTTGTTAAGGAGAAATTCACCTTGCTCAATCGTTTTATATTATTCCAAGTATTTTCTATCAGAAAATACTGGTAATATCTTATTTTATTGACCTTTTTTTTCTTCCTGAACACTCGCCACCCTGTAGCATTTTCATCATCATGTTTTAGAGATGTAAATAAAGGTTTAGGATCTAGCGAAGATGTTTTATTTTATTTTATATTATTTTATTTGGCTATATTTACAGAATACTTTCTGGAAAGAAATTTGTAACGTTCTCTTCTCGGAAAAAATTACTTTTTTTTCCCTTGAGGAATCCAATAGTTTACCGGCTTAGGTCAATGCAAACTTTAAGTGGTTAATTTTCCTTTTTTTTTTTTTTTTTTTTTTTTTTTCGCCGATGAGTGTATTTTCTGTTGAATTTAATCCTTTCATGTTTAACATTTCTCATTAGTTGAGATGTCACCAAAATAATAGAAAATGTTGAAAGATGTAAACTTTTGAGCTGAACACATTAGGTATTTTAAAGGTATTTTGTTTTCTAAACATTTATTTTGCCTTTGATGTTTACTTATTGGAACTATCTAATGCATATTGATTTTCAATATACCAGGTTTTTAGTTTCTCACTACATAAACAGCAGTTTTTTCAATTTCTTAGTAGGTCTATTTGTGACGTCACCGAAATTCTAGTATATGTTCAAAGATATGTAAGCCTTTGAGCTGTATACAAAAAGTACTTTAAAGTTTTTTATTTTGCCTTATGATGTTTACTTACTGAACCTATCAAATGCAAGATCGTGTTCAATACACCAAGTTTTTATAGTTTCTGACTATATAACCAGTAGCTTTTTTCATTATCCCAGTAGGTCTACTTGTGGAGTCTGATAAGAGATAAAGGATAAGAATATTCAGCCCTAAATTGTTGATTTTCACCACTAAATTTTCGTTCGTTCCACTAAAATTTCGTTGTTTTTTAAAATCTCAGAAATTCTGTCATTAAATAAGAAGAGAAATACTATCGTAATTTCTGGTGTATAAGCCGCAGATCAAACAATTCTTTTTCGACCCAGAATTTTTTAAGAAACAAATGTAACTAGTTAGATCGCCGTAAATATTTGTCTTCAATCACTAAATAAGATTTCTGGGTCCAAAAAGAATTGTTTGACCCGCGGCTTGTACACCCGAAATTACGGTATTAAAATTTATTAGTAGTCATTTGGGTCGAAAAATTCTCATCCCTATAATATTTTCCAGCCAATGATGCTTCTTTAGTTTTAGGTTGTGTTTACATTAATTCAATTCATAATTAGATGATGAAATATTTAAAAATACATGCGAAGTTATTTATACCCTGTATTTCAAAAATCCATTGAATCATTAACACTATACATGTATCATGAATATGCAAAGAGTACGAATACTCCTTTTGAATAGAATTTTCACATTTTTGAAATAGAACTGTTATTTGATAATTTCGAGATTTTTTTTATTTAATTAAGAAAAAACACATAAAATAATGTATTAAAACTGTCTCTATAAGATATCTGTTTATAATTTGTTTAAACTTTAAAATAACAGAGAATATAAATAATAATTATATGGTGCCAAATGTATACGAAGATACAAAAAATTAATTATGAGAACATAATTTAATATTCGTAAGCACTATTTTTTTACACTGCTTTTTAATTGTACTTATTAGTTGCTAATTAATAAGTGGTTTTAACTCTCAAATGACAACCTGCAAATAATATTAGACTGGAAGTCGATGACATTAAAAGTCCCGTGATAGCGGAATATAAAAAAAAAACTATATATGTAAATAGAGAGTAAAAAGTCAAACCAACAAAATGAGCTAGGTATGACTAGGTTTGACAAAACAAAAATAAGTTTAATTAAATCAATTATTATTGAAAAGATGTAATCAATTACTGTTTTTACGGAAAGTCGACACTCAGCCAGCGTCCAGACACGAAATAAAGCAGCCACCAGTAAAAATTCAAAGCAAAATAAATATCTAATATTAGCATGATTGGCCACCGCCAACTTCATTAGCGGCCACTAAAGTTCTTGCTTGTTAAGGGCCCTGTCCCTGCTTGCTAAAACTCTCTCGAGCAAATGCTATTCCTATGGGGAGGCATTTTTCTAGTAATTGTTTGGCATTTTTATTTTTTTTTTATTTTTTTTTTTTTTTTGGCATTGGGTAGCTGAGGTCCCTCTCAAGATCTCTCCTTGATTACTTTTACCACAGAGTACGGACAGAGCCTCAACTCGGCTTGAAAAAAGCGCCCTCAGTGGATCACTTAAAAACTAAACCATCGCGTTGGCAATTTTTATCCTCGTGGTTTCTGTTTAACTGTAACCATATTCTGGCTTGGCACTTCTTGCTGAATGCTGATTTGATTATCTTTGCACACGTGCTTATGCTATTTGATCTTAGATTTCCGCGCTTATATTGATTCGTAATTATTCTTGTTATTGTTCTTGAATTTTCAAGTTTAAATTATTAGGTCGTTATGTTAAGAAGAGACACATGTATTGTTTGCAAGACGAATACGTCAAAGTTATATCATATTAAAATAATTCTTTCATAAATTTCAAAACAAGAAGCAGCAAACCGTCGCTGTATTTTTTTTTTCTTTTTTCCCTTATCATTTGTCGCCAAGGAAGCGATGTTTCGCCGAATTAGCAACCTCTCTTATGTTACGGTCGTAGTTTCAGAGTGGTCCGCTCGTGTCGCTACTGTCTATGCGTAATCCCATGTTAAACAAGTTACCATTACAGTGTATGAAAGTTGATTCTCTGTTCCGTACTCTGTGACTTTTACGATTTTGATCGCAGATATTTTTTATAAAGTTATTTTCTCTTTGAGAACCAGTTTTGAAAGTGAAAGTAACTTTATAGAAAATACCTGCGACCAAAATCGAAAAAGTAATCAAGGAGCAATCTTGAGAGGGACTTCAGCTATCCAATGCAAAAAAATTAATTTAAAAATGTCAAAATGCGCTAGAGCTATTAGAAAAATACCTCCCCATAGGAATAGCATTCGCTCGAGAGTGTCTTGGCGGGCAGGCCCTTAAGGTGAGGTTTAGGACGGATGTCAAATCATGATGTCAGATCATGTGATGAGAAAAATGTCCTAGCAAAGGGCATTACAAACAAGAGCTGTCTCTGGACATTGGGTTGGCGTTAAATCACGTGATATGATGTCATGAAGTCGGTCCTAACAACTAAGGGCTTCCTAAACCTCTAATGAAGTTGGCCGTAGGGCGTCCTCCTTAAAAGAGGTAAGACAGAATTTTCCGATAGGATAATATTTGAGGAGCCCAGAAGCCAAGGGGTACAAGTGACAAAATTTAGATTTCGAGTAAATTAAGTTCAAAGTTAAACATCAATTGTAATTCAACGAATTGAGATATGAAACTTTTGCTTACTTCTTAGTGATCTTTGAACTCTTATTTAAATATTTTTAAAAAAAAGGTGGAATACAATTTTTCTTTTTATTTATAACTAAGCAATGTTTATAGTCATTCGGCACTTGTACCCCTTGGCTTCCAAGCAATAATGAAGAAGCTAAAGGGTACAAGTGCCAAATGAACACAAGAAATGAGAAATTATTAAATAAAAAGTTGTATTTATGAAAAATCAAGAGCAATGATGATACAAATAAGTGAAAGGACAACATTTTGCTTTAATATAGATTCTAAAAAAGGAAAAATTATGAAATAAAAAAATGAATTAACGAAAAATTTACGAACAATGTTGATATAAATAAATGAAAGGAAAAACTTTGGTTCTAGTATAAGTTTTAAAATTTTATTATAAGTTTAGAAACATTGTAATTTATATTTTTTAACACTTACCAACAAAGTTGAAAAGTGAATATGATTTTGGTTTGTCAGTCCGTCTGTCCGCACCCTAACTCTCGTAAATATATTCGGATAGAATTGAAAGTTTTGGGAATTATTCATTTTTACCTTAACACAAACCTATTGCAAATGAAGTTTCTAACACGATTAGTTTATTTACAGGGACAATCAAAAGTTTTTCATTACATTACAGTTTATGGGAAAAATCGTTTTAAATGAATTTGAACGATGTTACACCTTGTCACACATTAAAATTTATATGCATTTACGAATTGCACTAAAATAAACATTTTATAAAATCCGAGGTGAAAAGAATACTTATTATTTATTTACAGAACCATACAAAAGATTTACATTACCTAATGATAAAGAGGGAATTGTTTGCGACTTATTTTAATTATATTACAATTTTCATGTGTAATAAAATTCATATATATCGCTGAGGCTTAATATAAGTTATTTCGCATATAATACATAGTATACACAGCATTTACAGAGACACAAAAAAGATTTTAAATAGTATATTCGATTCGAAGTACTGTATATATTATCAATGATGATTGATGGATAGACGAAATGCCATTTTAATTATGAATTGAACTTTTAAGATTCACTAAATTTATACATGTTATATAGCATGTATAAATGCTATAGTTCATATACAAAGTTACACAAAAATACTCGTAAAGGTTACAGAATATGAGCGTGCTTTACTTAAGCATTCCTTTTAAATAAGTCATGTATTTGAATACTGAACTTCATTCAGTTTACTAAGAAATGCTTGTAAAATTTAGATAAAAAGATATACAGGATCACGCACAAAATTTTATACATGGTCATCGAAAGTGTGTTTTGGTTCTAAGTAAATTTCAGCTAAATGCTGGCGTATAATAAAGGTTCAAGATAAACTACAGAATGAACAAAAGTATACAAGTATGCTTCCATCTATTAGTATAAAGTGCTGAAAGCGAAATTTCAAACTATTATGTGTTTTCTTGCTAAACTAATTTTTCTCTTTATACAGTACATATCAACCGACTGATAAAACATAGGGCTGCTCAAAAGGATCAGAATACATATTTGGCAATGGATAGTAACTCTTTATTACCCTAAATAGCAAAATTTTTAGATTTCAGGGTGTGTTGGAAGATGTTCATAATCTATGCTTAGCGCATGATTTTCTTACTTGATAACAGTTAAAATGCATTTATTTAATGCGTAAAAAAGCAAATGGCTTTGTATTTCATTGCTCGCGCTTCTGCTATATAGACGTTAAGGAACACAACTGTACTTATACCCCTTGGCCTCTAAACATTTCACTGTTTTGGGAAAGAGGTTAAGTAACTGACCCCTATAACTCAGTACATAATGAAAAAAACACTCTTAACTCTTTACCTACAAATAAATAGACATATTTCCGGATATCCTGTGCACTTAACTCAATTTTTTCAATTTTGTCACTTATACCCCTTGGCTTCTGGGCTCCTCATTTATCATGCCAATTTTTTTCTGTAAGAGAACAAAAATTTCTAAAAAATGCTCCAAGAGTGGTTAATATCCGCGATGTCGGTAAAACATTATAATAATTAAACCAAAGAAGCAGAAAAAGTACTGACTTGTATCGCGTGTCGAATTTAAATTGAAATTGACACCATCTGTGTATAAGACACACTGATCCATATTTCAAAATATAGCTGACAGTACATGAGGTGTCGCCGACCAAGTAATTGGATACTTCAATTGTATTTTGCAATGTCACCAGATAATATGAAGGACAAAAAAGGCATATTTGTTGAAACTTCTATTATATTATATTAATTCTTTCAAAATTATGAACACAAATCATTTGTCGGTTTGGAAAGAGGCAGCCTGTTTATCGGATTGTATTAAATGAATTGCGACATGGTTTACTATGCAAAAGTTGTTTGTTTTGACCTGAGCTCTCATCTCTCTGTCTGACGCCAGATTAATTGAACCCCTATGCAGTTAATATAAAAAGTTTTTTGGAAGAAAAAGCATCATTTGAGCAACTTGCTTTCATAAATAATTATATATATTACATAAATAATCATATATACAATAACTCAGAGTTTCATTGCACTTCATTAAAATGGTATTCTTTATTCATCCTTTATCTTGAGAATTCTACTGAAGGTTGATGTTATAGAATGGAGCAAATAGACGATTCAGCGTCAGCATCGTCCGTTACTGAAAAATAAAAAAACAAAATTTCATAAAACAGTAAATATCGAGTAAGTGCATTGAGTTTTAAATTTATAAATTCAATTTTACGGTTTCAATACCGATAAATTTAAAAATAAATAGTTTATGTACGCTGTTATTTAACTTAAGTTGATTCATGCACAAGTTGTTTCAGCATAGCGGTTACAAAGATTTAGGAGAGATATAGTACACCTAGACGATGGGAAATCACATAGAAATTCAATGGTCGGAAAAGTTTTTCTGGCAAGGTAGTAACGATACAAAACACAAGAAAGAAAGGACACGAACAACGGGAGAAACCATCTTCATTATTTTTAGTACAGCGCTTGGAAGGTCTTATGTTCTCCATAATACCGGGCGTCTACCGGACTCTCCCAGAAGCTGCCACAATGCGTGCAACAAACTTGTAGGCACTGTCAAGCATTGGCCTAGCATTTATGTGGAGCTAAGAATGATAAACATGTTTTCTCTCTCAGTTCGTGTCCTTTTTTCTTAATGTTTTGTGTTTTTGTGTTATCCCTACCATGCCAGAAAAGCGTGTCCGATCATGCATTGCTATGTGATTTCCCATCGTCTAGTGCACTCTATCTCTCCTGAAACATTGTAACAGCTGTGATGAAACACCCTGTATATGAATAAAGACGGAATTTTGTAATGAGTTTACCCACTTCCTCGTGTGCTAGAGATCTTGTACAACTGCATGTTTCCAATGACAATACAGTAATATTTTACTTATCAGTTAATACATTATTATTATACGTTGATAAAACAATTTAGAAATATTGAATAAAAAATTTAAATAATATTGCCATAAAGCATAATATATTGATAACTGCTGTTATCGTATATTGCCATGCAACATTATTGGTAACATGAAACTGAGCAAAAATTAAAAGTGGTTTAAATCTATTACCACGCGGCTCAACAATAAATATTTATTTATTACAAACATGTAACATGTAAATATAAAACTACTTCGTTCTTCCTTGTTGTTATATCATAAAAATAAATTGTATAAGAAATATTTTTTTTATAAATTCAATAATTCGCGCTTTCTAACAAAAATAAATAAAAGCGGGGAATTAACCATAATTGGAGCATACGCTAAATTTTCGTATTCTAACAGATATTTTTTGTAACATGAAGTGCAACCATGAAATTAGGCTTATCTTTAATAATAAATTTTAACTGCTTTTAAAAGTATGTTTTATAAGAAACTATTTTTAATTTTCTGTTTATTTCTTTCAAAAACACTTATCTCTAGAGCCCTAGATAGAGAACAAAAACGTACCCTCATTGCACCCCTATTAGCACCAATATCCAAATTTCTCCCAAACATGAAAATATTATTACAAAAATGCAAATTTTATGCCGTCACGTGACGCAGAAATTGAATCATATCCACATCACTTTGAAGTGTATATGCTCCATTTAGTAACGAGTTGCAGATGACTAAATAACTGACTTCATGGTCGAGTCACGAATTGACAGTCACTGGGAGACATAATGTGAGGTAATAAAGAAGTCAATTTCTTTGTTTACCGTAATTTCCTGCGTATAATCCGCGGATCAAACAATTATTTTTAGACCCAGAATTTAAAGAAAAAAAAAACTGTAACTTATCAGATTACCGTAAATATTTGACTTCAATCACTAAATAATATTTCTGGGTCCAAAAAGAATTGTTTGATCTGGGAATTATACGCTGAAAATTATGTATTATTGTTACTTTTACTATACGTAGCCTCCACCAGGTACTAAGAGGTTCTGTAAAATAATAAAGATAGAAGCTTCAGAATTAAATCCTCCAAAAGTCCTTAAAAAAACAGGATTCATCTTAAATTTGAGGTGGTAAGGGTCATTAAATATGACATTTCATGTATTATTGATCGTTTGAATATGTTATGACCTGAAAGGCAATTTTTGTGTTGTAAAATCTGGCTATAAATATAGAGATATTAGAAAAATGTAGATCATTAAAAAATAATGATTGTCTCACTTTTTGAAAGTCGAGATTAGTCAGTTCAAGTAAACGCTATCCAGTGCAGCTACAATCATTTTAAATTTTGCACATACCTACCCTTTTAATTACCTGTTGGCACTTTTTGAAGCAATTCGTCAACTACTTCAGACGACGTAGTTGAATAAAGGTCTTTTATTAACGTAACAGGTAACCTTTTCTTCTTATGTAGTTCGGCTAAGTCAATCATACGTTTAATATTTTCCTAAAAAAAAAAGAAGCGTATATTCAACATTTGATTTTTATAAATAATATTCAAAAATTATAAGAAAATATTTAAACACGCTAATTAAATGGTTTAGAAAATAATTTTAGCTGGAATGCTTCAATAAGAAAGCACCGACATGTAACGGATGAAATATATGTTTACACAGTGGAACTCAATATTGCTTCAATGCTGCATTTATTGAAAATTCTTCAAATAAAATGCCACTATTAAATAAATATTGAGTTTACGTTCGATATATTTATAACTAATCACTAATATTTTAGAAATGTTGGATATGTATTGGAAATATAGTAATGAAATGGGGGAATTTTTCTTTGCCAATATTTTTGTAATATTGGAAAAATATAAACTCACAGCTTTCGGGGCAATATTTCAATATTAGTATGTAAAGACGGATTAAATATTTAACACGATGTAATTGAAGAGTTTTAGGAATTGTAAAATGTTAAGAAATACAACTTACTAATCTTTGTGTCTGCCGATGTTGTTGCTTTTTCATTAGTAGTAATTCCACTATTATGCTTTGCTTGTTTGGATCAACTACCTATAAAAATTATAGTTATAAAAGAAAGATTTTTTTATTGAGAAAATGTAACAATAAATAAATATCTTTAAAATTGTTTTTTAGTTTGGCCAAAGGAAGGAAAAGAAAGGAGGGATAAGGGGTGGCGGCAAGTAAAAGTACGGGGATAGGAAAATAATATGTTAAAGGCCAATAAAATATCTCAATTTATTATTGGTAAAGTTTAGTGCTCAACTTTTCACATATTGTGTTTAAAATATCAAGTCCAAAATGCAAAATAAAGTAAGTAACAGAAAACAAGTTTCGAGAATTCAATATTCAATTTACTTTTTTTTTTTTTTTTTTTTTTTTTTAACCGTCGGAAATATTTAATATCATATTAGACCAAATTCATATTCCTATTTAAAAAAAGTCATATGATATCATTAGTGTTTAAATTGTTAAAGGATACATAATCTTAAATTGAATGCTTCATCAGTCAGTCACAAGAAGGCATTTCTAAAGTCACGCAAACCACATCCCAGTTTTTTCTGCCACAAACATAGATACATTCTTGAATTTCGGACTATTGATATATCATAAGATGTGCGACAGATGGAGTTGTCAGCAATTCACGTAATTTCAAAATGGCGCTCAACGTTCCGGAGTGTGTATTTATTGTGAAGTGATATGCGAAGAACAGTTCTTACAAATGTGTTTGTTCGTTTAGTCAAGAAAATTAAGAAAGTGGGTACTGTTCCAAGTGTCATTACATTTCGTAAAAATTGGTGTTTGACGCGAAATTTAACGGAGCAGAATAATCAGTCCCATATTCTTCGAGAGCACTGTGAACTCCGATGTTTACATTGGCATTTTTGCAGATTTTTTTAAAACAGTTAACAGATGAAGAAAAATTAATTGCGGGACTTAACAAGCACCCCTTATTATATAATATTATACGTGGGTAATTCCATGAGCATATGTCGTGTAAGTCACATACTTCGATTTTGGATACCAGTATTTTAGAACGGAAAAATGTGACTTATAGAGATATTTCACTAATTGAATAACGCCATGCAAACCTTTCGAAAATAACGGTGGCCAACAATTTAGCAGTTACTAGAAATGTGACTTACACGACAAATGCTCATGGAAATGCCCACGTATGCAATACAGCTGATACATTTGCAGTTTTTTAAAAAAGAAAAAAACAATACTTACTCTTCCATTCATTCTAAAACCTTTCATCAAAGTATTTGCATTATTTAACAAATCAGCTTGAAACATTTCTTTGGTGTTTTTACCTTGAGCTCTTGCCACCGCTGATTTTCTAGCTGTTTGTTTACCCCAAACTTGAACCATTACATATCCTTCTTTCAGGTATTCAACAAGCTATAAAAAAATAAAACTAAACAACATCGTCTCAAATTAATATATTAAGAGTGGTGATAGATTCCTAAAATATAATTTCAAAACTAAATTTTGGTGTGCAAAATCAAAGGGGGCAAGGAAAAAGATATGTAAAGAAAACGAAAGTGATGCCAAAATAAAGAAGAGAAAAAAGGTGGAAATAAAATGAGCAGAAAAATAACTGGAAAATAATAATAGTAAGAAGAAGAAATAAAATGGAATAAATAATAAAGAGCACTAAAAAATAAAACAAAATAAAATAAGAAAAAATTTAAATTAAAAAATTTTAAATAAAAAAAAATAAAAATAAAATAAATAAATAAAAAATAAAATAATAATAATAACAAATAAAACTCTTTTTATTTTAATGAAAATAGAAAAGGGTCGAGAGAAAGGAATTACAAAAGTAATTTTCATGCAGGAGAAAGGGAGAGAGATGATGAGTGATCACTGACAAGATTATCAGAGTTTTTATACACAAAATAGGCTTCATGAACATTTAAATGAGAGGCAGAGGCAGGAGAAGAAATAATTCTGGCCATGGGGAAATTGAAAGTATGGCAGAAAGTCCAACAGTGAGAAGCAATCAGTTTACTTTTAGTAACCAAACCTCACCAAGTATCAATCGTTATCAATACCAAATAACAGATAATTCATTACTAATCCTGAAATTCTATTCAGTGGCATTTTAGTGCATAATAAGAAAATATTCAAAATTCTATTACTTACCGACTGCGTAACTCTTTTGAAAGAAAATAATCTTTTATGATTAAAATCTGGGTTAGATGTGTCTGAAATTACTTCCGTTGTATTTTCTTCAGTGTCAAGATAAACTTTGTACTTGCATCTTATGTCCTGCAGAATAACGAAAACGTCTTTTAATATTTTCCAAGAATGAAAATTATTTAAGCATTTAATGTATCCTTAAACTTTTAAAACACAAATTTCTATCAAAAAAATAAATTTTCTGTTTTTATCTATCATTAACACTAGAACCGCGGTGGCGGGTCATTTTGACCCGTATCAAACGAAAATATGACTACTCGAACCAGAAAACTCTTTATAAAATAAGATAAATATGAGAGGTACGAAAATAATTTAAATATATAAGTTAAGTAGTATTATGAAAAAATTCTGATGCGAAATATTTTGTTAAAACTTGAGTAAAATCTCCCGCGGTTCTAGTGTTAAAGCTTTTCTCAATTTTCTTAACCCATTCGTGCCCAGCATCTTTTGCCTAAATTTTATTTGATTGGCACCACTATTTTTAGAAGATTTAAGTTTAGTTCATTAACCACGAAAATGCATCATTTAAATAAAATAATTATTGCTTCTCTTTTTTTACCGGTGTCAAAAACAGTGCTGAATGCACCTTTTGAAGCGTCCCTATAAAGGGACGCTAGGCGCTAATGGGTTAATAAATCCATTGCCGCCTGCACTTTTCTTAACACTAGAACGCCCGGAAATTCTACTCAAGTTTGAAAATTATATTTCTCACCAGAATTTTTATTCAAAATTATTTAATTGATTTATTTAATGTAAATTTGCGTGGATTAAATTTAATTAATTTCAAGAAAATTTTTCTGGTTCGAATTGAAATTTAGTTACATGATTGGAGTCGAATCGACTCCATCCAGGCGTTCTAGTGTTAATATTAGATTTTCTTTTAAATCAATTTTAATTTTTTCTCTACCATTTTGATATTTTTACGAGCAACACATAACACGTTTTTCAGTTTATTTCGTTGAGCTTACCTACAATTTCATTTTTAACTAAAATCATACTAAAAATTTGCGATTAACTTGAGGGGGTCGGGACACATTTTAAAATAATTTTTATTAGTTGAATTAAAATTTCGAATTTTTTTATGAGGATTAACCATATTATTTGTAAACAAAATCACATGAGAAAACGTCTCACAATATTTAAAAAAAAATAATTTTTTTTAATTTATTAAAAAAGTGGGTTAATTTAAAATCATTATAACTCATAATATTATTTGCAGAATTTATTTATTTTTTACATTTAAATAAACAGAAATATCTATACTTTAATTTTGACTCAGCATTTTTTAAAATATTAATTAAAAAATATTTAAAGGAAAAATTTTGAAAAAAATGGTGTAACTTATTTTTAAAAATCATATTTTCAAAAGTAATTTTTTTTCAAACTTTCTGAATCAAAATTAAAGTAAAATAATCAAAAAAGACATGTCCCAAGTTTGAAGTACTTATCTTTAACGGTTTTTGAATTATAATGATTTAAATCAGAGAAATTGCGAAAAAACCCTTCATGAAGAAAAATGCATTTTTACAAGACGTCATTTCCATGAAAATCATTGCTTGACAGCTAGATTTTGAAAACAAACCAAAACAAAAATAATATTTCCACTTCTAATTAAGAGAGAAACATAATTCAAACGTCATTATAAGCAGGGGTGCAAAAATCTAGGCGCCAGCAGTCAGTTTCTCACCACAAAATTTATTTCGTTTTTCTTCGTCTAATATTTCATGTAAAATTCCTGCTAGAATGCTATTAAATTTTGAGCGAAAAAAACTTTAAAATATTAGTGGTGAGAGACTACCCTCTGGCGCCTAGATTTTTGCAGCCCTGATTATAAGCATAAAAAAAACAGAGAAATTTTTAATGCAATAAGTTTTTTTAGAAAATTTGAAGAGTTTTATGTCCCGGACCCCATTAAATCAAACCTTTATCTTTTTCAATAATATAAATACATCGTGGAACATTGTAGGAACTCCGTCCTATTTTTTAAAAGAAAATATTTACCCATTACTGTTGATGTACCCCATACTACTCTATGAAAGGAAATCTGTGTTTTGCCAAAAAAATTCCTCGAAAAAGATTTGACATTGTATTCATGGGCGGATAGCTGGATTCAATGTACCGTAATTTCGGGTGTATAAGCCGCGGATCAAACAATTCTTTTTTGGACCCAGAAATCTTATTTAGTGATTGACAAATATTTACGGCGATCTAACTAGTTATATTTGTTTCTTAAAAAATTCTGGGTCGAAAAAGAATTGTTTGATCTGCGGCTTATACACCCGAAATTACGGTATCAGAATAGGAAATTAGCCCTCCGTACTATTATAGAGTTCAGTGAATCAATCTGAACTTTTTCTCGTTTTCAAATTCTTTAGAACTTGTTTTATAGATATTTTAAGTATAAAAAATTTAAAAGATATACAGTGTAGAATTGCACTTTCAGCTTTCCTGAAAATCAGAGTATCAACATTTTGTTTTAATGCAAAACATCATACTTTAAAATTTCAATCTTTCTAAGGGTCTTTCTAAGGGAACCTTAGAAAGATTGTATTTACGCAAGGTTCGAAGACAACCATGGAAAACTTCGAGCGGTTAGGCCGACAGGCCCGTTTGGGTCCAAATCCAGCACCTCCTGTCTACCAGCTTTAAGAGCATAACCTCTCAGCCGCTGGTGGGGCCGTCGCGAAAAGAATAATAAGACTTTGTAAAAAAACTGTACAACGTCGATTGGTTATAGTACTATATACACTATATTGCCATTGATTATGGGACACTTGCGATTTTAGACATTTTACTAAATATCTAGAAAAATACATGAAGAATCATCTCGAAACTCTTAGTGTATAAATATAATAGTATACGTCATACATCTCCGTGAAGATTTTTTACCGAAACGCCATAGGGGACCGTCAACAAATTAAAAAAGAATGAATATCTTTTGAATAACCCTGTCAAAACTAATGTAGCAAAAGCGCTCAAACTCTAGATTATGATTGAATGCCTTATTGTAATACACTGTGCTCATTTTTATGCAAATAGCATGCACACTCGCAGAGTAATTAAGGTTTTTATAAAAATGGTCCCAAATTTTTCCAAGTTTTTCCATTATAATTTTCAGAGTTCTTAATATAAAATAATATTTTTTTCAGAAAATATGACAAACAATATTGCACACAGTACCCTGTAATCAGAATTAAAAAATAATAAAAATTGTATGAAAAATGAGTAGGTTTACTATATAATTTTTTACTGCGCATGCGTTAAAGATATCAAAATTTCATTTGCATATTATGTTAGCTAAATGTATAGAGCAACTTTTGTAAAAGTCTCAAAATCATAGCTTGAAAATTCTGAAAGTAATCGTCTATAGAAAAAGGACAAAATCCGTTGTTTCCAAAATGAAGCAAAAAATGAGGGATTTTATCCAAATGCAGTAGTACATCCCATATTGTGTATTCTATATTGCCACTAATCAATGAATATATCGATACAACCCCTCTTGTTTTTGCTTCATTTTGAGAATAACGGATTTTCGACTTATTCAATTGACGATTATTGTCAGAATTTTCAAGTTATGATTTTGTGACTTTCACAAAAGTTGCTCTATACATTTAGCTAACATAATATGCAAATGGAATTTTGATATCGTTGACGCATGTGCAGTAAAAAATTATTTAGTAAACCAACTCATTTTTTATACAATTTTCATTATTTTTTAATTCTGATTACAGGGTACTGTGTGCAATGTTGTTTGTCATATTTTCTGAAAAAAATAATATTTTCTATTAAGAACTCTGAAAATTATAAGGAAAAAACTTGGAAAAATTTGGGATCATTTTTATAAAAACCTTAATTACTCTGCGAGTATGCATGCTATTTGCATAAAAATGAACAAGGCTTATTACAATAAGGCATTCAATTACAATCTAGAGTTTGAGCTCTTTTGCTACATTAGTTTTGACAGGGTTATTCAAAAGATATTCATTATTTTTTAATTTGTTGACGACCACCTTTGGAGTTTCGGGAAAAAATCTTCACGGAGATGTATGACTTATACTATTATATTTATACACTAAGAGTTTCGAGATGATTCCTCATGTATTTTTCTAGATATTTAGTAAAATGTCTAAAATCGCAAGTGTCCCATAATCAATGGCAATATAGTGTACTACACTATATGGCCAAAGGTAACCAGCCACTTGGGATTTTTGACATTTTGTTAAATGTCTAGAAAAATACATGAGGAATTATCCCGAAACTCCAGGTGTGTAAGCAAAATAGTACTGGTCATATATTTCCGGGAAGATTTTTTTTTTTTCCTAAACTCCATAGGGAACCGTCAACAAATTGAAAAATAGAAACATCTTTTGGATAAACCTATCAAAACTAACTTAAAAAAAGCGTTCAAACTGTATATTATGATTAAATGATTTATTGTAATAAACTGTGTTTATGAGGATATTTATGAGGATAGCATGTATATCATAGAGAAAATAAGATTTTCATAAAAACAATCCCAAAATTTTACCACGTCTTTTGCTTATAATTTTCGGAGTTCCATAAAAAAAAGTCTTTTTCAGAAAACTTGACAAGCATTGTACACAATGCTCTGTAATTAGAATTAAAACACAATAAAAATTGTATGAATAATGAGCAGGTTTACTAAATAATTTTGCACTGCGTATGCATAAAAGCAATCAAAATATAGTTTGCACAATGCGATAGCTAAATATATAGAGAAACTTTTGTGAAAGTTTTTAAAAAAACATAGCTTGGAAATTATTGTCGATAGAATAAATTCAAAATCCGTTGATCTCAAAAGGAAGCAAAAAAGATGAGGGGCTGTATCCAAATATAGTAGCACATGCTATATTATGTATTCTATATTGGCACTAATCAATGACTATATGGATATCATCTCTCTTTATATGGATACTCTGTGTATCATCTGCTTTTAAATCCCACATAACAAATTTTAAGGATATATTTGCGTAATGTAATGTTCTCTATCATCATATACTGACCATCTCTATCATTATGTATACTCAAATCGCCCGCAGCGCCCGAACCTGGTTACTATCTAGACTAATTACCGACGACTTTTTTCGAAAATCATTATCAACAATTCTTTTATACTTCTACTACAATAGATATCTCCAACACTACTCATCACCTTTGTTAATGCCTGCAAACCGAAATTTGTGTGTAATGGAAAATGCGTTTATCTCAAAAACTATGCGATCTAGAGTAATTGCTATAGTTATCCTGTAAGGTTTAAATAATCATCGACTTCCTTTTAATTTTTTTTCAGAATTTTAGTTTTCGTAGATTCGGAATTAGATGGTTGGGAACATATTTTTGAGCTATAACTTCGATGATAGTTCTGAAAATATAAGACCAAAAATTTTTAAAAATGTGTGGAAACTTTTACACGATTCAGAAAGATTTTTTTCAGGTAAAAAAATTAGTGGTATCAAAAAACTTTAAGTGATGAATCAAACAAACTCTTCTTGCCCGTGCGGCGTACGGGCAATTCAGGTAAGTGGTTAAGTACGGAACCCTAAAAAATCAATAAGCCTGCAATATTATATTACACATTTAGAATTAATTTTGAATTAAATACCTTTCAACAGTAATACTTACATTAAATCGAGATGGCAAACCTCTGCATCCCAAAATTTTTACCATAAAATGGAGGTCTTTACCAATGAGTTCATTTGGATTATCAACAAACATATCATCATGTTCGGTGTATTCTTTCCCTTGTGGAGTACACGGTACAACTTCAATCTGTAAATTTAAAGCTTATTTTAAATATAATTTCGAATATCTAACAAGTGACCAAACTAAATTCTTGCCTACAAGTAAATTGACTTGCAGTGTATTTCAAAAGTTTAATCAGAACATAAAATTTCAAAATAAAATTTTACTATTGACTGAAAATTACTTCTCTTTTCACATGATCTATAAATTTCAGTTTAAAAAAGATATTTAACAGATTTATGCTTAAAAATTTATCTCAAATAATAGAATTTATCAAACTAACAAAAACGAGTGTGTCAAAAATTTAAACACAGTAGTTCTTTAGTTTTTAGCAGAACAAAAATAAAAACAATTGATACTTGATTATTTTTCTATTCTGCTGAATTGCTTTAAATATACCATCTTCCATTTATAAAATGAGGTTCTGTATTGATTTTGATTCAATTAAAACCACACATTTATTATATAAACGATCCAACATTCACTTCATGGTTAAATAATATAGAAAAAAAAGCCTGGACATCGTTCGTTGCAGTCACTGAAAACTTTTTAGGGAATCATAAATCCCCGCAATATGTTAACCTTGTTGAGAAAATGTTACAAGCTTTTCATAAAATGAATTGCAACATGTCTTTAAAAATACATTTTTTGGATTCGCATTTAGATTTTCCTCCCGAAAATATGAGAGCTATGAGTGATGAACACGGAGGCGATTTCACCAAGATATAGCTGTTATTAAAAAACGATATCAAGGAAAATGGATCCTTGCGATGTTGGCAGACTACTGCTGGTGGTAATTAGGGAAACCGCAAAGTACCATCGACAAACAAAAAAAAATGAAGAAGGAAGCTTTTTTTTATCCGAAATAAATTAGTTTAAGATTAAAATTTGTAAAAAATGTAAAAAAAGAAATATTGATATGTCATAAAATTGTGACGTGATAGAAATGTTTTATTTGACTTTATACACTACTTCTAGCACACAGAACACGAATCACATAAAATTATTTGCGATTTAAAAAAAGTTTATTTTTTTGTTGACTAGTGTTACAGTACATAATATCCAACTTAAAAGCTTATTTTATGTATAAATTTACGCAAAACACATACCGTAATTTCGGGTGTATAAGCCGCGGATCAAACAATTCTTTTTGGACCCAGAAATCTTATTTAGTGATTGATGACAAATATTTACGGCGATCTAACTAGTTATATTTGTTTCTTAAAAAATTCTGGGTCGAAAAAGAATTGTTTGATCTGCGGCTTATACACCCGAAATTACGGTAGTTATGCATATTATTCAAACATCATGCATATTTCCATATTTAATACGTATACATTTTATCAAATAAATACAAAAAAAAAATTACGGTAATTAATTTTAGTTTTTTTCAGTTCATTTTGCAACATTTTAAAGTTATTTTACGAGCATATTTGTTGTGCGTAAAAATTCAGGCACGAATGACTTAAAGTTTAACCCCTTAAGAGGCAAGTAATAATGTCTCTATAATATTGAATTCTCGCCGGAATAATCAAAAACTTTTAATTTAAACGAAGCAAACGCAATTTTTCAATATTTTGCCCCAAAAATTAAAAATATGAAATTTAGTTAAATGTTTTTGGCTCGGAATTTATTTAAATTAGGTGGGATAAGATATATCCCGCTGCCCCACAAGGGGCTGAAACAAACAAAAAAAACAGTTTAAAAAAAGGATTACTTACATTCATAATGCCAACTTCAGCTCCTTTATAATCCACTATTTCTAATTGTTCTTTAAGCTCAACCTAAATGTTCAAGATAGTTATATTCTGAGCATTGTTATCATTAAAACAAAATGGATGTGCGATATTAATTTTAACTTACCATGTATGCAAGGGGTTGTAGGAAAACCTGTACACTACCGATCCGTACTTCTGTGTCTATGTCTTCAATAAATGGATCTCTGTCCTTTTCAGAAGAAAACCATTTATTATTAATCTAATTTAGCAATAGGGTAATTCCATGAGCACATGTCGTGTAAGTCACATACTTCGATTTTGGATACCAGTATTTTAGAACGGCAAAATGTGATTTATTTTATAGAGATATTTCACTAATTGAATAACGCCATGCAAACCTTTCGAAAATAACGGTGGCCAACAATTTAGCAGTTACTAGAAATGTGACTTACACGACAAATGCTCATGGAAATGCCCAATAATAAATTTAGTACAAACAAGTATTTTATCAGTTGTTCCTATAAAAAACATTTTAATTTAAAACGTAAAAAAAATAACTGTATATATATTACTTAAAAGAAGCATAATAAAACATATAAAAACTTAAAAATAAATTTAAAATACTTTTTAAAAAGTTCAGAACGTTTTCGACCGTCGCTTACGCGTCGGTCTTACGCGGTCTTCGTCAGTGAGAAAAACTCTAATGACAGCTGTTGCTGCTTGGCGTTCTCAGGCTCCATCCGGAACAGTCCATTTTACACCGAAGGGGGTATGAGGAAACGAATTACAAGGAGAGAAATAGAATAAAAACTATTAAAAATATTTCTAAAAACACAGTTTAACTAGTGTGAAATAAAATTTCTCCATATTGCGTGAATATCGTAGGAAAGTGCATAATTACATACTATTTCTTTATGGATATTATTTCGATGGATTCTCTAATGATAGCTTCAAGGTGACTAGTAGTATGAAAGATTATTTTCGAACTATTGAAATCTATTTCTATAGGCTGAGTTTGTGCAGATCTTGCAAGTGCAGTGTGGAGTCTACCCAATCTTAAAACTGCGTCATGTTTTTTCAAACTCTTTTGAAGTTTCCTTAATGTCATACCTATGTGCATAAATTCTTTATAATCTGCTATGAAAGGGATACTATATACACTCCTAATCTATTTATGTCTTGAATTGGGTCAATCTTTATTTCAACAAAATTCTTTATTTGGGTGGAGGGAGTGCTATTAATACAATATCAAACTTAGCTAGTGCATGTCTTATGCTTAAGACATGCATATAAAAAATAAATATAAAAAAATGTTGTAGAAACAAAAAATGTAGGTATAATAAATTCACTTACCTCGTCAACGTCCCATTCTTCTCCAGCTTCATAATTCTGATACATCTCTTTCATGACATACATACGATTTAAGAATTTGTCTTTTGGCCATTCAAATTCAACGCCAGTTTCGAGATTTCTCATTTTCACATAAACCTGTTGAAACAGAGAATAATAAATCTTCGAATATATTTATGAAAATGATAGACAGAATATCATAAAGTATAATTCTGAATGCAATTATAAATACATCTTGTAGTGTAATTTATGCATATGAAATCCCTGAATGAATGTGCATTTACCCATTCGTGCCCAGCATCTTTTGCGTAAATTTTATTTGGTTGACACCACTATTTTTAGAAGATTTAAGTTTAGTTCATTAATCACGAAAATGCATCATTTAAATAAAATAATTATTGCTTTTCTTTTTTTCCGGTGTCAAAAACAGTGCTGAATGCACATTTTGAAGCGTCCCTAAAAAGGGACGCTAGGCACTAATGGGTTAAAGTTTTTTGGAAGCAGATTCACTCAAATGATATGTTATTTAAACCAGAAAAAGTATTTTTTTTCTAATGTAATATTTGACAGCGGAAACGCACAGCTCAAAGCAAATGCAATATTCTATCAGTGCTTTTCGTAGCAGTAGCGTAATTTCTAACTTTTACACTTTTTCAAATTAAATAACTATGTTTTCAACAAAAAAATTATGTGTGTCTTGTTTCCATGTGATGCTTATTTGATTTCGTTTATAATATACGTATAACTAATAATAATAATAATAATAATGTGTTTGTATATATATAATATATGTATAGGGGAGATTACGGATGGTCAGACTTTTACTATTGCTAGATGGCAAACAAAGCTAATGGGCCGATTAAACAACGACCTTTGTTTCATGCAGATAATTAAAACAGGCGTAGACAAAAGTTTTCAACATAAAAGGTGAAAATTTTTTAGAAATATTTTTGAGTTTTTCAGATAAAATATGTCATAGAAATTAAAGTAAGCAGGTTTTAATTAGTGCACAAATATTGAGCTTTAATTCTAGGCATGAAGTTTGCGCAGTAAATAAGGCTTAAAATAACTAATGTGTTATTCATTACAAAATGGCTATGTGGGAAAGCTTGACCCAGCCAGTGTGAGGGAGAGTTGACCATGGTCAAAGCTTACTCAAGTTTTTTTGGAGATATTTTTATTATGCTCGGTATATAATAAAGTATTGAAGTTTACATTTGTAAAAAATAAATAAATAAATAAAAAAAAAAATAAATTTATTCTGTAAAGCTACAGGAGCAATACATAGGAAAGTTTTTAATTTAACCTTTAACTGACGAAACAGAAATTAGAATATAACTACTGTGAAGCAGTTTGTTAGACCGCTCCATCAAAAGTGAATTTAAAGCGCTATTAACTTATAGGATAGCGTTTTGTACTTAACATTTTGTACAAGACTGTTGCAATTAAAATGCACCTATCCAAATGTCTCTGTCGATAGTATTAAAGTTCCAATTGAAATAAAATTCCCGTAGTATTTTTATTTAAACTACGAAAGAGTCAATTTTTAAATTAAACTACAAAAATTGAAAGAAGCAGCGGTCTCTGAGACCGGAAACATCAGTTGAAGGATAAAAGTATTTTGGGTTTTTTAAACTTTTAAACCATGTAGCATAAAGGTATTCTGGGTTTCTTAAACTTATTTATTTGTTTAAACCTTGTAGCTTAAAAGTATTCTGTGTTTTTAAACTTATTTTATGTGTTTAAACCTTTTAGAACAAAAGCATTCTGCATTTTTTAAACTTATTTTATTGGTATATTTGTTTATTATTGCCACTATATCAATATAAAATACAGTGGGTCAAGCCTTCTATATGTAGGGAACCTTGACCCATTATTTTCTCATGATTAAAATCTACTTTTCTTTCAAATTTCTTATTTATTACATTTACGTCATAATTTTATTCTGATAGCTGATCAAGTAACGAATAAAATGATATGTAAAACTTTGTTCTAGGTTCAATATTTAAAAAGTTAAAAATCATTTAGTAAAAAGCGGGTTAACCATCCCCAGTCTCCCATATGTATATAAAAATAATGCTTTATAGTTACTAATCGAAATACAAGAATAAAACTTTCGCTCATATGTAGTTTACAATTTCCTTACTTCTGTTCTTCCAGATGTTTTGCCCAACCATTGTGGCGATAAAAGCATTATTTCAAATTTGCACTTTTTGTCCAATTCTTCACTAATTGCGTTCGCCTCTTCCACTCCTGGAAGGACTTCCAACAAATCCTTATTTAATAAAGCTGTTTCTATAATACAAAAAGATAGAAATATTTTGCCATTATATCTGAAATATATATTTAATATTTTTTTATGTTCAACTGGAATCATTGGCATAATTTATGTACCTAATGACTGGTCATCCTCATCAACTGAGATTCCAGCCTTAGCAGCTATTTCTTCTTGAGCCATTTCATAAGTAACTTCAGGATATTTCTTTCCAGTCTTTCTCATTTGATCGGGGTGTATGAAAACATACAGCTGAGTCGTGCCAAACATTATTCTAAAAAATAATTTTAAAAAATCTATACAAAGCACTAAGACAAGATAATTTAACTCGAGAATGTACGATGTTTTATTTTCATCGAAAATAATATACCGTAATTTCCGGTGGATAAGCCGCAGCTCAAACAATTCTTTTTCGACCCAGAATTTTTTAAGAAACAAATATAACTAGTTAGATCGCCATAAATATATGTCTTCAATCACTAAATAAGATTTCTGGGTCCAAAAAAAATTGTTTGATCCGCGGCTTATACACCCGAAATTACGGTATGTGTTTTCATTTATGATCTAGTAGATGGTATGGAAGATATTAAAGAAATTCAAAAACAAACATTTTAGTATAAAAAATTATTTTTACTGCATTCAACATTCATTTCTATTTACTTCCACTATGCATTAAAACTACCATTTATTATTGAAAATACAAGAAAAATATTTGCATTCCTTTAGAATATTGTTTTTCCAGAATAAGATCTTTCGTTTTCATTTGAAATTCTACAAATGTTTCTTATTGAAATTAATTTCAGTTAGTATTCACAGCACAGTGATAAAAAAAAATTAAGCAAATTATCTGGTGGTCGCATTAAGGCTGATATTTTGCAGTTTTTGTTTATACTAAAAGGTTTTCAAATTTCTTGATTTTTTTATAATACAGTTAGATATTTATTCTTTTTGCTTATTTGGTATTATAGGCAAAAGTATTGGTTGTTCCACATATAGCACAGGGTGTATATAGGATTATGAAATTGTGGAAATTTTCATTTAGAATGTAAAAATCTTATTTAACAATATGTAAATCGCATTTAAGAATATTGTAAAATAAAGCTACATGTGAAAATTTTTATCTTTTAAAAAATCATACGCTATTCAAAGCACAAATATGAATTAAATTGAAAAAATGGATCCTGTAAGAAACAAAAAAAGAAAAAATAAAATTGTTGCAGGAGATGTTCAAAAACCTTAGAACGAAAATAACTGCAAAGGTGTTTTACCACATTTGAGACATTTGAATGTTTGGATGTTTATTAGTTAAATAGCATGTTTAGTTTTTGCTTTCATATCATCGATAGACTATGCACTATTTTCGTAAACAAGTGATTTTATGCAATACCGTAGAGAGAAATTAGGAAATGACAAATCGGAGGGCTATGATGCTCACTATTCTTCAGCTCGGTAAAGTTCAAGGAAAAACTCGATAATTTTTTTGACTCATTGCATGGAAAAACATTATTAACATCTAAAACTGTGCATAAAAATTATTTTTTTGCAAACTTGTATTACCTATCACAGTGAGAAAGAAGAGCACGAGCAGTTAAAGGTTCTCCATTCAGTAAAATTCGACAGTCTGGGTGCAATTTTTCAAGAGTCACCCCTCCATGTTCAAGGTAATTGATTTTGGCATGACGCTCTTGAATGCTGAAAAATAAAAGGAAAATTAATTAGTACAGTGAAACATGACTTAAAAACTCTAAAAGAATATATGATTTGTGCAAAAATATTAAATAAAATATTCTCCACGCCGCGTTTTTACTTCTAAAGTCTTTCGAGAAATCAATAGGAATTTTTAACTAGCACCACTAAAATCATTAAACATTCATCTATCATGTGCGCATTATACATAAATCCCGCTGTATATTTTACTGCCTAGATTTCATTATTTTATATGCTGCAAATGAAATCACACTATGTTCTGCAAAAGTATCTCAAGATCAATTCCAGATTAACACTAGAATAACGATGAGGGGACAGTTTGGCCCATATCGAATGAATACATTTCCGTTCGAATAAAAAAAATTTTAATAAAATAGGTTTAAAAGAAACAAAGAAAGAAAACATTAAATGAATAAGTTAAATAGTTCTTAATTAAAATTCCGGTTTAGAATATTTTTTATGAAACTTGAGTAAATTTTGCCATCTTTCTAGTGTTAAAGAAGTAATAGCAAGGCTGCCAAGTCTCCGACTTTTTGCGCACCACTATTACCTTAGAGAAAATGTTGTTCTGTTAAATCTTCCTAATGTTCCAATTAAATGAAAGGGTATTTTCTGTTTTAAAATACCAGTATCCAAAAAGCCGGAGACTTGGCTGCTCTATGATAACAATTGCATCTCAAACACGAAATCAAAAGTGTTAAATTTGGGTTAGGTCCGTTTTTGTGTGTAAATGTCAAACACCGACGAACAATAAGTTAAATCAGTTTTATTGATACGAATATTTAGAGATGTGTGAGTTTAACCAAACTATATAATAAAGTTTTGTTATAGTATTTTGAATTTATCTCGACATGGCATTTAAAACGTCGTAACTTAGAAAAGTAATTTTCCAGAGATTAGAGCTGAAAAAAAAATGATAGTTTATTCTTTCTTCTTACAGACTTCATTTCTAATAATATGTTTTCCTACTACCGTAATTTCCGGCGTATAATCCGCGGATCTTTTTTTTTTTTTGACTCAGAAATTTTACTTAGTCGTTGAAAGCAAATATTTACCGCGATTTAAAAAGTTACATTTTATTTTTTAAAATTTCTGGGTCGAAAAATAATTGTTTGATCGGTGGATTATAAGCCGGAAATTGGGTAATTCATTTTTATTAAATTTTTTAAAATATGTGTGTCTTTCATGAAAATTTACTTTTTTGAGCTGTGTCACTTTAAAAATAAGTGTCCTATATACTACAAATCTTTGTTTATTAAATCCAAGTTAAAACAAATCTAGAAAAATGATTTCTACAATCCGGCATCATTTAAAATTTTAAAGGTTTCTGAAGATGCAAATTAAAGATTCTACGGTAAATGTTCGTATATTGCCAAAGTTCTATCTGAACATAGGCATGTTTGGTAAACTAACTTTGTGTGCATAAATCTCTTTCCTATAAACGTTCCCATTGTTGGCACTATCGCTCATTGTGACGCGCGATGGACGATGGTACATTTAAATTTTTTAAGTGACCATGTAAAAAAAAAACCCATAAAGAATATGATTGTAATTTAAAAAAGTATATTAATTCTGTGTACACAGACATGCAAATATATCACTTTTAGATCCTGATGGTATTGAAACAGGACCATCTAAAGACCAAGATCTTTCTAACAATAAAAGTATGGATATCGAATAATCCTTTTAACCTTCCTACTCTGTTCAAATTTTACTCAATCTTGATAAGAACATTTCACACCAGAATTGTTATTTAGAACATTTTAACATATTTAATTGACTTAGTTCTCTTAATCTGTTATTTAACTTCCTTTATGAAAAAAGTTCTGGTTCGAATCGTATAAAACAAATATTAGTTATGGGTCGATTAGACCCATTCAGGGTAGGAAGGTTAAGAGCTATGCGTTGGCATATAGAACAAAAAAGATACAAAGAAATTACATAACCTCCTTCGTTTAATGTAAATTTAAAATCACGCAGTCTTTGTTTATATGATTAAGAAAGATGAAAATGTTTTTAAAAAATATTACCTAGGGCCCAGCAATTGGATATCAGCTTGGTCTGTCTTTCCAACAATATTTTCTCCCGGTTTCAACAAGTGCACAATTTTTCCAGAAAGCATAGGATCGAAATTCAAATTCGTAAAATGAGGTTTAACCTTTTTCTCTTTTTCAATTCTTGCTATGTCATGCTCCTAAAAAAGTTTGCTAATAAATGAAATGCATACAAAAATATTTTTTCAAAAAAAAAAAATCCAAAATCTAGATTTATAATTCTGTACTGCAGCAGAAATAATCAGTATGCGGGTAATAGAGATAGCGTGTTTTTACTAAAAATCTGTATTTGATTACACAATTTCTGTAATTAAGTAAGGCGAATATTACTTTTGCAAATAATGGTGTGATAATAGTTTTCGCAAAATGTAGTGAATACCAATGTCCAAAAGTTATGGCGAAAGAAAAAACAACAAATAAATAAATATTTTTCAAGTTCACTTGTGTACATAAAATTAAAGGAATGTGGTCGAAATTCAACCATTATTTTTTCACTTTGCCGTCATGTAATGAGAAAAATTGCTTATTGTCGGGTTTTCTTCACTGAGAAAAAAATACAGTTCTGGAATCTAGAATCTAAATTGTGGCTCTAGAAAAAATAGTTCCCTGTCATCCTTATAAATTTGCCATTATATGAGAGTTCTAGAATCTACTACCGGATACTACCGGAATTCAAGAGAGCTTTCCTTTATTCTCGTTGTAATACTTATTTAAAAATCTCAGCAAATAGATGCGAACAGAAGAGATTTGATTTAGTATCTATAATTCTAGTTTTTGAAACTATTTCCGAAATCAAGCTATAATTTCTCGTTACTGAGATGAGTCAATATCGTTTCGTCACCTTGAAAACAAAAGACTAGAAATGTTAGGTCATTTTGGCTATTCAGCTTTGTAGTTCAACCTATTCGCATATTTCGGTCATCTATAATTCTAGTTTAGGTATTCAGAAAGTGACTAACTATTCATTCTAGGTGAAGGCGGTATATTTTTTTTTTTCTCAGTGTTGACAGTGTATATACACCTACTGAATTTCCATAAACTTTTATGTTGAATCAATTCAATAATCAAATACATTATACCGAATTCGAATACTTACGAAACTTTTTTGTTGTCTTGCTAACTTCAACTTGTCGTCGTAAGATTGTCTGATTTGCAGTAGATCTCGATCATTTTCAGCCATTGCAGCGTGCATTTCTTCTTCCCATTTTTTCTTCATCTTGGCGATTTCTGTATGAAAAATTAAACGCGAAGCACTTTATGAAATCAGATAGAATTAATATATTTGGTCACAATAAACTAAAACTATAGTCAAACACCATTTTTTCCCGCGTATTCGCCTTATTTAAATCGAAAAATGTCTGTCATTAAAAAAAAAGAGGATCACAATTAAAAATTAGTGGGATATAAAAGCTTTGAGTAAGTGATCAAGAAAAAGAAACTCTTCTTGCACGTGCAGTATACTCAGGGGTCATAGGGGTCCTTAAATTTACAGATCAGAAATTTCTTCTGTACCAGTATTTTCTTATAGAAATCTCTCCTAAAATAACGGGTAATTTCGCGCATTCAAACTAATTTTTTTTTTTATGTAAAAATATACTGATATTTATCCTGGAAAATTTCTTAAAGCATACGAACCCTGTATACGGTTAAACTGTTAAGGGTTTAAGTGCTCATTATCAGTCAGTTACACTAAATTTCAGTCTTCAAAGTTACACTTATTACTATAAAAACATCAGTATATTTCGAATTTCTTACCAGATTTTTTCCCCTTTATGCTCTTCTTAAAAGATGTTTCTTTGCGATCTAACTGTGGAAGTACTTTTAAAATATGCAATTTTTTTCGTTTTTTTTTTTTTTTTTTTTTTTTTTTTCGCTAATTTTTACAAAAATTGACAAGTTGTAAAAAAAAATTTTATAAAATTTACTGTTTTCAAATGTTGATAGTTAAGTGATAAAGAAACGACATTTCATAGGATATACAGCAAAAAAAATGAAACAAATTTAATTTTTTATGAGAAATTTGAAAAATAAGAACGAATTTCTTAACCATAGCTTCAACATTAAAGAAAATATTTAAGGCCTGCCTGATAAAGATTCATAACTCAAGTTTTCGAACTGCAGACCAGAAATAAAAACACGGTTAGGTGATGGTGTAAATAGCTTTGAATAAAGTTTCTGAACTTAATCAAATAAAAGGTTAATAGAAACTCAAAGAAAAATCCGGATACATTCAAATAACTTTTGAATGTATAAAGCTAAAATAGTGTTACAAGTGTTCCGTAAAACGACTACGCGCTATCATATAAGAGTGCCAAGGTTTCGAACAGTGTTGCCAGATGGGCTACTTTTTTTTAATTCAGATTCTTGATTGCCACCACATTTTTGTAATGCTGAAATGCATCTTATTTCATGATGGATTAATAAAAGCGAAAAGAAAGGGAATTTCACAATTTCAAAAAAGTGGTGTTAATTAAGAAATCTTAATTAAAAAAAGTAGCCCACTGGCAACACTGGTTTCGAAAAGTTAATAAAGTATACTTTACTTTGCAAACTGTATACAGGGTGTTTCGCTACCTGACCGACAAACTTTGAGGGATGATAGTAAACATGAAAACAAACATTATTAAATGGGGAACCATGGGGCGCAAACATCTTCTGTAGGAGCTAGAGGCCATTAAAGTTTGAGGTCCAAAATTTCAAACGATGATAAAAAACGGAAAAAAGGGTCGATTCGTTTGCGGTTTTCACTAAAACATTCTTTATATCACGTTTTTCTTAGAAAAAAATTTCAAAGGTTATATTCAAAAATTGTCGATACAGAGCGCTTTAGACTTTAGAGTAATGAACAGTTACTTTTTACCGCTATTTTGTGTATCGGGTTGAAATTATTCTAAAGTTTAGGCTTTAACTTAAATTTTAAGCCCAAAATCGGAAACATTGGGCTTAGGTAACTAGCGAAAATTAAACTGTGAACAGAGGGGAAAATTTTAAACGCTCATAAATATTGGACAAACAAATCGATTTTGTTGCAGTTTGCGTGTAAGTCATTCCCTTGGTAATTATTTTATTCAAAATGACGTACAGCTTTGGTGCCCTCATATTTTGATAGAGGGCGCTTCCGACACATCTCTGACATTTCTGTAACATTACTCCTGTGTGTTTTACTACCAGACCATCATACTTCCAGGAAGTGTTAGTGACACAAAGACGACTTGGAATCACATAGGAATGTATCGTTGGAAATGCATTTTTTGCAAGTTACGGTTAAAGGAAGCAGAGAAAAAAAGTAACAGAAACAGCAGAGAAAGAACGACACGTTAATGTAACAGAAAACAGTTTATTTAAAGGTTTTACGAGAAAAGGTGTTCAAAACTACTACCAGAAGTAGTCCGGTATGCTTGACAGTGGCATCACGTGGAATTCCTCACGCTTTGAAAGTTTCCTGGCATCTCTGATAGTTTTCTGGCAGCTACAGAAATACCATCGGCGAGGTCTTCAACTGATGGTACGGGAGTCTCATACACCCAATTTTCTATTTGACCCCAGCAAAAGAAGTCCATACATGATAGATTCGCCGATCTGGCAGGCCAATGAACCGGGCTACCACGACCTATCCACCACTGTCCATATGTTACTTTGAACTGTCGGTAAACGTCATTGGTAAAATGTGGAGGAGCCCTATCGTGCTGTTCATCGTTCAAATACCGTAATTTCGGGTGTATAAGCCGCAGATCAAACAATTCTTTTTCGACCCAGAATTTTTTTAAAAAGCAAATATAACTAGTTAGATCTCCGTAAATATTTATCTTCAATCACTAAATAAGATTTCTGGGTCTAAAAAGAATTGTTTTATCCGCGGCTTATACACCCGAAATTACGGTACTTCATTCCGCTACCTTTGGAACCGGTTCGCGAATGATCACTTCAAAGTGATCTTTGCGCAGGCGCATTACCGTTAAGGGCCATCTATCGTCGCTGTCAAACTTGCCGCACTACTTCTGGTCGTAATTTCAAACACCTTTTCTAGTAAAACCTTTAAATAAACTGGTTTCTGTGACATTAACGTGTCGCTCTTCTCGCACTAACACGTCTCTATGTTTCTGTGACTTTTTTCTCTGCTTCCTTTAACCGTAACTTGCAAAAAATGCATTTCTAACGTTACATTTCTATGTGATTCCAAGTCATCTTTGTATCACTAACACTCCCTGGAAGTATGATGGTCTGGTAGTAAAACACCCAGGAGTACTGCCTTTGAAATGTCAGAGATGTATCGGAAGCGCCCTCTATGTAAAAGTGAGGGCACCAAAGCTGTACATCATTTTGAATAAAATAATTACCAAGTCAATGACTTACACGCAAACTGCAACAAAATCGATTTGTTTGTCCAATATTTATGAGCGTTTAAAATTTCCCCCTCTGTTCACAGTTTAATTTTCGCTAGTTACCTAATCCCAGTGTTTCCGATTTTGGGCTTAAAATTTAAGTTAAAGTCTAAACTTCAGAATAATTTCAACCCCATGCACAAAATAACGGTAAAAAGTAGTTGTTCGTTACTCTAAAGTCTAAAGCGCCCTCTATCGACAAATTTTTGAACGTAACCTTTAAATTTTTTTTCTAAAAAAATCGTGATATAAAGAATGATTTTAGTAAAAACCGCAAACGAATCGATCTTTTTTTCCGTTTTTTATCATCGTTTGAAATTTCGGACCTTAATTTTTAATGGCCCCTAACTCCTACAGAAGACGTTTGCGCCCCATGGTATCCTATTTAATAATGTTTGTCTTCGTGTCTACTATCATCCCTCAAAGTTTGTCGGTCTGGTAGCGAAACACCCTGTATACGTCTAGCGTGACTCGGTTAAATTTTCTAGTTAATACATGCGATTTATGTCGAAAGTGTGCAAAAGAATACCACGAATAAGCTCTATGTGGAAAGTGTGGGAGTTATTACCAATATTTCAACAGTCAAATTAAACTTAATTAGCGATTATATCTAGAAGTTAGTTAACTGAAATTATCTAAGATCGTTGCTAGAACCTGGATAGCAAGATAAGAATATTTAGTACCTTGTCCTTACTAAGTTATGCACCGTAATTCTCGATGTATAATACGCAGATCAAACAATCATTTTTCGATCCAGATTTTTTATTTATAAAATGCAATATATGTATAATTGCCGATGTACATCAGAAATTTATTATATCGCGGTAAATATTTGACTTCGACAAGGTTCGCACACTCCTTATATTTTTTAAGGACTCTGACGCCACTATCAATTATAAGAAAATTTATATTTAATTTTAAAGAAAAAACTTCCTAACCACCGCCTTTATTCTCAAATTTCACAATGTTTTTCGTCGCTAAAATACTTAGAATATACATTTAAATTTTAGTGGTAAGACTGTGCGAACCCTGTTAGTTACTAAATAAAATTTCGGGGTCCAAACAGAATTGTTTGATTCGCGGATCATACACCAAAAATTACGTAAGTCAACGTGAACACCCAAATTTTTAAGCGTGTCAATCTCAGATAAATTTGATTAATAAGCTGATAAATTTAATGCACAATTTGGTCTCTTATTGGCTGGTTAAAATCTATCTACCCTCCGTATGTTTTACAAGTAGAGTGCATACGCTAATTAGAAAACTTAATACAAAAGAAGCTTATTCAATATATGTGTAAACTAGCTTAAATAATCTAGTTTGATCAGGATACTATTTTACTTGAATTACCTTAATCTGAGAGGTATTTCGCTTGTTGAAATATCCTAATCGAAACGGTAAAAAAGAAAAAAAAAACTTATCACTGAATGCAAGGTGAAAGATTTCGGTACCTTCTTCACTCATCCCTGGCGTTATAGGAACATCCATAGCTCCTTTTTCTAACATTCTCTTTAATCGTTCGTTCTCTTGCCTGAGCTCTCTGATCAATTTTTCGGTAGGATCTTCATTTACAATAGCTACTGTTCTAATTTGCTTAGCTCTATCAGCTGTAAAAATAGAAACATTGAAACAAAATTTTAAAGGTTATTATTTTTTTTTCAGTTTCTTATATATAATAAATAGTTATAAATAAATATTTGCTTCTGTAAACGTCTAAAGTAGTCAATTTTTCTCACCATAACGCAGCGTTGATAAAGTTTCCTCATAGTTAATATCTGCTGGGCTGATGGCGGCTATCTGAAAATAAAAATTGCTAATATAATGTATAGCAACTCTTTCTTAAGAGTCCCACTTTCCTAAATGCTGATTTTACATAGACATGATTTCAAAATTCCCTGAATATTCTATTTTAACTCGTAATAATATTTTGCCAAGGTACTGCAACATAGAAAAAAAACAAAAGCTGTATCAGACTAAAAAATTTTTGACCAGCTTACGAAAAGAAAAAAAAGACATAGTGACAGGTTTATTCACAATTAGACAATCTTTTACCACGTGTTTCTATAATCGCGATAAAAAAAACTAACGATCATAGTTTAATTTTCTATTTTATCGTGTCTCAACAAAATTCTCATATATATTCTCAGAAATATTCTCAGAAATATTTAAATCCGCTTTGAGGTCCTTGATGAAATTCAACACTTCGTACTTATGAGAGCATGCATTTTCTACTTTGCCATTTTTGAAAGACAAGTACTGAGATAAACTGTGTGTTCATGTATAGTCCCTCCCACATTGGTAAACACCAGTACCAGATATCTGATTGATTATCAAGTTATGTTTTCATAATAATTAAACGTATTTTTAACTGTCTCTGTAGTTTGTGCATTGTTTTAATTTCTATTCATTTACACACATTGAGGTTACCGATTCTTGTTTTTGTTGATAATGTATCTTCTGTACGAAAATTTGCGTTTTACGTAGGATAGTATTGCCGAGAGTATAGAGATCGTACAAAAATTGCTATTCTGATATACAACGTTATCTTGGGTAAGTCGCGAATTTTTTTTTTTTTTTTTTTTTAACTGAAAGGCAGGTTGCGAAATTTTTTTTTCAGTGAAAGGTGGGTCGCGTGCCAAGAAAGCTTGGGAACCACTGGAATAGATGGATAACAGAAACTTCTTTCTTGATCTCTTTGTTGAATACTGTCCATTACAGTAGACAAAAATGCAATTTTGTTTCTTGTTCAATCAATTTCATTTACAATTTCTATTTAAAGCTAATGCAACTCTGTGACATTTTTATGCTTTCAGTAGAAAAATCTAGGTGGCATCACAACTCAGGTAATATAGCAAATAGAAAATTTAACTTTGGATATTTTCCAGTTTTAAGGTATGTAAAAAAGGGTTTGCATAAATACGGAAATGAAGGTTAAACTTCAGCATAATACTTCGTATCGTATGGATATAATTCCAGATAATGAGAATGCTATAGCTAATCTGCAATAAAATGTTTAAGATGCAAAAAATATCCACACGAAGCTGAAATTTATAGTATCTGCAAAAAAGGCTTCAAAGAACCTGGGCAACTGTGTAAAATTGAGTTAAAAAGAAAGTTTCCAGTAATACAAAATTGTTGAGCCATTGATGGGTAATTGTAGAGATCTACGTTGGCCAAGAATAAGAAATGCCGTACTATTAGCCAATGAATCATTTGCCAGCAAGTTTGCAACAGCGGCTCCATTGTTATCTGTTCATATATCCGTACAATTAAATATCCGATAACCGCTCTATCGTACAATTCGATATCCGCTCAGATATCCGTAGTTGTAGCCCAATAAAAATATTTTGGGCTGGCCGAATAACACTCCAAATTAGAAGGGCTTATGTAGGCCTATTGTTAGTATTTCAACCCTGCTATTTCTCAGCGGTTCCATGAACTGCCACCTAGAAACCAAATATCTGTGCTACTTCAGTTGAATTTACAAAGTTTTGAAACCTTTGAGTTTTAAAATAATCCCATGTCGTTAACTGTGTATAAGACGATTATTTTTTTTCTAATTTAAATATTACTTACCATGATTGTTCTGCTATTCCCACCTAATGCGTTCATCAGTAAGCGAGTGAGTACAGAATCCCGGAATGGCACTGAAATTAAAGATACTTTACATCAGAAAAAAATACTTGAAAATTAATTTATTAACATTTCAGTGGGTGCGAAAACTTTACGACAAATTTCTTAAACTGTACAAGATTACGAAACCAAATCTATCTGTATATCATTGTTTTCGCCCCCAATTCATTAATTACTTTCGAAATAAAGCTGATATCTGCTCTTTCCTGTTACTCCAATTACCAGCTCCAATTTTTGTGCGTCAGAAAATTCGAATGGTATGCCGCTCTTCCATGAATATGTATTAATTATTTCACGTAAATTTTGTAATAATGTAATTAATCTTTATAAAGATGAGTTATTTTGTTTTACATAGTCAAACGAAAAGTATTTAGTAAAATTATTGTTATTATGGCTCTAAACTAGAAGAAATAGGAAGATATGTATCTGATGACAATCCAGAAGAAACAGTTCAAGATGAAACATTTTATATTTGTAAAGATAAAACTACAAAATGTCGTAAGTCAGAATATCGCTAGCAGGCAAAAGGAAAAAGTCGTACATCGTGAAAATTCTTCATAGTATAAAAAATTATGTGAAAAATATAGTAGCGGAGATTGTATCATTAACAAAAAGAGCATTATTTATAAATAATAAAATTCCTTATCTTTGTCTTCTTGTGTGATGCATTTTTATGAAATAATCTTATTGTTTTATCATTAACAACTGGTACTTAAATTCTTTAAACACATCTAATTTTTTTTTTAAATCTAAGTAATAATAAAAGGTAATTTTCTCCATTTATATCTAGAACTGCTAATCTAACGTATCATTTTCGTTAGTATTATAACACATACAAATTACGATGTGCACCCGCTGAAATGTTATATCAGCCCTTCCCTGCATTCTGAAACATATACGATGGATAGGGAAAATGATATACATTTCCATATATGACATGTATTTACTTAGTGACCTTTGTCCCATGATTGATACAATCAGGTGTATTTAAAAGATGCTAAGATAGTCTACATGATTGAACTGTTATGCAAAATGTTATATTACTAAAATATAGAAAAACAACTCAAACGTTAACCCCTTCGCGACGGGAGCCTTTTACGAAATGTTTAATATTTTTTCATCGACTTTTAAAATTTTATTTGTAACTTATTAAATAAAGAAAATGCTCTGATTAAAAAAAGCAAATTTTAGAGTAAAATTTTACTGGTGGGGATAAACAAGGATTGTTAAGCCTTTTCGCGGCAAGTATACGTGTCGCTCGTCCCTACGGGGTTAACAAAAAAATTTCTTTTTAAATTCTGATTAAAAAAACCTTAAAGTCAGAGAGTAAAATATTGTCAGATAAATATATCATCTTTTATTCAGTAGACTGGGCTGAGTATCATATATGCAACATTGCTTCAAACAGATAATCTATTCTTTCCACCACTTATTCCACGAACGATAAAATTAAAAGTTTTGAAAAATAAATAGAAGTAAAATTTTAAAATATATTTTTCCTTTTCATATATCTTTCACAAAAAAGTTTTTTTCTCTTTTCTGTGTTATTTTTTTTTCTCTTATTTTGTGTCTTTTCTTTTTGTAAAGATATAAAAAATTGCAGTAAAAAAAATAAAATAACCTTTATTTTAGCCAAGTCTGTTTCATCGTATAAAGTTATAAAGACTCACAGACAAACATTTAAATGAGCAAAATGCAAATGAATCAAGCGCGTTTAACTGAAGGCTTGCTCACATTCTGTACCGCAGGCCAAAGAGCTGGCACCAGAGGAGTGCAAAAATCTCGGCGCCAGCAGACAGTCTCTCACCACTAAATTTATTTCATTATTTTTGTATAATATTTTGTGCAAAACATTTGTAACAATGCTATTAAATTTTAAGCGAAGAAAACTTTTAAATTTTAGTGGTGAGAGACTGCCTGCTTGCGCCTAGACTTTTGCACCCCTACCTTGCAGAATTTTAGAATAGAATAATTTACCTTATTTAATGACATAAACTTTGCTATTTAATAAGGCGAAGATTACTGCATTTAAATTATGTTGGCAATCAATTTTCAAGCGAAATATTAGGACCTACCTAGTTAACAAGTTAAGTTAGTTGAAAGGCACACCTCATCGAGAGAAAATTGTGTGGTAGCATATACTATGATATTTTTTTCTATATACAAACGGGATTTGCGTATATTTTTCATATTAGTTATGACCTTTTGTTATGACCTTTAGATACAAAGCCAAATAATCACGAACAAGACTAGCTCTAATTAGAGTGCCTCTATAAGGGAGTTGCAACATCCAGATAAAGAACATTAGAGTAGTTTACGGGAAAACGGGAAACCTACTCTATACTACTAATCTCCCGATGAAGTGAGGTGGAAATAATTAATTGCTTTTAAAATTATATATATCTCAACTCATTATGCGAAGTGAAAAGAAGATTTTGTTCCGCATAATAAGCCAAGAAAGTATATAAATAAATATAGTTTAAAAAAACTAAAAAACACGCTTTTTTAAGTATATCAAACTAAAAAGTGAAAAATAATTCATACTATAAACTGAAAACGAAAATAGATGAAAAATACTATATTACTATAAAATCATTGTTATTATAGAAATCAATTAATAAGCAATAAATAAAATTATCGTGGAAAAAAAGCGTGGGGTGCTCCATCTACCATGCTCCATCTATCAGTTCTTAAGAAGCACCCCACGCTTTTTTTCCACGATAATTTTATTTATTGCTTATTAATTTATTTCTATAATAACAATGATTTTATAGTAATATAGTATTTTTCATCTATTTTCGTTTTCAGCTTATAGTACGAATTATTTTTCACTTTTTAGTTTGATATACTTAAAAAGCGTGGTTTTTAGTTTTTTTTTTAAACTATATTTATTTTTCACTTTTTAGTTTGATATACTTAAAAAGCATGGTTTTTAGTTTTTTTAAACTATATTTATATTTAATACAAAAACCAAATTAATCGGTTGGATAGTTTCAGAGTAATTGGTGAACATACATAGAAAAAAAATACATACGCGTCGAATTGATAACTTCCTCTTCCTTTTCTGAAGCCGGTTAAAAAAAAAAAAATGTAATACGGAATTTTTTTTTCAATTTTACCTAGATGTAAATAATGTCAGGAGTGGGGTTCGAATCCACAATCTCTTTCGAAAAACAGAGCTTCAATCCGGCGCCTTAGGCCGCTCGGCCATGCTGTCTACACTCCATTCAGTGAACGTATTCAACACTTTTAATTAGCGAAAAATCATTAATTTTATTAGTTTTTGCCTAATTACTAAAAAAGTACTGAACCAATTTCGATGAAACTGAAGTGGTACCAATTCGAGAGCATCGTCTTTCATTTAACACCAAAACCAAGTTAATCGGTTGCATGGTTTCGGAGTAATCGGTGAACACACATAAAATAAGGAGAGTTACAAACTCACAAACATACAGGTGAAGTTAATAAAAGCGTGGTAAAAACGTGTGATATTGAACGATTTTATTCTAAGAGTGGATTTTAATTATTAGTTTTCTTTATAATTTGGTTCGTTAACGCGCTATTAAACATAGAAAATAGTCTTT
The DNA here is from genome assembly GCA_964019185.1 of Maratus speculifer. Taxonomy (NCBI): domain Eukaryota; kingdom Metazoa; phylum Arthropoda; class Arachnida; order Araneae; family Salticidae; genus Maratus; species Maratus speculifer. Next base: position 369,509,952 of record OZ025293.1, read on the forward strand.
TGCACACATATTTTGTTTCATATCACAAGTCCACCAAGGCTAATAGGTAAGATACCTATGCATAAATCCTGTTTCCATTTCAAAGACCAGCTCAAGCTTATTTTCTTTCATTGGCACTTGTTTACAACTTTCACCCATGGAAAATAATTGAAAATAAAGAATTATACTTTATCAAGGTCATTATGAAACAACTTTAAATTATCCCTAGTGTTCTTAAATCTAGAGCTTCCTCGTAGGGAAACAATGTTACAATATTCATTTCCCATAGGTTTTTATTGCATGGGCAAATGCGGCAATTGCTCTGAACCCCCAACCTCCACTTCTAAGAGAGTCATAAACTAATGACTCAAAACTAAACCCCTCAAAACTAAAGATAGACATTTTTTCGTTAAATTGTTACAAACTGCGTTTATAAAAATTTCATGTAGCCTAATGATTTTTTGCCCCAAGGGCGCAATAATGGATTTAAATTCAAAGACCAGTTCACCATGCATGTCTTGCTATCCAGATTTTATACAAGTTTCTGAATCATACCTCTTGTGTTTTTTCCTACAGCACGTTCTGCTAATGCGTGTATGCAGTTTCCCAAACATGATAAAGACTGGTTAATGGCTGCTCCTTCCTTCAAGCGATCGCCAGTAGCTCCAGTATTGGATGCTCTCTCACTGTAAAAAACAATTTTAACATTATTAGAAAAGTCTCAGTATGTTTTCTACAGACTAGAAATCGATGTTCGGAACATTTTTTCAAAATTATTAATTAATTAGTTTTGAATAACTCTATGTCCACTTCATGCCAATTCCATGAGAAATCGACAAAATGTTCAACACGTGACAATTCTTAAATGCCTATATTTATTAACTTATAAATTGTTAAATATACAATATACATTAAAATTGACATAAAACTTATATTTTCATATTACCATACTTGTTTCAGTTTGGAGATACAATAGCATTGTCAAAACAGTAGTCATATGTAGAAAAGCTGTTCTACATGTGAATATGGAATGACACTCTAATAGGTTTAAAAATCTCCACATTTTAAACCCTAGACCTTAATAATCGACCCGTTTTCACTAACAGATATATAATAATAGAAGTAGATAGAATAGAATAATTGAAAATCTCCATATTTCAAATCATAGACCTCAGTAATCTGCCCGTCTCAGACCCATTCTATGAAAAATTGCCAAAGTGCCGACACTTACATAAATACACTACCTGGCCATTGATGAACTTGCGATTTTAGACATTTTGTTAAATAGCTAGAAAAATACATGAGGAATCATCCCGAAACTCTTAGTGTATAAATATAATAGTATATGTCATACATTTCAGTGAAGATTTTTTTCCCGAAACTCCATAGGGGACCGTCAACAAATTAAAAAAGAGTGAATATCTTTTGAATAACCCTGTCATAACTAATGTAGCAAAAGAGCTCAAACTGTAGATTATGATTAAGTGCCTTATTGTAATAACTGTTCATTTTTATGCAAATAGCATGCATACTCGCAGAAAAATTCGGTTTTTATAAAAATGGTTCCAAATTTTTTCAAGTTTTTTGCTTATAATTTTCAGAGTTCCTAATAAAAAATAATATTTTTTTCTGAAAGTATGACAAACAACATTTCACACAATACCCTGTAATCAGAATTAAAAAATAATAAAAATTGTATGAAAAATGAGTAGGTTTACTAAATAATTTTTCACTGCGCATGCGTCAACGATATTAAAATTTCATTTGCATATTATGATAGCTAAATGTATAGAGCAATTTTTGTAAAAGTCGCAAAATCATAACTTGAAAATTTTGAAAATAATCGTCAATTGAATGAGTTGAAAATCTGTTATTCCGAAAATGAAGCAAAAACAAGAGGGGTTGTATCCATATATTCGTTGGGCCCCACCAGTGGCCGAGAGGTACGGACCTCTCAACTGGTAGACGGCAGGTGCTGGGTTCGAACCCAATCGCGGCTGTCGGCCTAACCGTTCGGAGTTTTCGTGGTTTTCTTCGAACCTTGCGTAAATACGGGTTAGGTTCCCTTAGAAAGACCCCCACGAAGGGCACTCCCCCTGGTCCTATATCCCTAGCGTAGATAATCGGACGACAAAAATAAACCAAACCAAACCAAACCATATATTCGTTGATTAGTGTCAATATAGATTACACAATATGGGACGTACAACTACATTTGGATAAAATCCGTCATTTTTTTGCTTCATTTTGGGAACAACGGATTTTGTCCTTTTTCTATAGACGATTACTTTCAGAATTTTCAAGCTATGATTTTGAGACTTTCACAAAAATTGCTCTATATAGTTAGCTAACATAATATGCAAATGAAATTTTGATATCGTTGACGCATGCGCAGAGAACAATTATTTAGTAAACCTACTCATTTTTCACACAATTTTTATTATTTTTTAATTCTAATTACAGGGTATTGTGTGCAATGTTGTTTGTCATATTTTCAGAAAAGAATATTATTTTATATTAAGAACTCTGCAAATTATAAACAAAAAAACTAGGAAAGATTTGGGACCATTTTTATAAAAACCTTAATTTCTCTGCGAGTATGCACGCTATTTGCATAAAAATGAACACAATTTATTACAATAAGGCACTTAATCATAATCTAGGGTTTGAGCGATTTTGCTACATTAGTTTTGACAGGGTTATTCAAAAGATATTCATTCTTTTTTAATTTGTTGACGGTGTCCTATGGAGTTTCGGGGGAAAAAATCTTCACGGAAATGTATGACTTATACTATTATATTTATACACTAAGAGTTTCGAGATGATTCCTCATGTATTTTTCTAGTTATTTAACAAAATGTCTAAAATCGCAAGTGGACGTTCATCAATGGCCAGATAGAGTATCTATATCTATTGACTTATAAATTGTTAAAACATAAACTATACAACTATACATTAAAAATAACAAAAATTTCTAGGTTTTAATACTATCGTGGTATTTATAATTTGGCTATAATAATATTATTAAAACAGCAGAAATATCGAGAAAAGTTGTCTCAGATGTGACATAGAATGATCTTTCAATAATTTGCTTTCAAAATTGTTTGTAAATGGTGTTCTACATGCATTGTTTTGTAATATTTCTTGAGATTTCAAATATAAACTAATTTATGACTACTCTAAAAAATAATTTCGTTTACAAACGAATATCACATATTTCATATACTAAAGAGAAGAAAAAATAAAGGTTAATAATATTTGAATTACTATTATTATATATTATAATAAATCGGTGGTGGTGTATTTTTGTCGGCCGATTATCTACGCTATGGGATATAGGCCCTATGGGGTGGGTTGCCCTCCGTGGGGGTCTTTCTAAGGGAACCTAACCCGTATTTACGCAAGGTTCGAAGAAAACCACGGAAAACTTCGAACGGTTAGGCCGACGGTCGCGATTGGTTCGAACCCAGCACCTACCGTCTACCAGTTTGGTTGGTTGATGGTTGGTTGATTTTTGTCGTCCGATTATCTACGCTAATGGGATATAGGACCAGGGGGAGTGCCCTCCGTGGGGGTCTTTCTAAGGGAACCTAACCCGTATTTACGCAAGGTTCGAAGAAAACCACGGAAAACTCCGAACGGTTAGGCCGACAGCCGCGATTGGGTTCGAACCCAGCACTTGCCGTCTACCAGTTGAGAGGTCCGAACCTCTCGGCCACTGGTGGGGCTATAGTAAATCGGAAAATATCCATTTTTAAATCAATGATTTTGATTAATATTTATTTAAATCATAAATTTCAGCGATCAAGTTAATGTAACAAATATTTCTTAAAATTTTAAATATTGGGCAACACTATCCTCTTTCAAACATGCATTTTTAAAAACATTTTTTATATTAGGTTTCAATTTATGATAGACTAGTTTGATTCATCGTATTTAGATAGTGAAAAAAATAGTATTAAATGTTAATTTTTAGCACATTTTTCGAAATTATAATGTTCCTAAATAAGCTAATTAGAATTTAAGCAGAATTTGATAATATAAAAATTACATGAGATTAAAAAAAATATTGAAGCTTAATTCTAAACAATCATAATAAAATTTGTTTTATGTAAAAAATATCTTTTTATTTTTTATAATTTTTATTTTACAGACAAAATTTTGTCAAAAGAAAGTTAGTAAAAACGTTTTTCTTTCCATAAAATTAAGTTTTTTACAAATGTCTTGGTTTATGAGCAGACCTTTTTTTTTACTTTTTTATAATTTAACAAAATTACATGTGAAATTTTATCTACATCATTATGCAATACTTTTTCCCGTAGCCAATGGTATGAGTTTACAATCAGCAGTTCAGATAACAGCGTTTTGAAGCATTATTATTAAGGCAGAAAAATATCAATAAATCAGATTAAAAAATCTATTTTCTGTATCGATGTCAATATACATATCTATCGATTTTGGCCTATAGCCTACACACACACACACACACACATATATGTATAAATACGTTTTACAAAAAAATTCCGATACAACAGAGATATTTACCAAAATTTAAAATTCTGTGAAAACAATGTATAAACTTTCTGTATCTATAATGAACATGAAAAAATGAACTCCTCTTAAAATAAACAAAACAAAACACCATTTGAATATGAAGTTCTATGTAATGAATTTAAACAGAAATATGAAAAACAGATGGATAAAAAAACAATAAGTTTATATTGTAAACCACTCTTCAGGGATACTTGTTCTACAGATATAATCAATAATCTAGTCAGTTTCTGTAATGGATCGAGCTATAAGCTAAAAACTTTGACCCATTATGAGCACTACTGACTAGATGAAACAACAAAACAAAATGAAAAAAAAAATTTTTTTTTACTAGAAAAAATAATATTTAATAATAATAATTTATACCTATAGAATTAAACCTATAGAATAATATTATAGTAAAAATGTATTAGTAGCACATGTTATATTACTTCTAATAATGTAAATTTACCGCTAGTATAGAGATTATTATTTATAGTCAGTAAAACAGAAATATATAATAAAATAAAAATTAATAAAAATATTTAGTAGAACGTGTATTATTTATAATATATTAATCCACTCATATTGTGTTATCATTAAAATTAATAATCGATACTCATATTATTGTTGCTGTTTAATATAATTATTAATGATATTATTATAATTATTAGCTTATAACCAGCACATACTTCAAAATTAGTAGCAAGTGTCTTTTAGTGCTGCTATCTGTTGGAGAATATAAAAGCTAATAATACCAATTAACCCAATTACATACTCAGACTATAACTCTTGTATAAAATACCTATTTAAAAAAAAATTCTGGCTGCTTAGTTTTTTTTTTTTTTTTTTTTTAATATGGATGTCAATTTTAGGTAATGTGAAAATATCTTTATCCCAGTTAGAAAAGAATCCCATCAAAATTTACGTGGTTTAGTGTAACATCAATAGAAAATTCAGAAACTAGCGAAAATGAACCTTTCTTATTCCAGCTCACTGCCCCAAATGGAAGCAGGACGTTTCGGTCCCGCCGTTTCGGTCCCGAGACGTTTCGGTCCCGAGACGTTTCGGTCCCAAGACATTTCGGTCCCTGGCCGTTTCGGTCCCGAGACATTTCGGTCCATGGCCATTTCGGTCCCTGGACTTTTCGGTCCTCAGACATTTCGGTTCCTTCTCCAGCAAGCTGAAATTTTGTGCACGGGAAATATCTCACATAATTTTATAGGGAACATTTTAGAGTGTTGAATTCAGGGGCGGGTCATTCCCCCCAGAGCTATCAAATGCCCCCCCCCCCGGAAATTTTGAGATTTTGTGTTTTCAATGGTAAAAAACAGTAATCCCCCAGGACTCTATTGAATCCCCCCGGAGCCACAGAAGTCCCTCCCGGAGAAAAGTGTCTGAATTCAACACTGGTTTTTTAACTGAAAGCCACATAAAGTTTTAGTGTAATGCGATTAATTAGAAGTAACAAGTACCCAAAAATCGCTTACACGTATAACTCTGATCCAAATATTTTTTAAATTTCAACTACTATAATGTTATTAAGTTCATTAGGATGTATAAAAATGATAAGGATTCTCAAAATAAATATGCTATTTATTCATTTATTGGTTAGTTTATGATATTTTTCTTACTCTTTAAAAATAATTAATTAATATATGATTGCTTTTTGCGAACTGTAAACTATAACTTTGTTTCAGAAAATTTAAATCTGCATCTGGATAATAATGTTACCTAAGACTGTTAAGAAATATTTTTACGCATTGTTACAGTGTTGCATTATTATGTTTAATAAATTATTACGTTACGTTACTAACTGATTTTTCAAAAAAAAAAAATAATAATAATAATAATAATAATAATATCCTTTTTTGAAATAAATAATAATTTTTGAATAAAAACTTATGGTGATGAATAGTTGCAATAAATTAAATCTCAAAACAGTTAGGGATTTTAAAATTAAAATCAGATTAATATTTTATTAAATATATGTATTTTTAATTTAACGAATCTTTATTTAATTAAATTGATAAAATTATTAATACGCATTTCGAATTTTACTTTAAATAAACTCAATAAATAATCTGTTTTATATTCAATTTATCATTATGTTTTGTAGTAGTTATTAATGTAAACTTATTATTTTACCTGTTTATTTATTTTATATTTAAAGTTACTGAAATTTAAAACTATTAATTCAATCAATAATAAAATTAAAATAAGAATTGTCAATTCTTTTTCTGTGAATGCTGGAGCGAAAAGGTAATGCAAATAAATAAATAAATAAACGATAAATTAAAAAAGCTTAGTTTTGTCAGTTAAAAATTTAAAATAAAATTCTTTAAAATAATAGTTACATTATTATATAAAATTAAAAAATAATCATTTTATTACAAAGAAATAGGCCTACTTTCAATAAAATTAATTCACAAAAATTGTCTTCATAAAGTAAGAAAACTATGTATTAAAAAAAAAAATTGCATCTAATAATTATTACATAAAAAAAGGTCTTTGGAGCATTTTTATTTTTTAAACAAAAAATTTTCGTAGCACGCCTAGTTACGAAATCACTAATTTAAAGATTCTAAGAAAGTGTGCTAAAACAATCAATCAAATATGTATTTTAGTGTTTTGTATAGATAAAATACTTAATACAAAGAATATATGATAAAACTTAAAATATTCATTCTGTTAAATAATAATAATAAAGACAGTGTAAAATTATATAACATTATTTAATCCAATTTTCAACTCGCCGTGATTTTATTATCACGAGTTACAATAGATTAAACTTATTGGACTATTATATTCAGCTTTGTATAAAATTTGAGGGAAGGGGGGCAGGAGAATAAAAATATTAAAAAAAGCCTGAACAATGTTGAGCTTACAGCGTTTAGTAGGCCTTCATCAATCAGAAACCAAGTTATAAGGTGGCCGGTAAAAAAATAGCAAGGGACTGAAATGGCAAGGGACCGAAATGTCTCGGGACCGAAATGTCTCGGGACCGAAATAACCAGGGACCGAAATGGCCAGGGACCGAAATGTCTCGGGACCGAAATGTCTTGGGACCGAAATGGCCAGGGACCGAAATGTCTCGGGACCGAAACGGCGGGACCGAAACGGCGGGACCGAAATGGCGGGACCGAAATGTCGTGTACCCGCCTCAAATTGTGTTTTTACTCGCCAAAGTGTCAAAAATACTACGAAGTGCTTTGTGTTTTGTCTTTACCTATAACATAAACAAAAATAAACCATTCTGCATTAAAAAACTAAGTAATAATAAAAATGTTCCGATGTATCGAAATTTTTCTGTCCGATATTTTTCAGATATTTTTGTCATTAAGACGAAATATTGAGAAATTTATCTATCACTATTTTAAAAATGTTTGCCATCACTAATTACTAAAGGGGGGAATGCACTAATGAAAAAATTACCTTCCAGCTAAATCAACCAAATGAACGATGGAACTTTTTGCTGTCTCCTGACCAGTTCCTTTCTTGGATTTTTGCACCAAGTGTATGCCGACAATAGTATGAGCCCGGCTGAAATAGAAATAATATTAATTTATGATAAAAAATTTTGTACTATTGCATAAATATATGATTGCTTAAAAATCGCTAAAATATGTTCATTATTGCTAAAGTAGTGAAAAAAAATTCCAGATTCGGATTAGAAAGAGATACCATGTAATTAGACCGAGTAATTCGACTGCAGTCATGGATTCCTAGACAAAAAAAAAAGTTGTCTGGAACTGTACTGTCTTTCCTCTGAAAGTTTGTACGAATAATTTTAAGTCATCCTAGATATGTATAATCATGAGAAAAAAATAAATACCCCCTAATAACTCTGCAACTAATTATAAAAAAAAAAATACCGGTAACCAAACGATTGGAAATAAAGCCTACTTTAAAATGCTTCCTTTAAAAGTTTCTAAGAGGCAATCTAAAATCAAAACCAGACCAAACTTTATTTTTTTCAAGGACAACACCCAATTTTGACAATATATTTTAAATCTTTCGTTCAAACTATGCCTAAGAATGAAATTTTAAGTCATTTGGATGCTGAGTTTCTGAATTATAAACATTCAAAATTTAGAACTTCTAATGTTAAATTAAATTTTCATATTTTTATTAATATCTCCTAAAATTATAATGCTATGGCTATTCTCTAAAAACCTGGCACAGTCAGTTAACTTTTGGTAAAATGGTGGTATCGACAAAACCATACAGAACCACTGGGACAAATTGTTGGACTATTTGCTCTTTGATCACATACACGTAATGGAGAAGGAACCCTATCAAATTTATAAAGATATGATGAAAATGGGCTGTGGTTAGTAGCAAAGAGAAAAAGATTTTTATGTGGAAGGATTCTCTTTCCCGAGACTTTTGGAGTTAAAGCATATGTGTACCAACCGGTAGTACCATAGTCCGAGCTGATCTGCCTTTGCTGGTACAGAGAGGATTTTAGAAGCTTCTTCAAACATGAAAGAAAGGTGGGGGGGGGATTTATATTTGGCATTTGATGTAGCTTTGGCTGCTTTTTTGCCAATTAATCTGCATGTTCGTTCCCCACATTATCCACATGTTCGCGAAATCATTTAAAGAAGATCTTTGCTCTTCTTTTTGAAGTAATTTGATTATTTGTACTACGAAGAGATTTCATGAAAAAACGTCTTTTATTACAAATAAATTTGAAATACTGTCCAAGTGTATTAATAATTCTTTATGGAGAGAGTTCCTAATTCACAGCAATGCCTCTTTTATGGCCAGGAGTTTATAATAAAGTATTTCCTTTATTTAACTTCGCCTGATCTTCATAGATTAGCTATCCTCTTTGATACACACAAAAGGCATATGAAGTTTCATCCTCCATTTTGGAACTATCCACCTAAATGTTTATTTCTTCATGCGGAATATTTTCTGGATCTATTTGAAAAAAAATGTTCTTTGAATGGTTGAACTTGATCTGACTTCATTTTTGACTTGTAAAATATTGGTTCTTGATTTCTTGCCGGGATTCCAAGACGTAAAATTATTTCTGTTGTTGCTATATATTCAAGATAGAGTGGCAGGGGAGGAATACCCGATAAAACACAAAGGGCATGAGTCAAAGATTCTTTCTAGGCACATGAAACTAATAACAAACATTGATATTGTATTGGTGAAATCAGATGAAGCGCATGTATTTAAAAATCAAAGAGGCATAGCTTCCAACATCTTCCATCTTTTCATACCACAAAAAATTAATACTAAATTTTACCTTTTTTAATCACCATAATCTGACGATTAGATAAGTCAGAACTTTCTGTTGCATTTTTCTGGTACAAAAAAGGGCAAGCGTTGGCAGCTTGAAGACAAGATTGACAAAATAATTGTCAGTTTTAAAATATAGCATAAAATTTATATATTATAATATTATAGTACAGTATTATAAAAATATACACAAAACTATTAAAGAATAATTTTAAAATCCTATTATTATATATGCTGATCACCTACTTTACCTGCTAGTTGCATTCATATTAGTTGAAGCAATACTTCTATTTGTCGTTCCTTCATTTAGTTTCCTCTCTATTTCCTTATAACTTGTTACCATGTCTAACTTTAGGCCTTCGGCTGTAAATATTCGAAAAAAAAAACTATTTTCAATAAATTGTTTACTTGTTAAAGAGGCAGTTGATTTCAAAATTGATCAAAAAAATCTATTTTTGTTTTTAAATATTAAATGAAAGCCTGTTTAATTGTGAATATTTTGACACCTCATTTTTACACATACGGCACTTAAATCGCGAGATATTGTAAAATTTGTTAATACCACCAGCGCAATTACCTACACAAAGAAAAAATTTAAATGTCTTTTTTTCCATGTTCATATTTTCTTCACTTTTATGTTTTAAAAATGCTAAGGTCATTTTTTGCATTTAAGATACAGATTTAAAAAAAATTTCTACATATTCATTATTATATTTGTGATAAATCTGCGCATGGAATCAGCCTTCAGGTTATTATTTAAAAAAAAATAAAAGTATATGAAGATGTGTTAGATTTCATCGCTTTACACTACATACATGAGTGAAAATAATATATTAAATAAAATATTAAATGTATCTAAAAATCTATGCGCAGTCGTGTGTAATATACATCTGAAAAATAAAAAAAATAAATGGACAAAAATATTAATATTTAAAAAAATAGTAGAGATTTTTAAAAATATGTTTTTTTTAATTTTTAATTTTTTTTTAATAAATATTCAATTTTTTATACAAAATTTACTTTTATTTGAATATTGAAATTCAATGTGTTCATTATTTGAAGCATACTTTTTTTAATTAAAAAAAATTGAAAAGGTACACTGATTGCTTAATACTAAAAGCAGCAGAATTTCAGAAATTTAAATTTAATTAATAAATTTTCTTCAAAAATAACAAAAAATACAGTAGAACTTTGTTACACTGAGTTGAAATGCTACAAAAACGGGGAAAAAGAAAAATAATAGATGTTTTAATACGTATATGTATTGCATATACATAATACAGGGCTCCTAAATGGTCCGCGAACTGAACACAATATTTTTTAAAAGAAAATTTCATAATAGGTTTCTACAGTATTTGAGGTAAAACTAACCTTCGAAGGCGTTTTCTGCGCAATTTTCAAGAAAAATATAAAATGAAAATCTTCCTAAGAAAATATTGATGTTCAGCTGGCGGACCATTTGGGAGCCCTGATAATATATTGTAGAAAATTATATCATAACGTAGTAAACTCGGATATACCGAGTTAAATTGTGATTCGATTATCAACACCATCTTAGATTAAAAGTAATCACATTCGGATAGCTCTGTTTTCGTCTTATCTCCTTTTTTTATAATTATAGTTAAAGTTGAAAAAAAATTGATGGTTTTCATGAAATCTAACAATCGAACTAAAACATTTTTTTTTTTTTTTTTTTTTTTTTTTTTTTTATGCTAAACAATGAATAGACAGTGACGGAGGGCAGCAAGGGAAGGGTTTATAGTGGTAGAACCCCTCTCTTAATGTACCATCATAGCAAAGAACACTTTTACTACATAAGATATAATATAATATAAGAGTATGCTGACCATGTTTTGACAAAATGTCTGTCTGTCAGTCTGTCTGCCGGTATGTATGTATGTGACAAAAATTTTGTGGGAACTCTGTCTCAAGAACTAATGCATAGAATTTCACAAAACTTTAGCTTCCGTTAGACCTTGATATGAACTAGATCTGATTAGTTTTTGGTGTATGTCGCTGAAAAGGTGGCGCTGCTATGCTGCATTATTCACAATTTCTACAATAGTCATAGCTCAAGAACTAGTGCATAGATTTTCATAAAACTTTACATTTAGTTAGTACTTCATGTAACATGGTGCTGATTACGTTTTGAGAGAAATCTCTGAACAGGTGGCGCTGCAATAGTGCATTATTCCTGATTATTGCAATAGCTTTATCTCAAGAACTAATGCACGGAACTTCACAAAACTTTATATTCTGTGAGACCATGATATAAACTAGATCTTATTATTTAATACGTGAATTATCATATTGCTAGCTAAGCGTAAAATCAACAGAGGGAAAAATGTCCAAGTCGGGAATCGAACCCGGAACCCTTGGAATAGCTCTCCAAGTGTTCTACCATTTAAAGTAAGAGGACGATGGCCAGCTTGACATTTTTCACTTTTACAGAGTGATGGCCGAGCTGGGCATCACTCTGGTAGAAACGCCACTTTTGGTGGAAAACACCTTAAAACCTGATTTTAGAGGTTGACTCCTAGGTTTACCTTTATGTTTCCCTGCTTCCGATCCTCCATGTTTTCGTACTTTTCGGTGCAAGAAACCACAATCGTAAACGTACGATTCAACTATTAAAGTCGGGCTTTTAGGTCTTTTCCACCAAGATATGACTTGGCAGAACGATTACGTTTTAACATGCGAATCGAAATTTAACTAATTCTAGATTTTCATCCGTGAGCTCGATGAGGGGATTGTCTGTACTGGCGCCTCCCGGTCTATTATTGAAACTGCTATTGCTATCTACACTGTTAATCTCTTAACTGATTTGCTCGTACGCCGTTCGGGCAAGACGAATTTGCTTAATTCCTCATTTAAAGCTTTTTGACACCACTATTTTTTTAAAATAATTTCATACTACTTAAAGGCGAAAATGTTTAGACTAAATGTTACGAATATTTTATTTAAATAGTAATGGTGTGAATCCGTAATTTTTAATTTATTGAACGGAAAAGAAATAACCAGTTAAGAGGTTAAAAATTTGACACATTTGCTGCATCGTCACTCAACTGTTTTTATAAACTATCCCTATTTGACCAATGAGAATGCTTCATAATACTTTGAAGTAACCGTTTTCTATAAAAGCAATGGAGTGACGATGCAGGAAAAGTTTAAAATTTTTAACAGTGCAGTAATGGTCAAAGGAAATATTTATTATTGTTCCCTAAAAGAGCTATTGCGAATGCATTCAATTAAAAATACCGCCCTTTGAAATCCTTAGTGTTATTAAGTTTCGAATACTGGAGACAATATGTCTATTGATATTTATAGTCAAATCAAACTAGTTTGTGTTGAAAATGCAAAGTGTCTTCTGTAAAAAAAATGTGCTTCATGTTTAATCAAGAAAGTACAAGAGTAAATAAAAAGCGGTTACGGTCGAGCTAAAAGAAAAAGTTCAGCAAAAATTTTGGAACGGAGGCTTTCACCTTGGATGCTTTACGTAATTATTTTCAAAGAAAAAACAAATCGACAACATTTAATATCTCAAAATCTCGAAGAAGCAACAACTTTATGGATACAGCCATTGACGCTTGAATCAATAGTTATAACAGAAAAGTTTAGTAATAGCGGTATGGACATACTTATACGTTACTATATTACAAATTTTTGTAATAAATTGCAATAAATTTTTATTACAATCGAAATTTCGTCGAAAAGTACGACTATATCCAGTGTTATTTTAAATAAAGGAGACAGTCATTTGGATATCTGTTGTTTTTTATTCAATATTTATACGCGCAAACTTTTTATCTTCTGAGTAATCTATGTAATATACTATTCCCCTGGATTTAGGCAGTATAAACATTGAATACTGACAATTTTATACCTTTTTAATACAAATAAGTATATTTTGAAATTGCGTTCTTCAAATATTTCATACAAAGAAATCTCCTTCAATAGAAAATTATTTCCAATTATTTCTTTTTTATGTGCAATACTATTGATCACATGGTCAAAAACAATTCAATTTCTAGACTGATACAAATTTATTTTTACTATTACAGGAATGATATGAAAAAAAAAGGCGAAAATATATGCAGACACTGAAATTTCAGATGCTGTTACATTCCACTGAATTCGGCTTTGATAGTAAAACAAAAAATGACTCGAAATTTTTCACTCTGCACTTTTTTAATTCAAATATAACTTACAATCATGATGATAAGTTAAGTAATTATAATAAAGATATTAGAATGTCATTATTCTTACCATAAAATCCTTTTTTCGGATGTTCTCTTACTTTCAAACCCCTCTTTCTATCGCCGCCTGGATTAAGCAAATCTCGAACAATCTCATTATATATTTCTAACATGCTAAATCTCACCTAAAAAAATTTAAAACATGAATTTCAATAGGTAAGTTCCACAATCCGTCAAATATAGTAATTTTTAATAAAACATAATCGGGAGTTTAACTATTGAAAAGTAATTACATTAATATTATTTGCGTCTATACGATACTACATGTTGATTATAAATGAATATCCCAATTTTACAGGGCTGTTAAAAAAATAAAACCCTGTTGTTAATTGGGAATGAAAAATAACTGTTGAAAGTTAAGCTCTATACAGTTATAAGTCAACTTCAATGTGTGCCCCTCCAGAAACACGAACGATATCGAGGTTGGTATGGTAACTCATCACACAATTTTTTAGCATGTTCAGTCTGACTTTTTGAGACATGGGCGTCCTAAGTTCGTTAACGACAGTTGGTAGCCGTAAAAAAAAAAAACACATAATCATTGATAAGGCCTCTCAAAGACAATATGCTGAAATTAATTTCTGGAATGCATTCTACCCTGGTCATTTAAGGATTAAAGCTAATTGCACACAATGACAAATTCAGAAACTTCCAATATATCCATGATATTTCTGTTAAATTTTATTAATTATATTATAGACAGCTTTCCTTCAGTACTTAAACCAAAAGGTTGGTTTTCTATCCTTCTTCGTGTTTGCTTCAAAGAAAAAATAATTCCTTAAAGAATTAAATACTTAAAAATAATAATAACTGATATATTTTTGCTCCTTCTAATTTTAATACGGGAGAAATGTGTGGAAAGGTATAAAAAGTACAGTAGTTTTCTTTCTTTTGCATCACTTAGAATCTAAAGTTTTACACGTCCTAAATAATTCTTTCTTAACCTTCCTACACTGAATGGGTCTAATCGACCCATAACTATAATTTATTTTATACGATTCGAACCAGAACTTTTTTTCTTAAAGAAAGTTAAAAGATTTAGAGAAATAAGTCAATTAAATGTATTAAAATATTTTAAATAACAATTCTGGTGTGAAATGTTTTTATCAAGATTTAGTAAAATTTGAACAGGGTAGGAAGGTTAATTTACAAAAACGATTAAGACAAGAAACTTCAAACTCATTTATTTATTTGTAATTTTACTTTAAATACTATTCAAGGACACGCTATATGCATTATGGTACAAATTCATTACACAAGAAACTTTTTAAAAAGTTTGAGAAAAATAAGGAATTTTTTACGCGTTATGAAGAGCATTTCAAAATACCCTATGCGCATTCCTTATCAATTAAAATTCCCAATATTTTCTATGAGAGTTTATTTTATATATACAAATAATACTGTGCATAGTTTTTTTTATCGGAATGAATTTGGTAAAGTTAAAGGTAGTTAATCATCTATATAATAAAAGCCTTAGTCATGTGACTGTCTAGGCCAATGTAATTTGATGTGTTTTTATTGATCCCAACTGCCATTTCAGCACCAACCTTGTGCATAGTACCGTAATTTCGGGTGTATAAGCCGCGGATCAAACAATTCTTTTTCGACCCAGAATTTTTTAAGAAACAAATGTTACTACTTAGATCGACGTAAATATTTGTCTTCAATCACTAAATAAGATTTCTGGGTCCAAAAAGAATTGTTTGATCCGCGGCTTATACACCCGAAATTACGGTATTATTTTTAATTGTACTTAATAGCAATTAAATTCAACTGAATTTTAATTGGTATCAGCTTGCTTTTAACTTGTATTCGCTATTAAGTCAATTGCATTTATTTTTTAAGATAAATGTATTATTTGACTAAAATATAATTGACTGTTGCTGGTAACTTCACAGTTATACTGCTTATAGCAAAATCTTAAATTAAATCATTAGCAATAGGAATAACAATATTTTCGATATTCAATTGGGTTATAAATAAAATCAATCAATTAACAGAATGATACTTGTTATAAAAAAATTGTTAGTTCTGTTTTTGTTGTTGTAGTTTGTTTGTGTGATTTTGTTTTTTGTGATAAAAATAACTTATCAAATTTCTTCAAACTTTAACCAATAGTAAAATTATGGATTATTACCATACTGGAAAAAAAAAGTAAAATTTCTTTATTTTACGCCAGTTGGCAACAATTAACCCTTTCCAGCACGGGTAAAATCAATAGTAAAATGAGAAATTATCGACTGACACCGGAATTCAGAAACGAAGTTTTTAGATAATTTGAAATCCTTAATTTAAGCTATTATTGCAAATGCAAAATTTTACTAAAATACTATTGGTGCCGTTTGCAAGTTTGGAATTAAAATTAGGTATCCCAGACTGGGCACAGTGTGCCGGAAAGGGTTAAAGCACTTCAGTTTGAATCGGCCTAAGCTAAACTAGAAGGTTGACGTCGAAGCGGTCTTTGGTAATAATAAAACCATGGCAAATTGATTTGGCCTAGAATAAACTAGATTGGCCTAAGATAAATTCGTTCAGACCAATAAATAGTAGGCTAAACTAGTTTATCCTAATGAGCATGGGGACAAACTAGTTTGGCCTAGGAAAAACTAGTTTATCCTATGGACGTTAAGACTAGTTTGGTCTAATATAAACTTGATATCCTATAGATCAAGCATGTCAAACACGTGAGCCGCGGGCCACAATTGGCCCTCCAGGGACATCTCTGTGGCCCTCCAAGCCTTTTGCATTTTCGTATGTTTGATTCAATTCTTATTCTTAGTTGATGCAAAAAATACACTTTGCAATGCAAATATTGCAGCGTTGCAAAATTGGAGAATGATTTTATTCAAAACATGTATCATTATTTCAAAATATTAATCTTCATTACATTTAATGGCAGATATCGACATACATTAAATTTAATGATCCGGAATTAAATAAGGAAAAGTCTAAATTTTTAAATTAATAGCTGTTATTTTGGATGAAAATGTTTTACAGTTTTACATAGAAGAAGCAAACAACACCGATTCAACACCACTGGGGCATAAAAGATACAAACATACTGTCATGAATATGATCAAATCTAACTCATTTTAAAATTTCGTTTAAAATGAGATAGAGAATGCAAATTGTTCAATAAGAAAATCAAGAAGAACATATCTTTAATCTGAAAATTAAAAAAAAATTGATATATATAAAATTTATGTATTTTTTAATAGTTTATTATGTGTTTTATGTTGAAACGAACACATTATTTTATTGCTGTTTTTGATTCACTGTGACATTACAAAGTAATGTGTGGTGTTTGTTAGGTATCAAAAATAAATCGAAAATCAATTAAAATACAGCACTAATTTCTAATTAAAAGTCTCTACAAATTCAAAGAAATACCGTAATTTCGGGTGTATAAGCCGCGGATCAAACAATTCTTTTTGGACCCAGAAATCTTATTTAGTGATTGGAGACAAATATTTACGGCGATCTAATCAGTTATATTTGTTTCTTAAAAAATTCTGGGTCGAAAAAGAATTGTTTGACCTGCGGCTTATACACCCAAAATTACGGTAGCTTTAAAAGAGAAAGTGATACAATTTCTCGTCTAGTAAAATAATAATAATAGTAAAAAAATAATAACAAAAAATTGTTACCTGTTTTTATTATTTGGTTGCATGTATAGTCGAAAGCGAGCATTTTGGACAGAAGCTCATTAATTAATTTCATTCTTAAAGGTTAGCAAACATATCATTGTAAATTATCCCTATGTGATCTTTATATTTCTTGATGATGAAAATACAACAACAACATCACAGATTCATAAAAGTCAGTTTGAAATAATTTTTTATATTCAAACAAAGACCAATAAATAGTTTTAAAGTTTTTGTTTGCTTGTTTATTTTTTTTAAACAATGCTGCATTTTCAATGTACAGTTTTCATTTTGTGCTATAGTCCCCAAATTAATCCGCTTCTTTATTTTCGATGATGTGGCCCGCGGCTTTTTGTACAATGCTAAACTGGCCCGCGGGGGTAGACGAGTTTGACATGCCTGCTATAGATGATAAACTAGTTTGGTCTAAAACTGGATTTGGCGGATAACATATATATAAAATAAACTCATATAAAAAAAATATTGGAAATTTTCAGTGATATGGAATGCGCATGGGGCATTTTGAAAATTTCTTCATTACGCTTAAATTAATCTTGAAAATTCATTATTTTTCTCTTTTTTTTTTTTTTTCTTATGACAAAAGCATACGACATAATGCACATAAGGTGTCTTTGAATAACATTTGAAGTGAAATTTAAAAAATAATAAAAAAAAATGAGTTTTGAAAGTCTTTCGCCACCTTAAACAAGTGGAATTATTTTTAACCTAATTGTGAAAAATATAGCAGTTTTTTTTTTTTTTTTTTTTTTTTTTTTTTTTTTTTTTCATCATTTAGAATCAAAATTACGTAATAAGTTTACACGTATTTAACTATTCTTGCGTAATTTACATAAACTATTAAACACGTGGAATTATTTTTAACAAATCAATATTTCAATGTCAAATTCAACAATAAATAACGAACAAAACGTTTATGATTTATGATTATGACTATCGTTTCCGTGTATAAAGTAATTCCTTCCCAACAGCACGCGAACAACAGTTTTGACATATATTGAATGTCTTTCAAATACCTTTAGTCAAATACCTTTTTCAAATACCTTTAGTCAATCATCAACTTTCGCGTGGTTTACATAAAAATCAGCGAAAAAAGGTTACTACAAATAAACTTGAGCATACACGATATCCTTAAAATTGAAAATGATTATTATGTTATGTAATCCGACACTGAATGGCATTACATGAAATGTAATAATCGACTTCTACATTTCTCAGTACTTCAAAACTGCGTGATTTCGTAAATATTACATAAAGCTTGATGACAGTAAAATAATCTTACATTTTTCTAACTAATTTGCGTGCTGATTTTATACTCGTGTCAACAGAGTGAAAAAACGCCCAAAACAGTTTTTAGTATAAAGGAAAGAAATCGTCTTGCACAGACAGATTTATTTATTTCATGTTGTTAAGGGTGATGAGCCAATGATGACGTCAACTGGGAAAGGGTTTCTAGTGCGTACAGTAATAATATAGTGACTAAAAAATGAAAGTTAAAAAAAAGTGTGATCTTTTGACTTATTTATGAATATTCATTTAGTTTTGTTGGCATAATATTTCAGTTTCACTGTATTCTCTGGAACGAGTTTACTTACAAAAGAAGAATCACAGTCGGATTACAGAATGGGTATGGCAAACGCTACAGCTTCCATTGTAAATTTTTAGACTGGCTTCAAAATGACCAAACTACAGAGCATTCAATTCCAATTTTTATTTTACATTCTCTTTTATTTACTTATTTTTTAATGGTTGCTTAAAGCAAAAAGAAAAAGTATGGTTAATTTTAATTTTAAATTGTTATGCTGTAAATTCGCAAACTTATCAACGATTTTTTTTTTAATTTTTTGAGGCTTCTGAACACAAAAAATTCATTTACAGCAGTGGCGGTGACAGTGTTAGTTACATCATTTCAGGACAGAGAGAAAAGAAATAAAAGAAATAAATCATAAATTAGCCTGCCAGAAATTTTGTCAAGCCGTCATTTTTTAATATAATAACTAAACAAAGTACATTTCTCTACTAAATGGATTTTTATAAACACTTCGCATTTTATAAAAACAAATTTCAGAAAAAGCCTTAAATTTCAGTGCTTCAAAGTCAGGATACCTCTTAACATATTTCTTTTTTACAAAAGAAACTAATATCAAAATATTCTATTTTCAATAATTTTATAACCAATGTTTTTTATGACATTTTTATTTATTTGTTTGTTTCATAAACAATCTTAACTATACGTACGTTCTCTCATTTTCGGTACGCTTTATTATTTTAAACAGCTAACAGCCTCTAAACATTTGAATTCTCAAGCACCAGTGAGATCACAATTCATTTAATTAATCATCATTTGCATTTAAACTCACTCAGAACGATATTATTCAACCGAAAACTTATTAACTTTTTCTAATTATCACCAATTAAAATGAGAAATGGCAATCAGAAAAAAAAATTCGCTCATTATTTAAAACATTTGGCGCATGTATAATATGTATAACATTAACAAACTCGCAGATGTATAACACGACAAAGAGATAAATGTTAAAATGTAATTAATTGCGATGCATTTCAAATGAATTGCCACGAATAAATTAAAGAGTCTCGAGATTTAAAGCATGGAGAAATATGAGTGCCAGGAAATACAATTCGAGCAAATAGCACTTGCTTTGAAACGCTTTGTAGAACAGTCTGGTGTACAGGAAGTAATACAGGTAATCGCAATATTAGCCATGCGTGTAAACGCTAGTTTTTGATGACTCCACCCATAGAATGTTGAAATACTGAAACCTCGTTTGCCTAATGTTGCTCTGTTAAACTTATCTTCAGCAAAACGTCATTAATAAAAGAATATTTGCGTATAAAATATACAGGGTAATCCTGAAGTACTTCTGCAAAATATGAGGGATTACACAGCTGAAACAAACAAACTTTGCTGGGAGACTTGGGATCCTGTTTCACGCATTTAGACAAAAATACAGAAACAAATTGTAAATGAAATTGGATTTTCATTAACAAGTCAACAATAGAGATCTTTTTACAAAGAACTGAAAAAGAAAGCAACAGATTAGAAAAAAAATTCACAATCTTTAGGTTAGCAGGGATGAAGATCGCCTTTATTCACATGAGTGGAAATATATAACTATATTACAGGGTCTGGGGGGGAGGGGTGGACCAGGAAGAGAGAGACTGAATTTTTCGCGCCAAGCAGATGGACAAAAAGACGACGTTTACGGGCGGTAAGTGCGGAGAGGTCAGTCAGCTAAAGAGGTCTGATGGAAGTCAGTTGGACTTGAGCCTTTGCAACGTACAAATCTCTCGTAAAGCAGACATATGTTTGAAAGTGGTTTTAGGTTTCAAAATGCAGCGAAGTGTTGAAGAGCAATAAGGCACAAAGTTTTGTGTAAAACTAAAAAATCGGCTACTGAGACACTTGCAATATTACAAGAAGCCAAGGGAAGGATCAAGCCTTTGATCAAGACTCAAGCGTTTAGATGGAGCAAAAACTTCAAACAAAGAAGGGGGGAGTTGATGAGGAACAACGCGCTGGGTGTCAATTAAAACGCTTTTGATCTCTGATCGTCAGATGAATGTCTGAATAATTGCGAAGACGTTGGGACTTACAAAATTTATTGTTCCTCATATCGTTCCGGAAGAACTTCAAATGCGGAAAATTTGCACCAATCTGTTTCCAACAAGTCCTTCAAAATGACTCAGTTCCTGGCAAAACACAGTGTTGCAACGCTGCCCAAATCACAGTGAAACCCCGATTTGTCACCGCCGGACATTTTTTTATTCATTCAGTTAAAATTCAGCTTAAAAGGTCATTGTTTTGAAATGTGTGACCTGTTGTACTATTATGTTTACACACTTGGAATTTTAGGATAATTGTTCATTTATTTTCCTAGATACTCAACAAATGTCTAAAATCGCAAGTGGCCGGTCACCTTTGGTCATATAGTGTATGTGCATTTGAATATTAGATCAAACCATAAGAATATGTGACAGCAAAGAAAAAAAAAATGCTGCGTTTCATTTGGTTGAGAAACTACAGATTTTTTCGTACTATCTTACTGCTTTAGATACGGTTATTAAAGATATTTAATTATTATCAAAGTGTTGGTGAATTCCCAAAGATATACAGGGTGTTTAGAAACAAACAACCGAGCTTTATAAGCCTATTTAAAGAAAACAAAAAGAAGTACAACCTTGTTATTCACTGGAAATCAAAAATAGCGGTTGAAAATTTAAATTCAACACAGTTATAAGTGTTCAATGTAAACCCCTCCAGGAATAAGAATGAAATCGAGGTGGTATGGTAACTCATTCCCCTCTTCCCTCAGTATGACTTTTTTTTTCGTGGGTTTATCAAAGATCATATGTTTGTTTGATCGTTACCAACTGTCGTTGGAAAACTTAGGACACGCATATCTCAAAAACTCACACAGGCTTGCTAAAAAAGTGTGAACGATTAATCGTACCACGTCGATATCGTTCGTGTTTCTGGAGAAGATCACACTTATAACTGTGTTGAATTTAAACTTTCAATAGTTATTTCCAATTAACAACAGGGTTTTACTTACCCCCTCTTTAAGAGCCCTATACAGGGTGAGTCATAAATATCGAAACAATAGGCTATCTCCTTAAATATTGCCCCTAGACCCATACTTCCAATTGCAAAAAATCCTAAAAAAAGGTGAAATTTTTGATAAGATAAATTGCAACTCCATGGGGTGTCAGTTTTAAAAATTACAAAAATTAAATTTTTATACGGCCCACAGAGGTTAAAACTGCCAGTTAGAAAAAATTTTCTTATCCATTCCTGAACTGAACAAAAAAAAAAAAAAAAAAAAAATCCATCTTGATATCTTCAAAACTCAGAGAGTTATGACAATTTTAATAAATCTCGAGATTTCAAAGGATCAGACACAAATTGAAATGCGTGTAATTGAAGAAACAATTTTGCTGTAATGGGTCCAGGAAACATTTATTTTATTTATTTATTTATATAGTTAGAATTTTGAATGTTTTATGATGGTTAACCATATAATTTGTAAGCATTATCACACCATAAGACTTTTTAATAATTTTTTTTTCCTAAACATTTAGAATAAATTAAAATTTTTATAACTCAAAATATTATTTTTCGCGTTGAATTTTTTTCTTTTGATTAAATGAAAATGTCTAATTTTCAATTTTGATTCAGCATTTTAAATAATATATATATTTTTTTTAAATAAAAGTATTTAAAATAGCAATATAAAAAAAGATGCAATTTTTTGTAAACAAATCATATTTTTAAAAGTAAATTTTCTGGGCTGAAAACATCTTTTGGCATGTTAGGCCTTTTTTTTGTGTGTGTTAAAAAATTATTGTAATCGCTGGACTGTTACCGTAACCGATGGTTATTGACTTATGTCATTTTAAAAATGAGAAATACTGAAATAAAAACATTTGATGCTGAAAATGCATTTAGTTTTAAACAAACATGGGCTCCTTACGTTTAAATACTTTTTAAAAAATTTTAGGTGATTAACTCCGTCCTGCATAGTTTCGATTTCAGATTTTGTTTAAGTTTTGCCATTCTCACCCTCTTTAATTACTGTTTAAATGCGTCAGTTGATTTAAACCTCATTTTTTATCACGTCGATTTCAAAGTTTTTCCTTGTGCAGGGACTCACAAACAGATATTTTGTAAAAACATGTTTTTCGGTATCTCTGAACCCTAAAACGTGTGAATCCGTCGAAAACCGGAATTCAGAATTTTCCTGAATCCAATACTTTCTTCTTGTAAAGATAGAAGAAAGTAAAATCATGAATTTTGAAGCTGAATAGTAAGAAAGTAGATTTTTGAAAATATTTCTATGTAATTTATTAAAATATATTTCCAATGATTCCGTTAATAGAAGTATCATTATCGCTATTACTATTTTTACTAAACTTATTGCCTGCGGCAATAAGTTTCTAAGACAATTTTAATGAGAGTTTAATATATATCACTTAATTTAATAACACTTTTAATAAGTGTTTAATAAGACGGTCCGGCCAATGGGTCGTGCATGTTACGAGGTTGGCGCCAAGGTCGAGATGTTGCAGACATCTAGCATATTTCAGAGAAGTTTAAAGCAAAAACCTATTCGCTTTTATTTTATATCTAAAAGTTAAAGTATTGTCTTGGATAGACATTCAACAATGCGTAAATTTATGGTCGATCCCTAAATTGTACTTCAAATGAATTGATTTCGCTGCGCTCAGATGTATGCTTAAGTGGTGTAAGTCACGAATTTTTGAAAATTTTGGATTTTAATATCTTTCGGGGATTTTTAGATATCAAGATGATTTTTTTTTTTTTTTTTTTTTTTTTTTTTTTTTTTTTTTTTGTTCAATTCAGGAATGGATAAGGAAAAATTTTCTAATTGGAAGTTTTATCCTCTGGGGGCCATATAAAAATTTAATTTTCGTATTTTTTGAAATAGACCCCCCATGGAGTTGCAACTTATCTTATCAAAAAATTCATCTTTTTTTATGAAACTTAGCAATTGGAAGTATGGGTCTAGGGGCAATATTTAAGGAGATAGCCTATTGTTTCGATATTTATGACTCACCCTGTATAGTTGGGGTATTAATTTATAATCAACCTGTATATATTTTTAGCCTGGTTTTACCCTTCATGTATTATTCATCATATCTGACATAAATGAATCATTCACAAAGAACTAAATTTTCCTACTATTTATTGAAACATTTGAGGAAACTAATATGCTTTGTGCTAAAGCTAAATAACTCTAAATTGGTTTCAGTATTTCCGCATATGAAATTTTAGGTTAGATGCTCAAAACATTAGAACTTTTTAAATTTCCGAAGGTATTCGAATGTTTCACCTTGTAGATTTTTAACACTTTGCGGTCCAATCTCGAGTCTGACTCAGAATCATTCTTCTTTTCACGATTTGCCTTTGGCTCCAGTAATAATGGAAAGTAAAATTTGCCTTGTTTAATTAGAGTATTTTCGAAATTGTGTAAGTGAAGATAACTTCTTTTAAAAAATTGGTGCCAACCGAATAAAATTTGTGTAAGAGTCACCATAATGGAAAGAGTTAAGCTTTGAAATATGTCTTTATTGGTCAATCCATCTCATTATTGGCTTTTGCACTTTAAAAATTTCAATTTATGCAAGTTCCTAGACAATGCAGATTTGCAGGCGCGAATCCACGGGGGGGGGGGGGCGATCGGGGCGATCCCCCCCCCCAACCAGTGTTTAATTCACTTTTTTCCGGAGGGGATTTCTGCGACTCCGTCAAAACGCGAATTTCATTAAAATGTCGCTGAAAAGCGCTAATTTTGTCAGTGTCGCGGAAAAAGAGCGAATTTTGACAAAAAATCGCGGAAAAAGCACGAATTTTGTCAAAGGTCGCGCAAAAACAAAGAATTTCGGCAAAGGATTGCTAAAAAACGCGAATTTTGACACAAGATCATACTGAAAGCGCGAATTTTGTCAAAGTGTCGCGGAAAAAGCTCGAATTTCGTCAAAAGGTCGAGGGAAAAAGGCACGAATTTTGTCAAATGTTTGCAAAAAAACATTAATTTTGTCAAAGTATCGCGGAAAAAGAGCAAATTTCGTCAAAAGGTCGTGGAAAAAGCGCTAATTTTGTCAAAGGGTTGGAAAAAGGGAAGGCAAAGTATCGCAAAAAAGTACTAATTTCAACATAGGATCGCTGAAAAACCACAAACTTCGACATAAGAATGCTGAAAAAGCGCTAATTTTGTCAAAGTATCGCAAAAATGTGCGAATTTCGGCAAAGGGTCGCGGAAAAAAATGCGAATTTTGACAGAGGATCGCGTAAAAAACGCGAACTTCGACATTGGATAGCTGAAAAAGCACGAGTTTTGTCAAAGTGTCGCGGAAAAACTTCAATTTCGTCAAAAGGTCGCGGAAAAATGATCTACTTTTCACAAAGGACTGCAAGAAATTGCTAATTTTGTCAAAGTATCGCAGAAAAGAGCCAATTTCGTCAAAGGATCGCGGAAAAAACCCGAATTTTGAAAGAATACAGCGGAAAAAACGCAAAATTCGTCAAAAATGCCAAAAAATGCGAATTCCGTCAAATAGTCGCGAAAAGAGCGCGAATTTAGTCAAAAGATCGCGAAAAAAAGCGTATTCCTCCAGAAGATCGCGGAAAAGCACTTCATTTGATCATTCATTTAATAATAGCTGTACAAGGAATGATTTCATGAACAGAAATTATGACTATGTTGATTCTATGTTTCTTAGTATCCCCCCCCCCCCAAAAAAAAAAAAAAAAAAAAAAAAAAAAAAAAAAAAAAAAGATCCTTTGGATTCGCCCCTGAGATTTGGAGACTAGTAGAATTTCTTTTCCCTTTGCTAAAGATAACAAAGAAGTTTGATCAGATTTAATCCCTTAAGCTTCGTCAAAATTTTATGATCACATATTTGTTTTAGCCTTCCAGTTGATTTACCAGTCCCATAAGAATTACTTAATTGCAATAAAACTTCACAACATTACATGATCCGCTTAAAATTAAGGCAAAAGATTATTAGATATAGACTCCATTAGATGTATCGTGTACTTTAAATACTGTAATATACACTCTAATTTCACATTTTTGTTATGTAATAACTTTTTTCTGTACACTGTTAAAAATGTGCAGCATTCTGTTCGTTCATTCTACTGTTTTTTGAAAGAACGGTACCATAACCGTGATTTAACTTTATTTTGACCATAAAATTGATAAAAATAAGGTCAGAATACAATTAGAATATGGTTGTGTAACCGTTTTCGATAAAAATGTTCAGATGACTGGATAGAATGCAACAAATTTTTACGAATGTAGCTTAAACTTTCGATTCAGTTTAACGTTTGTCATTTCCACCTCCTTTCTCTATTGTTTAAATGTCCGTCAGTTATTTAAAACAATGAATTTTCTAACACGCGGATTAAGAGCTTTTTCATAATTTTAGCTCTCTCAACTTCAGGTTTTTTATCGTCCCGACGAAGCTGTTAATATATGTATATATTCTGGGAACAGACCTGTCCAGGACCCGGACGTTACTTTTTTCTGAAGATTTGGCCAGGCCCTAAAGTACTTTTCATACCGTACCGTGACTGGCTTCCCTCTTCCGAGGTCTACACGGGGAAATTTTTCAGTTCCGGTCTTGACGCAACTTGTATTAAAATCATTGTCTCTGGCCGAGCTAATCCGTGCGTAAAGTAAGTAAAATTTGGTTCAATGTAAAAAATATTTTCACGAAAAACACATATATTTTTTAATTGCCTTTATTTTACAAAAAAAATTAATTAAATTTTTTTAAATAGCAGATTTAAAGGCAAAAATATTAAAATACAATAGAACCGGTGGAAAAAAAAACCTGCCTATGACGGAATCTTGTCTTAAACGGAAAAGGTTTTGATCCATGCAAAATGAATGTAATAATACTTGAGAGAAATATATAGTACATTTCCACTTCCTAAGAAGGAAAGTTATCTATAACGTATTTTTTCTTTCC
Organism: Maratus speculifer; assembly: GCA_964019185.1. Taxonomy (NCBI): domain Eukaryota; kingdom Metazoa; phylum Arthropoda; class Arachnida; order Araneae; family Salticidae; genus Maratus; species Maratus speculifer. Next base: position 369,537,151 of record OZ025293.1, read on the forward strand.
TATGTGATTCCGCCATAAAAGGTTTTACTGTATACCCTTTTTCAAAGTCTCCATCACTTAGAATATTGATTAACGATATTAAAGGATAGGTGAAACATTTACGTATAAACAGAGATTCATTGATAAAATAAATATACTATAGCCTTTCGCGCTTCTTTAATAACAAAAATTATAAATATGAAAAACAAAGAGCTATAATAAGTATTTTTGATCAAAACTCCTTCATACGAAACAATTTTCAGTCATATCGAAGTAAAAAATTATACAAAAATTCAAGGCCGAACCGGGCTGTGATTTAAACTTTTTTCTTTATGGGTGGTCGGTTAGGGTCCGGACCTAGATATTTTGATCCGTGGAGACCTCTAGTACAGACTAGAGAAACTACAGACCGTCAGCATATTTTGAAAACAGATTTAACATAAAATCTATACGCTGTTATTTTATGTCCAAAGGAGAGGCAATATCTTAACTCAATTTTTATTAATGTACGGTTTGTAAATGACTCCTTATCTTGTATTAAATTTTTGTCAAGTACTCCTCGCTCAGAAGCAAAGTGGTTAAGTCACGAATTTTGGGTAATATTTAAATTTTAATACCTCTGTGAGATTTGTAGATATCGAGGTGAAATATTTATTTGTTTAACGCCTTCGCGACAGGATCCTTTTACGAATTTTTTTATGTTTTGTCATCGGTTTTTAAAAACAGAAATTTGTGGCTTATTAAATCGTGTAAATGCTCCGATTAAATAAGGCCAATTTTACAGTAAAATTTTACTGGTGGGGATAAACAAGAATTTCTAAGCCTTTTTGCCGCACATATGCGGGTCACTCGTCCCCAAGGGACGTCGCTCGTTTCGACTGACGTCACCACCAAGGGCTCGTCGTTTTTTTATGCACAAAAAATTATCGTTCGATCTTTCAGAAAATATTGCCTCTGTAATGCGATTGACGAAGATGAGGATGATGCTATTTTTAAAAAAGATGAGGATGATGATGATGATGATGATAAGTAATTAGACACTGTCAATATCCATACTAATTTACCAGTGAAAGAAAGATATTTTGAAGAGTTGCTTGAAAATTCTGATAAAGCCTTGGCAGTGAATGATGGTTACTTTTTTATTATTAAAAAATAGCGTTTTAAAGTATTTCTAGAAATTTAAGAGCATGATTTATTTTTTAATATATATTTACCATATCTTTTACTTTAGAATATCAATTTTTGAAATTTTCTTCGAGCAGTGTATAAGACGACTCCCCCACTTTAGAGTCAAAAATATGTCCAAAAATTCGCTTCTTATACACGGAAATATAGAATCTTTACTCTATTTTTAACACTTTACAGCATAGTTGAAAAATATTTATGACTTCGATTCGCCTGTCTTTTAATCTGCTCTGGAATATCTTAAAAAATTTAGATCAGTTAAAAAGAATTTCAAAGTGGAAAGATGCTAAAATAGCTTACTTCGCATTCTGTTGTATCACCAGATCTCCTTTTATCTTCAATTCCTCTGAACATCTCTTCACAAAACCTTGGCACTATTCCTATAAAAGATTTCTTAAGTTGTTAAATTGAAATACCTTTTTTGTAAAAATTAATAAGAGTAACAGTAATATACTTTTTATAAATTAACTGTTTATTTTTCAACACACAGTGTGCAAAACGAATAAATTACCCAGCCATTTAGTTTGAGAACGGAAATACCTACAGATACAAAAGTGCTGTTAGGTACTACACAATGAAATCGTTTTTATGACCCCTAGTGTCGAAATGCAGAACCTAATAAATCTACCTCTAAAACTACTGGAAATATCGATGAAATGTTAATTAGAAAATTATTCAGCGTCGTCAATCAGAGTTGCCAGATTTGGCCTTTTTTTATTCTGAAATTTTACATTCACACCAGAAATTCTGTAGAGTATTATTTTGTTCATTTAATGACAGATATTTTATGAATACCTAAAGTAGAACTTCTTTTTTCACAATTTCCAATGTGAATTTTAGGTTTTCAAATTGAAAGTAACAGCCAAACTGGTAACTCGGCTCGATCGATAGTCGTCGATTTAGTAAGATATCGCATCTCATGTGCAAAACTATTCCAAATGGAAAGTGGGAAAAGCTAATGTCAGTTGATGCTGTTTTCAGCATTATTCTAGCAAACATGAACGATTTGCGGCCGGTTGTGGCCATTTCGTGGAAAAATATTTTTAACCACTTAATGGTCACATTGAATTACGGTTTAAAAATTCAAATTCTTTATTGCCACCACTTTTTTGAAAAAAAATATCCATGTTATCTAATGGCAAGTAAAATGATACCAGAATAAAACTAGTTACACTAAATAAAAAAAATAAAAAAACTGGTGGGAATCAAACAATTCTGAATAAAAGGCGTGAAGCTTGCAGCCCGTGAATGTCTCGGGCGAGACGATTAAGTGGTTAATCATCATATTATTTGCTTGAAATTTCCAAGCCCTTTTTCTTACTAGGGTTGTAGCATTTATCAGATTTTTTATTTAGACATATATTGAATTCACATCAGACAATTTCGAATAGCTATTTTATTTTATTTGTGGAATGTATAACATCTTATAGAGCAAAACAACTATTAAAACTTACTGGGAGAATGCGGAGTGCCTAAATAAAAAATCAGCCTGATGCGGCAACACTGTTTCTCACGAATTGGGTCGTTTCAAACAAAATAAACAAATCAGCTGTGACTGACATGACACTGATTTCAATGAAAATCAACATGTAGTTAATAGATCATATTTATGTATAATTGTAAAATAACAGATTTGTTAAATACAGACAGGATTGTTTTTTAAATAATAAAATTTACATTAAAAGTTTATGCAAAATCGAAGTTTTGTCTTTTCGATTTTTATTATTACCCTTAGGACTACACTAAAAACTATTTATAATTAAGAATTAATAATAATTAGTAATAGTAATAGATTATCGTAAGCTAGTAATTGTATTTTATTCCATAATAAGAAATATATATATTGAAAAACGTTAAGTGAAAAATGCATACTCGTTTGAACATGAAGAAAAGCTGTTAAAATTTTAAAATTAAGTTATAATTATATATTTTAAGTATCGAAACTTTCATTCTTGCCTTGTTATTCCTTAATGAGAAAAAATACATAGTAAAACATATTTAGGTAAAAATTCAATATTTCTGTCTCTCGTTTGAACTTGAAGGAAAACACTTATTTTTTTTTAATTTGACATTATAGATAAAAGAATATCTATACTAATAAAATCCGTGCGCCTCTGTCTGTCTGCTTGAAGCCGATTACAGTTCGCAACGCGGGCGAGTTGGAAGTCGCGAGAGGTGTCTTTCGATTGGAAATATTCCGGGGAAGTCATTTCGGGCATTTTCGAGACCGTGGGACCAAAATTAAAAAAGTTATGAATTAAAAACCCCTTGGGAATCGGAACGAAAAATGTCTCAAATCCGAAACGGCGCTCAAACGGAGCTCCGAGGCAGAACACTGCGCTACCTTGCGGTGAAGAACCTGAACTTTTCCCCTTTGGCTAAAAGAAGAAGCAGCCGAAAACGTCTTTTTTCTCCCGGGAAAACGACTTTTTCTTTCTTTTCGGTTCTTTGAAAAAGAACTAATTAATTGGTAAAAAATGTTAAACACGGTTTATTTTCATACTTTTTCTTTTTGGTAGCATACACGAATATTGTGTAACCTAAGATTTACGCGATTAATACTAATTTCTATTAGTACAAACGGAAAACGAGCTGCCAAAATTATTTGTTAGTTATGTTGTTTGTGATATTAATGAAATTACTTATTTCTTTTTAATACAGTAAAATCTCCATAACGGACACTTCCGAATAGCGGACACCTCTATTTAACGGACAGTTTTCCAATCCCCACTCTCAAAACCTAAATTTTTGTATGTTTAACCTCTGAATAACGGATATTCCGAATAGCGGACACTTTATTCTGCAATAAAGGATGAAAAAGTATGTTTTAAAGAGAAAAAAAAATGAAAAAAAAAGCAAAAAGGCTTCTGAATTTATCAAGACAACGTGTCACAAATTTTGTAATCACAGATAAATGTAGATAAAGAGCTGGGAAAATCTCCCCCCCCCCCCCCCCCCTCACGTTCAGTGCTAAATTCAGGGTGTTGCCCGGGAGGAATATCTTTCAGAGCATTGAAATGTCACTCAAAAATATTTTGAGATTTTATGCTTTTAAAGGTCAAAAATTGCAATCCTTCCCTTCGCACCCGGAACTCTACAATGTCCAATAACGTCACATAGAGAAACAAATTGCATGTAATCGCAAGCAAAAGTCAATTTTTGTAACCGATTATTTCACGAGAGTATAATAAACAGTGGATAAAAGTGTGCACAAATTTAATTCAATTTTATTGATTAAAAATACTTTTATTTTCTGATTAATTATATAATAGAGGTTTTAGGATATATAAAAGTAATTTAATGAAACATTAAGCATTTCTTAGCGATTTTTGAATCCCTGAGGTTTTCCCAATAGCGGACACCTCCGAATAGCGGACAATTTCTGCGTTCCCGAGGTGTCCGTTATTTAGAGGTTTTACTGTAGTAGTCTTTTGCAGTTTTTAATACCGAAAACTTTTTTTTTGCGCGTTTTTTCTTAAACCATCATGCAGACAGTTTTTAAAGTAGAAAAAAACTGATTACATATTCAAAATCTGCGTAAAAGTCTGCTTCTGATGAACCAAAAAACACGAGAAAATGTCTTATGGGCGTGCAGCGCCAACCGTGCAAAACCAAATATTTTTAACGGGACGATGGCGACCATGGCGCGTAGCGCCGGTGGATGGTAGGCCGGTGGGCCGGCGTCGCACGGTGGGCGCGTAGCGCCCACTGTGCGAAATCACATATTTTTAACGGGATAATGGGCGCATAACAACCATAGCTCTTTAATTTACTTTTTTTTTTGTGCTTGAGGATTCGAACACCAAGACTTGCTTATTAAATGAATTTTTTTGCTTATTATATACTGCTTAATATCGAGGTTCGTTTGGAAAAAGTGGCCCAGCTGGCGGGCGTAGCTCGCTAGTATTTTAAATATAAAAACTGTTATTCTTGCTTTCATATTATTTTTGCCTGAAGTATATTTTAGAGAAGAAAAAATTATTGAGTTGAACAAAAGACATATAATTTTACCCTGGCTTAATGTAGATGATAGCACTAAATTAATTTTTCTTGAAATCGTTAACAATACGTAAAAAACCTACACAGATTTGAAAAATTAACGTAATAAATATTACCTTTTTTAATGCAATTTTGTTGTGTTAAAAATTAAAAGGCAATTTTGAACCTTTTTTTAAGCATGTCATGGGCTTACTGATCTTTATGTCGATTCAATATTGTTAATGCCTGATTTTTTCATTGTTTAAATTTTGAAGCATATACAAAAGGGAAAATTGTGAATTTGCACTTTTTTTAAAGTTTCTAAGCTATTTTGAAGATGAAAAAAAAAATAAATGGCAACTTATAAGCTTGAGCAATTCTATCTTAATTTGCAACACTACATCAGGCATCAATTTCACAGATGGTTCTAATTTCCTTTGATTTTTATGACGTTTTTAATTTTCCCAAAATTGAAGAATTTCCAACTTTTGCAATTAATCTAAGATTAATCACGGCGTTACCAATTAATTATTTATTAAATAAGTAAGATAATTTTCGAGGTATTACAACATTATAAACAGATTTAATTTATGTTAAATAGTTTTAAGAGGCAAAACTTCAAACTTGCAACTTTGAACGACTGTACACATACCATTCTATGTCACAAGATTTTAAATGTCCAGAACTATTAGAAATATTTTATTTTTTACCGAGATTTTTACAATGCTTTATTTGAATAAGAAATAAATCAGTGTACTAAATTTTATTAAAGTCTATTACTATGTGTCTGTAATTTTTTAAAGATATTTGCTCATTTTGAGTGGAATAATACTATTTTTCTCTGTAACGTTTATTGATGTCTTCTACGAAGTTATATATTTTCTTATCACTTCATTTTCTTTTTAAATATTTCTTTCTGGTTATTACAGGGTTAGTACGCTTCAAAGGCTTACAAACATTTATTATCAGAATCTTCGTAAAGTAAAAATTGCCTTACTTAAGGGGAGGGGGTGGGGATCTACATGTATGTTCATAACGACCAGTATTTTATGAAATTTCTGGTACTAAAACAATTAAAAATACTGGAATCCATTGATGCGTTACGAGCCCTGTATTAATGGGAACCCTGTATGTTAAAGGCACGTATAGTGTACATTTGGCCAAATAAAAGAGAGAAGAAAAGCAACACCCTGTACATTTTTGTCTCCAAATTGTCTAAAAAAAATCTAATTGTTCATCCAACTGGAAATTATCTCTTATTTCACTTTTTTTTTAAAGTATGAGCAGAGGGGACCGTCTCGTTACTGAAACTGTAATAAGTGAGTATAACATTAGACGATTATAGACAATAAACTGGACGATATTTTCCGGAACTGATACAGGGATAACTTAATTTTATGTTTTGTCAATGTTGAATTGGGAAATGAATTCAATTTTCCTCAATAATGCATCACATTTTTTGTTATACAATCTTGAGATTAGAGAATTGTCTCCATATTGAACTTCTAAAAAACTTTGAAATTTTCAATAGAAGAGCCTAATTTTTATATCATATTTTGATACTTAGGACAATTTTACGTTTGATCAAAACATTTGCGGGAGCCATCTATGTATTTTACAGATTTAAAGTTTTGATCTCTTAATGTTAAATTCATTATTAGCAGTAATTCAAAACAGATTGCAGAGCGTGCAGGTTTTTAAGGATAATTCAAAAATTATATGACGAAATAAGCTGAAATTTTCTATTTGGACACTTTTAGTATCTAAGAAAGCGATCTTTTAAAAAATATGTAGGTTACAAAATATATTTACATATTTTTTCATTGTCTGTTTTAAAATAAATGAATTATGACATTAATATTCGAAATATATCTATACATATATGTATTGCAAGCTAAATAACCATTTAAATAAATACCAATTTTAATATGCCTCAAATATGTAACCTCATTTCGCCAAATATATTTTACTTATGCTTAAATAACTACACACATTGCAATTTGTTTTGCAGCTATTAAACATGAATTTTAGATTAGACCTTCAAAATTTTAAAGTGGTTCTCGACATCCCTGCTCAAGAACGCGGAACTTTCTGACTCATTTTTAAACATAACAACATAGAATTGGCAGGTCTGACAGTTGAAGCGATTTGGAATGGAATAACGTCTTCATTTTTTTTCTATAAACAAAATACTAATTGAGTTATGAGCGATTATTTTCACGTGACGAGAAGTTTCCCTTTTTTTCGCTCAGCTATTTCAGAAATTCGGTTCCAAACGTCCACTTCAGGAGTATTTTCTTGAAGATCGTCTGCATTTACCAAAAAAGGGAAAACGCTATTTGATTACACAGTTTATGAATAAGAACATCTACCAATTCCATGCGATTCTGATGAAAAATGAATTCAGAAGTGTATGAGATAGCAATCCCTTGGAATTTAGAGCAGTCTTAACACTTCACGGCACGGTTTTTTTTTTCTATTTTTATGAAAAAAATATTTTAAATCAATACATTTCAAATTTCAGCTAAAATTTAATATTTTTATGGCGTGTACGCTATACACACAATTAGGGTTTTTTAATACTGAATTGCTATATTTTGCAATTAATTGGGCTTAAATTAATTAGTTTTATCTGCTTATCAATCTGAAATTTTATTTATTTTAACATATTTAAGCATTTACTAAAAATAATAAAAGTAAATTTTATCTTAAGAGCTTGAGCGAAATTTTGTTTCCAAGAACAAATTCTAATTTTTTGTCAAAAGCAGCCATCTCAATGGATAAAATAAGTGGTATTCTATTCTTTGAATTGTTGTTGATCAGTTACAGCAACCATAATTGCCAAATTTATGGTACATAATGAGAATTATAGTGTTTTTAGGTATGTGCCAGATGTAGAACATGGTTTAGTGAAGGGTTAAATGTGCATAATTCCTGAGTTTCTTCATAAAATGGGTTCTATTTCGTTATTATGCACTAAAATTTACTGAAGAATTTAAATATGATGTCAAAATTAGGCTGTCGAATTGAATATTAAATGCGTTTTATGTTGTTGCTGTTGTTATTTTGTTGTTGTTGTTGTTATTGTTTTGTTACAATTTTGCGTGAAAACAGTTGAAAAGGGCAAATGGAGATGACGTGAGCAGAATAACGAATGTAGTGCACATCGGGCATTCATGTGTTTCATTATGATAACACTAGCGTGCAAAATTTGGATTGTACGTGGATAATTATAATATATCAATAATTATTGTCCCTAGTGTATATAAAATATTTGTACTGCGATGGTTGATGTAGAATATCGAAGCGTAATATCTTAAATGCCTATATGCTCGATTTCAGAACCTTAACTACTAAAATTAACATAGTTTTGGAGGGAGGGAGGAAGTTTTAAAGCCCTATTTTTGAGGGAGGTTTTAAGGAGGGGAGGAGGGGAGGAGGGGATGAGAGTAATATGCTGGGTTGGAACTTATGAGATTACATTTGTGACAATGGATGAAACATAACTACATCACTATGATCCCGAGTCCAAACGACAGTAGTTACGTCACATTCACTGTCACAAATCTAGCCCCATAAGCTAAAAATCAGCCTTTCACCCACACTCGCCCCTTTTCATTTCTCCTTGCAGAATGATGTGAATATAGCAGTTACAGTTCTGAAATTGAGCATATAGGCATCTAAGATGATTCGATATTCCACAAGAATCATCGCAGTACAAATATTTTATATATATAAGGGACGATAATTATTAAACTTCCCTCGTATAATATTTTGTAGCGTTTGATAATTGATGGAACCTCAGAAACAAATAGCTTTGAAAAATTTAAAAAATTATTTTTGAAACAAAAGTTTGTTTTGCTATTTGTAAATTTCGAAAACATTTTTGGGTATTTTTTGCCATGCATTAATCAGTTTCCTCAACCTGTACTAGCAGAAAATAGCGGTTCTTTGGATGCTATCAATTCCAAAATAAAATTTTTCAGCTGCGTAACACAATTTACACACACAAGTGTAACAAAAGTATAATAATAATATTCATTTTATGCTAATAATTTCTCATGTTTGTCTGTTGAACATGTTTATTGAACCTGGAAATATTTATTTACGAATTGAAAGTATCCAATATTTCCAGTTGAAGGTCGGTTGAGAAGAAAAAAATTGCTCATTGCAAAAGCAACTCGGAAACCTTTTGAAAAAATACAGGCAACAAAAGAAACATTTGTTTCAGAAATGCTTCTTTAAACCTCAGATTTGTGTTTTGAGATTTTTCAGCTTTCTGAGAATAAGAAAATGCTTTTCAGAATCATGAGTAGATCGGAAGAGGTTAAGTTATTTTTTCAGAAATTTTCTTGCTAGAGACTAAGACAGATTTCTCTTTTTATCCTATATCCTATATGCGTTTTTTGAAAATTTAGAGATAAAAAAGTTGAAATTTTTCAATTCATTTTACTGTAATAAGCGAGACTAACGGAAAAGACAGGCAGACACACTACCTTTTGCGTTAAAAAACTAGAATCATGTGATTTTTTTTTGTGCAGCTGTATTCGGGCATTACGAAGTTCAAGCTTTCTAAAAAAAAGGAGACACGTGTAACTTACTACGCAGCCTGCCTTTTTAGTTAGTCTCACTATGGAACTGCAAGAAGTGTAAGTCACCGATGACTTACACTTCGATGACCACATGACAAAAGTGGTATCGTTGGAAATATCTCATCCAGAGCAGCAAAAAACTCAATGGAACTACCCGTCGCAAATGAGTCGTTATCGAGATATCCGACAATTTATGTCTCGTAACTAGTGCATACTTAATGGGGGACCGCAAAAATTTTAGTCTCGATTTTAACTAATGTGGTATCGTTGAAAAGATATCAGCGTGAGGATTAAAAAATTTAATGGAATCAACCGTCGGAAATGAGACGTTTTCGAGATATCCGACAATTTGTGTCACATTGCTAATACACACTGCTGAGAAACTGCCTTAAGTGACATAAATTGTCGGATATCTCGAAAAAGGCTCATTTCAGATGGTTAGTTCCATTGAGTTTTTACTTCTCACAATGATATCTTTGCAACGACACCATTTTCATCAAAATTGAGAAAACATTTTTTGCGGTCCCCCATTAAGTGTGCACTAGAACAGTAGGCTACGTGACATAAGTCATCGGATATCTCGAAAACGGCTCATTTCCGACGGGTAGTTCTATTGAGTTTTTTCTCACTCATGATGATATCTTTTTAACGATACCACTTTCGTTAAAATCTAGATTAAATTTTTTTGCGGTCCCCCATTAAGTATGCATCAGTTAAGTGACATAAATTGTCGGATATCTTGATAACGGCTCATTTGCGACGGGTAGTTCCATTGAGTTTTTTTACTGCTCTCGATGAGATCTTTCCAACGATACCACTTTCGTCAAAATCGGAGACTTACACTTCTTGCAGTTCCCTAGTCAGTATTAAACACGCATTGTTTAAGAACAAGTTTACCTTTATTGGCACCATATCCGATGACAGACCATGATTTTCCAGATCCAGTCTGTCCGTAAGCAAAAAGAGCAGAATTATATCCATCCCAGGCATTTCGGAGAACTCCCCGACCAAGATCTTTGTATACCCTTTCCTGTAAATAGAATATACATTATCATTTGTTTAAATGTAACAAAAGTAGCCAACTTAGCAATTTTTTCATTTAAAAAAGCCCCACCAACCTACATGGTTTCCTGTATAATAAAGTTTGTTTTATTTAATCGCGGAATATTTGCCATTAAATAAAACAAAAAATGCTAAACAAAAATTCTGATAAAGTTTTTTTTTTTTTTTAAGGTGTGTTTGTTTATTAATTTAAAAAAAAAAGGACTAAATACGCAGCACAGAATGTAATAATTCCTATGTATTATATAATGGAAATCTTGGAGTTCTTTTATCCCTTTATCTTTAACCTCTTCAGTCCCGAGAAAAATCTGCTGCATATAAAAATTATTTCATTAGCAAATTATGGTGCTTTTAGGCTTAGAAAAAAGAAAATAAAATTAGTTTATTTTTAAAATTTTTAAATAGTTAAAATTTATGTATCCATATGGGTACATCAGGTCGCAATTGAGTAAAAATGTCATTTTTTAAACAAATAAAACCAATTTTGTTTTACAAAAATAAAACTATTTATTGTTTAAAAGTTATATCAATTTAAACAACTTAAATGGTTTTTTTTACCTAAAGCTATGTATTGCGCAAAAATATTATACACATCTTGTAATAATTGTAATGCATATCTTGCTACTATACATCTATCTGTGTATCTAATGTATCTGTGGCTTCCAGTAATAACCAGGTGTGGCACATTTTTGAAAAAATTGAGATAATTTTGGAAAATGTAGCTATAAAAGAGTGCTTTAATCTGCCATTTTACTGAAAAAAATTGAATACTTCCCGTCATAGGGCGACTATAAATTTTCATTTAAAAATTGAAATTTTTTTTAATTGGTTCTCAATTAATAAAAAATATTTTTATATAACCATTTTGGCAAAAAAAGAGAAGCTCTTATATCCTAATTGAATGTAATGAAAATTATTAAGTTCTAATCTATTTTATAAAAGTAATTATAAAAAGACATTTAAAAACTTTAAACGTTAATTACTCAAAATATTAAAAATGTGCCTTACCTGATTATTACTGGAAGCCACAGATAGTATACACATACTACTACTACACATACCACTATACATATACTACATACCTTTTAATAATAATCTTCTAATAAAGTATCATTTATTATAGACTTTTTTTGACTAATACATGCGAACTTGTACAACTATACAACCTTTCAAAACGTGTTAAAAAAATTTTAAGTTATTAAAAATTATGACATATTTTAGCACTAAATTCAGCATATTACTTCATATTATTTAAAAAAATGAAAAAAGTCCTTTTAAATTGTTTTGTAAGACTAAATTAAATAATTTATTCGTTCCTAAAAAAATTTAATAACCAAGTGTACACAACAGTTACGCAGAAAATTAATTTCTTTAGCTGGAAATGTATAGTTAAGACCCATTGTACCCAAATGGGTACAACATATTTACAGATGTTTTTCACATCCATGCACATATGAACAACATTTATAAACAACTCCAAATCATTCTTGAAACAGTATAGTTTATAAAAAATGCAATATATTGTTTTTAATTCACTCAAAAATTTGTATTATTCACATACTTTGACGTGAAGTCGTTGGAAAATTGTTTATGTCATCCATCTTGGAAATGTTCCATTTTCAAAGTCACATGGTTCCTCCATCTTTAAACATATAGCACATTTATTGGTAACATAGGACACTGATGTATCTGAATAGTGCTAGCAGAAATCCGTGCATTTATAAAAAAAAAATTTGGGTGTAATTTTGGCTTTTGTTTTAATGTACCCAAATGGGTACTCCAGGACTGAAGAGGTTAAGGTGTCATAAGAAAGATAAGACAAACTTTATCAGATAAAACAACACACCACATAAAACAATTTTTATGTAGAAAAACAACGACGCAGTTCTTTATTTCAGTCTAAAATAAAGGGCATCTCATCCTAATACAAAACTGGAATTTTGTTGATATCGAAAGTTTTTAATTGCAAAAATAATCGGCATAAACTTACATTCCTTTGCCTTTTTAATATACACTATAAGGGCAAAGGTGAGCGGCCACTTGCGATTTTAGACAATTTGTTAAATATCTAGGAAAATGCATGAAGAATTATCCTGAAACTCTAAGTGTGTAAACATAATTGTACAGGTCATACATTTCCGTGACGATTTTTTCCCGAAACTCCATAGGGGACCGTCAACAAAATGAAAAAGAACGAATAAATTTTGGATAACCTGTCAAAACTAATGTAGCAAAAGCGTTCAAATAATAGATTATTGTTATTGAAATAAACTGTGCTCATTTTTATGAGGATAGCATGTATACTCGTAGAAAAATCAAGAATTTTATAAAAACAGTCCCAAATTTTTCAAGTGTTTTGCTTATAATTTGCACAGTTCTTAATATAAAATAATGTTCTTTTCTGCAAATATGACAAAAAATATTGTACACAATACCTTGCAATTAGAATTAAAAAATAACAAAAAATATATGAAAAATGAGCAGGTTTACTAAATAATTTTTCATTGCACATGCGTAAACGTTATCAAAATTTCACTTATATATTGTGTTAGCTAAATGCATAGAGCAACTTTGGTAAAAGTCTCAAAAACATAGCTTGAAAATTCTGAAAGTGATCGTCTACAGAATAAGCTCAAAATATGTTGTTCCCAAAATGAAGCGAAAAGGTGAGGGGCTATATCCATTTATCCATAGTAGACAATATAGAATACACAATACGACACGTACTACTACATTTGGATGCAACCCCTCATTTTTTTTGCTTCCTTTTGGGAACAGCGGATTTTGAGCTGATTCTATAGACGATCACTTTCGGAATTTTCAAGTTATGTTTTTGAGACTTTTACTATACGGATATAGTCGTCGATTTTAGTTGTTTTGAATCACAAAAATAATGCAATATTTTAATTATTTTAAAATTCCTTTCTTTAATGACACCTACTCGATGCAAAATCTTTTGTACACGCCAACGACGCGACGTGCGCTGCACATCTGAACAAACCCTACGAAAACATAAAAGGAGTAATTACCTAGTTTACTACATTTTTTGTATGGTGTCATGAATGAATTTTGAAGATCGATATTAAACCAATCAGGAAAAATAAAATCATCAAAACAGGAAAAATTTAAAAATGCGTGTGCAAAGTGTTGCTAGCATTCAGACGTTAAATCCCATATTTACCACCTGCTCTCATTGGCTTGCGGATTGGTAACGGGCTGCAAATAGCCTGTAACATGGCTGCTTCGTTGCCGTTGATTGGTAAAATGTTGCAAATATCCTCTTAACTAGAATTTTTTTTTTTTTAATCTCAATTGAAATTTAAAAATCCGGCTGCGAAGTGCACTTTTCGGTGTTAGCACATGACAAAAATTTCAGAGACCTGGGTGTTATATATTCGACGTTATCCGCAATCAGACAGGCAGACAGACATCTCTTATTTTATATATATAGATGGTGCTAATCGAATAAAATTCATGTAAGAGATGCTGATCTGGAAGTCACGTGGGAAGTGACATAGAATTGATAAGAGCTAAAAAATTACCTCATTTATTATATGAAAATAAATTTTATTCAAGTGTTTATATATATTTTAATTCATGTTTTTGATAAAATTCTGCAAGAACTTCATTCAAGTTAAAAGTATTTAAATATCTACCCTCAAAAATCGAACTTTTCAAGTAAAAATCCCTTTATCTCATTCGAGCATTAAGCATTCGAACGATTTTGACAATTTTTTGTGGTAGAGCATAAATATGACATCATATATGGCAGGCATTTTTTAAAAAACTTTTATCAGTTTAAGAAAAGAAAAATTCTGAAAAATGGAAAAATTCTAAAGACTCGAAGACCAGAGTCAACAAAATTGCAGCCTCAAATAAACTTAACTGAAGGATTAATTCGTGCATGACATTATAGTGATAAAACGAACGATTGATTCAGAAGAAGGGCTACCAAAATGTCTAAAGGCAGTCATATGCTGCTAAAGGTAGACATACGAAGCACTAAAAGCCATGAGTGGACATCTATAACTATGTTCATTGTAAGTAATGTACATCGTTATTAAATGTAGTACAATAAATTTATTTCTAGGCAGATTTATGTGTAATTTTTCCTGTTTTTGGCCAGTACCTTTCATTTTGATTCGCTACCGCATGTACAAACTTTGAGGAGTGGTAAAACTTACTAAAACAAACAATTTTTTCATATAAATACTGGACATCTATAAATATGCTCGTTGAAAGTAATGAATATACAGAGTGTCCCAAAAGGTCGTTTACAAACTTAACATGCTGGTCTATCATATCATGATGAACAATATTAAATGGGAAACTAAGGGTCCCAAACGTCTTCCAAAGGAGATATGCGCCATTAAAGTTTAGCGTCCAAAAATTCAAATGATTATAAAAAACAAAAAAATTGGTCAATTCGTTTGCGGTTTTCACTAAAACTATTCTTTATGTCAGTATTTTCTTAAAAATAAATTATAAAGATAAATTTCAAAAAATGTCGATAGAGGGCGCTTTAGACTTTGGAGTAACGATAAACTAGTTTTTACCATTACTTTTTGCATCTCATTAAACTTTTTTAGAAGAACTTAAATTTTGAGCTCAAAAGCTAAATCGTTGGAAGTAGTTAAGTAGTGCAAACTGAATTGCGGGGGGAGGTTCAAATTTCAAATGATTATAAAAAACGGAAAAATTGGTCAATACATTTGCGATTTTCACTAAAATTATTCTTTATGTCAATATTATCTTGAAAATAATTTATAAAGATAAAATTCAAAAAATGCCGATAGAGGGCGCTTTAGACTTTGGACTAACGCACAACTATTTTTTCCGTTATTTTTGGCATCTCATAATTTTTTTTTTAGAAGCTTAGACATAAACTTAAATTTTGAGATGAAAATCTGAATCGTTGGGAGTGGTAAAGTAGCGCAAACTGAACTGTGTTCAATGGGGATGGGGAGGTTCAAATTTCAAATGATTATAAACAACGGAAAAATTGGTCGGTTTTCGCTAAAATTATTCTTTATGTCAATATTTCCTTGAAAATAAATTTTAAAGATAAATTTAAAAAAATCCGTTAGAGGGCGCCTTTAACTTTAAAATAACCAACAATTATTTTTAACAGTTTTTTTTTTTTTTTTTTTTTTTTTTTTTATTAAATGCTTGCAAAAGTTTAGACTTAAATTTTGTGCTCAAAATCTAATTCGATAGGAGGGGTTAAGAAGCGCAAACTGAACTGTGTTTAGGAGTTGAAATGTTACCTTCCCCACCCCTCGAACACAATTAAATTTTTGGCCGCTTAATTACTCACAACGATGCAGATTTTGAGCACAAAATTTAAGTTTGAACTTTTACAAGCATTTTATTAGATACAAAAAATAACGGTTAAAATAGTTGTTGGTTACTATAAAGTTTAAGGCGCCCTCTGAAGGATTTTTTTTTATATCTGTAAAATTTATTTTCAAGAAAATATTGATACAAAGAATAGTTTTAGCGAAAACCGACCAATTTTTCCGTTTTTTATAATCATTTGAAATTTGAACCTCCCCACCCCAATGAACACAGTTCAATTTGCGCTACTTAACCACTCCCAACGATTCAGATTTTTATCTCAAAATTTAAGTTTATGTCTAAGCTTCTAAAAAAATTTCATGAGATGCAAGAAATAACGGAAAAAAAATAGTTGTACGTTATTCCAAAGTCTAAAGCACCCTCTATCGGCATTTTTTGAATTTTAACTTTATAAATTATTATCAAGAAAATACTGACATAAAGAATAATTTTAGTGAAAATCGCAAATCAACTGACCAATTTTTCGTTTTTTATAATCATTTGAAATTTGAACCTCCCCCCGCAATTCAGTTTGCGCCACTTAACCACTTCCAACGATTTAGATTTTGAGTTCAAAATTTAAGTTTATGTCTAAGCTTCTAGAAAAAATTAATGAGATGCTAAAAATAATGGTAAAAACTAGTTTATCGTTACTCCAGTCTAAAGCGCCCTCTATCGACATTTTTTTAAATTTATCTTTATAATTTATTTTCAAGAAAATGCTGACATAAAGAATAGTTTTAGTGAAAACCGCAAACGAATTGACTAATTTTTCTGTTTTTTATAATCATTTGAATTTTTGGACCCTAAACTTTAATGTCGCATATCTCCTTTGGAAGACGTTTGGGACCCTTAGTTTCCCATTTAATATTGTTCATCATGATATGACAGACCAGCATGTTAATTTTGTAAACGACCTTTTGGGACACCCTGTATATCCAAGCAATATTAACCACTTAACTGATGCTTTTTTATGTACAATAAAATAAAAATATGAGGTCACACCACTTTTTTTAAGCTAAAGTATTCGTAACATTTAGTCTAAATATTGCTACCATTAAATAGCATGTAATGGTATTTAAGAAATTTAGTTGCGTCAAAAAGCTTTAAATCATGGATCAAGCAAACTCTTCTTGCCCGTTCAAAGTACGGCAAATCGTTTAAGGAATTAAATATAATACTATAAACTAACTTCTAGGCTGATTTGTGCGTAAATTTTCCTGTTAACATAATAATTTGTCTGTACTGTAAAAGGGATTGTGCAGGAAAAGCAATAAAGCTCTAAGGAACTCTAGTTAGAAACTTATAAAATTCTATATAACAATTTAGTAAAAATGTGAACTTTTCCCCCTTTCTTACCTGGTCACAAAACTTTGATCCATTGGGTTGAGAAGTATCAGCTGTGCAGTAACCATTTGGAAGCTCCTTGTAACCATCATGAGACCAGTAACTGTGGTCATAGGTAAATTTCTTTACAGGATCATTTGGATCATCCGGATTTGTCAGGAATGTGGTATTTCCTGACATCTGAACGATAGGCCTGGCATTTCTTTGCTTTTCACGTTGATTTTGATCATGTTAAGGTTCATTAAATAAACTAAAAAGATAAAATGTGAAACAATAGCAAAAATAAAGACATAATAGCTGTCTTGCACCAAAAAAAATCTGATTAGCAATTGTAGTAAACATACGAATTATGTAATATTGAATAGATATAGTAAATAATAAAAATATTATAGAACAGTATTCTTGGAAAAAAGCTTCTATGGTCACCACTGAAAGGTGTTTCAGATAGTCTTATCGGTTTTTGTATAAATTTTAAAAAACATTCCCTTTTTAAAACAAAATGGAAAGAGTTGCTTTCTTTAATCTAAAATTCGTTTATTCAAAAATGTAATCTGTGAAACAATAAATATATTTTAGTTAATTATGTAATATTTAATAAATATAGTAATAAACAATAAAAAAATTACATAAAAATATACTCGAAAAATCAGATTCTATGTTCTCTATCGAAAGGGGTCTCTAAGTTTCTCTTCGAAGTTTGTTTATATTTTAGAAAACATTATATCTTTAATGGAAAGTTGAAAGAGTTCTATACTTTTTTTTTAATTTTGAGTTTATCCATTCATAAATTTGGTGAGTGAAACAATAAATAAATTTAAGTTCACACTTAAAATAAAGATAGAATAAATCTAGTGTGGCCATAATCGTAATTAAAGACTTTTTTTTTTTAACTTTTAAAAACATTGCCTCTTTAATATATATATTTCCAAATCCGTGGGGACGTTCCTCACACATTTGCACATAAAGTAGTTTTGTTCTTAAAAGGTATATAGATTGAACTTTTAAATTAAGTTTTTATATTTTTAACAAACATTTATCTATGGTAATGCACCACATAGTTTCCAACTTCTACGCTTATTTAAAGTCGAATAAACATATTAGAATAAAATATTTACTTAATAATTGACAATATGTATTGTAGTACATAAATTGGCATGCATATGACATACATTTTACTCAAAAAATTGTGTGGTTTCAAACATGCTAATATGATTTTATATATTTTTATATTATGTATTTATTTTTATAATATGTATTTATTTTTATAATATGTATTTTTTTATACACATTTCCCACTCTCAATGTTTTTTTTTTTTTTTTTTTTTTTTTTTTTTTTTTTTTTTTTTGCTGTGTGGGCAGATGTTAGAGTATGGAGGAGGGCGGTGTTGTCTGGATAATGAGCAATGGATAATTAATATTATATTTAAAACATTGGAAGTCGGAAGTGCATTTCTTAAATTGAAAAACATATTATAATGGATGTTTAATTGACACTAATGTATGGATAATTGTATAGTTACATCGATTAATTCTATTAATATAATATAATTAATTTACAAGATTAATTTGTACCTAACTTTTAATAAATCGGAGACCTATAATACTATTTCTAAGTATATAAGGTAAATTTATTATCTATTTTTTATATTTAATATCTATCTTAATATAATCCTATTAATATCTATCTTATATCTATTTTTTATAATTAATTATCTATTTAATATTAATTATCTATTTTTAAATCTTAAATCATCTTATATTAAGATATTGAGTTTAGCTTAGCATAGTCAAATTAAATGGTTTTGTTTTAAATCTTAATAGGGTAAACTATTGTACATGGTTTATTTTTTTATGTTACCTTATTACTCCGATTTTTATTTATTTATTTATTTATTATAATCATGTTGACGATAATTTTTTTTCTTTTCATTTTACTATCCAATTTACCGTAATTTCCTGTGTATAATCCGCGGTTCAAACAATTATTTTTAGACCCAGAATTTACAAATTCATTATTTTATAAACATTCATTACAATTAATTATACAATTTATATTCATTACAAAGTTATTATTTTACTCACCTTTTAAGTAAAACAGTGAACTCTTCAAAGTTCAGATTGTATATTTTATGTTTAAATCAAGATGAAATAGGTTGGAAATTACGCGTCAAGCGTAGCAAATGAGATACGTTCGTACTATAACGAAGTTTTAAAAATATTCAGATCTTGCTATAATAGTCTATAGTACTTCGGATACAATATAACGGTCAAAATCTTTTGTGTGTAAGTAAATACTGTCTGCTTTCTATTATATAGGAAATAACTTGTTATAAACTTCAATAATGTATATCAGTTTCATAAAATGGGAAATAGTTTAATATGATTAAAAAGCGCCTTAACCCTTTCCGGCACTGGCAAAATCTGATAGTAAAATGGGAAATTATCGACTGGCACCGGAATTCACAAACGATTTTTTTTAGATATTTTGAAATTCTTAATTTAAGCTTTTATTTTAAAAGCAAAAATTTACTAAAATATTATTGATGCCGTTTGCAAGTTTGGAATAAAAATTAGGTATCCCGGGTCCGGGATACCTAATTTTTATTCCAAACTTGCAAACGGCATCAATAATATTTTAGTAAATTTTTGCTTTTAAAATAAAAGCTTAAAATTAAGAATTTCAAAATATCTAAAAAAAATCGTTTGTGGAATTCCGGTGCCAGTCGATAATTTCCCATTTTACTATCAGATTTTGCCAGTGCCGGAAAGGGTTTAAACAGTGTTCCCCTATAACCATTGGAATGTATTTTGGTATATACTTCATAAAGTTATACAAGTATATCCTATATATTGAAAGCAGACAGTATTTACTTACACACAAAGTATTTTCTGTCAACAAAATATTAAATGACTCACAATTATGAACAATATTTTTAGTTAAACGATTCAGTTATGTACGGACAGGCGGACGGACTATACGACGACTATAGGTGCTAGGAATTTATATAATTACGAACGAACCTAAAAATATTGCGTTTCGTCTTATGATTTTATTTGGAAAGGGGTAGTTTTAGAGTTATTTCTAATATATACGATACATTGTCTTTCTTCTTTACACCTTTATGTTTTAAACTGTAAATTTGCACTTATTTTTATTTTTAAAACGCAACAACTTTCCTAGAAAAAACAACCTGGCATGATAAAACAATACGAACTCTATCATCAACGATAAATATAAGATAAGAGGATGGGAGGAGGGGGGGGGGGCGTCTCAGAATATATGAAGCGTGTGCCTAACACATGTTGCGCACCTTTCGTGACTTTCAATTTCACTCATCAGTCACGAACATAGTTTGAGATTTATTGCAAATAAATCTTATACAGTTCATCACTATTTTAGCCAAGGTGCTTAATGGATATTTAAGGAAAAACAATTTTGTGAACATAAAGAAAATCAGCTGTCAATAAAAATTGGCAAAATAAAATATACAGGATGTTGCCAAATTCGACAGGCAAATTCAGAGAGGTGACAATAGTCATGAAAAATTGCCATAGAACATGGGGTCACAAATCACTCATTTAGTCACAAATACAGGGTGTTGCATTCCAACTAAACTTAGATTGACGGTAGTAATTTTAAGAAAAATAAAAACTTTGGAATGAAAATGCAACGATGTGTATCTTGCTTTGTGTGAAATTCTGTAATATCACGAAAAGTTTTGGAAAAATCAGGGTGCTGCTGAAGCACTCCATCATACCGTATGAACTGGCAATCGGAGTCCAAAATATGGAGCGCCAAGTACATACTGCTGCTGCATATAATAGAAACTTCTACCACTATTTTATATTACCGCATATACAACAAAGTTTTAAATGTCTGTTAAAAGTTTGACTATAATATACTTCAGTTTTCGAAAAGCTATTACTGTCAACCGAAAATGAGTTATGGTAGAACAGCCTGTGTTTTTGATTAAATACGTGGTTTGCGGCCCGTGTTCCACAATAATTTTTCATTCTCTTGAGGCATATTATCACCCCTTTAAATTTTTCGATGTAATTTGGCAACACCCTGCAAATAGAAAAAGCTTTAATTTTGCACGTAATTTAACGAAAGAAATTTAAGCACCATAAATAAATTTGCAATTCTATTGGCTGAACGAACTTTTCTTACATTGCTGTTTCCTAAGATTTCCTGTAATTTTATTGGCTGATGAACTTTGTCAATGTATCCGCTTCTCTAACGTATATTTCGACAATTTTCTTTTCTGGGCAATCATAATTTGCACTGATGATGACATGCTATGGCTACCGAAACTAGTTTGCAATAATAAATAAAGCGTTTTGGTGCTTTAAACGTTCTATTCTATTTATTTATATTATACCGCGCGAAGAAATTTCTCATTGTGATTTAAATTTAAGCAGCTCTGAGAAATAGTAACACCAACTCGACTGGCTCAATATTTAGATTTTTATAATATATTATGTTTGTTTAGTTTATATTAATTTATTTACTTACTTTTGTTCACTTACAGTACTTTTTATGTACACTAAAATCATATTTTTTTTAACTAGAAAACGATATCTAAAGTGAAAGGACAATTTTGGAGCTACTGAATTAGAGCATGCCATAGTAAGTGAACAACCAAAAAAACTGTAATTGTTGTTTCAGAACACCATTTTCAAAATCAGTAGATACTCGACCTCCGTCAAATTTCAATCAATCAATTTAATATTTTAGAAAATTACTCGTCACATATTTTCTCGGTTAAATACTTAAAATTTAAAAATATTTATATACCTCTTTTTATGTAGCATTAAATAATGAAAGTTTTAGTTAAAACTTTAAATTTTACTTTAAATTGATGACTTTTTTTTATTCAAAATGCATATTTTCTAAAGCATGTGTTTTACTATCTTTTGGACTAAAATTACCGATTTTTCTGTCTAGTTCTGACCACGTCTACGTTGAATTATTGAGTCAACCACATGAGCTTCCTTTTTAGGCGCGTTTGTATTTATGTTTATTGTTATTACGGTTTTCCACATCCATATCCACAACTCACTGCATAATGTAAATAAAAAAAAAATTTCTTTAAAAAAACATTAATATTTAATTATATATTTCCTCATCCACATACCCAACTTGATGTAAGTTAAAAAATTATTTTTTCTTAAAATGTATTATTAAAGTCATCATCCACACATCCATAAGATATATATATTTTATAAATATAATATTATTTACATATTTCTTCACCCATATACTCAATGCACCATAAAATAATTATATGAAATGTAAAATAAAATATACTTCATTTACGTATTTCCTCATATAAATATACAATTCCCTATTAAAAAAAGTTATTCTATTTTTCTTCGAATGAAATGCGTTATTACTGCCATATTTCTTCAGCTACATGTCTGACTTGATGCAAGACTTAAATACATTTTTTCTTTAAAATGCATTACTAATTTCTTAAAATATATTTCACTTACATATTTCTTTAACATGTTTGCTGCCGTTTACGTAAAGATGTGATGCTAGATAATGCCGCACTGTAGAAGTGCGTTTTTCCCAGAAGCCGATTTACTTTTTATAACAAAGAATCAGTGAAAGATTTTCCCGCGCCAGCGCGTGACTGGCTATTGGACATAACCCCATATACCGCGCTGGCGCGTGAGTGGCCCCTTAATGTTGGCGCCATATCACGCGCTTTTGCGTGAACGGTAGCGAACGTGTTATATACATATCCAACTCACTATAAAAAAAATATTTTTTTATTTTTCTTCAAATAAAATGCATTACTTCTTAGATATTTCCTCATTCACAAATCCAATTTACTGTAAAATAAATAAAATGTAAAATCATTATAAACTATTGCAAATTATCAATAAAAATTGAGAATGTATAATTAATAATTTGAAGTCAATTAAAATAAAATGTACTTCGCTTACATTATTGCCTCATAAACGTATCCAAATCACTATAAAAAAAGTTTTTGTTCCCCTTCAGAGAAAATGCATCATTACTTACATATTTTTTCACCCACATACCCAACTTCAAGATAAATAAAAAATAATCAGCTTTTTGTTTAAAACAAAACTTATTATTACCTATATATTTCCTCATCCACGTACCCAATTTCAAGATAAATAAAAAATAATTAGTTTTTTTGTTTAAAACAAAACATATTATTACTTACATATTTCCTCATTCACGTACCCAACTTTAAGATAAACAAAACAACAATTGGTTTTTTGTTTAAAACAAAACATATTATTACTTGCATATTTCCTCATCCACGTACCCAACTTGAAAATAAATAAATAAACAATTAGCTTTTTATTGAAAACAAACCATATCATTACTTGCATATTTCCTCATCCATGTACACAATTTCAAGATAAATAAAAAAATAATTAGCTTTTTGTTTAAAATAAAACTTGAATATTTCCTCATCCACGTACCCAACTTCAAGATAAATAAAAAATAATTAGCTTTTTGTTTAAAATAAAACATATTATTACTGCCATATTTCCTCATCCACGTACCCAACTTCAAGATAAATAAATAATAATTAGCTTTTTGTTTAAAATAAAACTTGAATATTTCCTCATCCAATTACTCAAAATATTATAAGATTTAATATAAATAAATAAATAAGAAAACAAAATTACCACATATACATATACAAACAAAATAATGTTAAGGATATGAATGGACGAACGCGGACGGCCACTCTCACGTTCTCAGCTTCCGGCATTTTTACTACTCTGACAAGATAGCCATCGGTCACTCTTGAACATCCTCATCGTTCTGTTTGTTGTGAAAGTCTCCAAGGTAACCACTAGTTAGGGAATCGATGGATAAAGAGAATTTTTCGCGCTCTAAATACCTCCACAGGATCATGATAGGATACAAACTCATTTGACTGCTCAACTTGTTGTCTCAGTACGTAATGCATTTAATTAACAATATTAATAGTCAAGAGAAAGCAGTAGAAAATCATTCTCTCAACCTATAACAATAGCGTTTCATGCGAAACATGGTTGAAATATTTAATTGCATAAATAATGCAATCTGATAATTACCGTATATACTCCCATATAAGTCGAAGAATTTAAAATAAAATTTGTGAATTGAAAATAGGGGGTCGACTTAGACCCGAGTTCGTAAAAAAAAAAATAATTTTTCGCAGATAATCCGCAAATGGGCAAGTCTTTTAAGGTTGTTCTCAACTGCTCTGCTCAATAAGCTCAAAACGTTCTGACACATTAACAAATTCATTTTTTAACGGAAATATATAAAATCGGAAGGTCTGGCTACGGAAGCGCTCAGTGAATGGAACTCAGTTTTCCATTTTATGATCATTAATTTACCTACCGAGTTATAAGCTATTTTGATCACGTGATCATGCGATTTTCTACCTTTCGTTGACTGGTTTTTCTGGTTTCGTCGGAAAATGTGCTTCAAAACGTCATTTTGACGGCTTATTCTGAAATGTCTATTGCATTTTCTCAAAAACAGAAAAATGGGTGCGATTTTATAGTTTCTGAATAACAACAACTGCTAGTTTCATGCATTTCCAAACAAAAATGAATTAAAACCTATGCACAAAGTTGCCCTTTTTGATTTAAGAAAGCCCTTAAATGATCACATATGGGTCTAAGTTGGAGAAAGGGGTAAAAGCGAAATGGACATTTACCAGTAATTGACAAAAAAAAAAAAAAAAAAAAAGCTCAACAATAATGTCCCTGTAATTGTTCGGCACCTATTTTCTCTTGGAATAGAATTCCTTTCAATCAAAACTTCTCCTTTCAACATTTTAATCCCCCTTTTTAAACAGAGTTCAACTTGAGACTGCTTCTAGATATCTCTTCTAAAAGTCCTACAATGCAAAAAAGTACTTTATTTTAGCAATTTAAGATGCTGTTTACCCTTCTAAATAAAGTTTGAAGAGATATTTGAAAGATTTTTTTTTTCTCGTGGGTTTCAAATAGTTTTAGCGTCCGCGGTTATCTATAAACGGCGAATTTAAAAATCAGTCTGATTAGAAACGTACAAAAAAAATTTTTACTAATTTAATGAAAATGTATTTATTTATTTTTATTTATTTATTATTTTATTTATTTATTTTTATCCTGTATTATAAATCCTTTTTCAACATACTACCAAAAATGCGGTTCGACTTATACAAAAAATTCATTTTTTTTTAACATTTTGCTTAAGAACGTGGGAGGGGAGGGGGGGGTTCTTATACACGAGAATATACGGTAATTAGAAAAGTGATAACTATTAGTTTCATTATGTTAATTTTAAAACAATTATTCTGATTGATATATAAATTATATCAGTTGCAACTTCCAACTGAGAGAAAAATGTCCAGTCCAGGATTCGAACCAGGGACCTCTCGGTTGAACCTGAAAATTAATTACGAAAAAAAACATTCCCTCGCCTTGTGGAAAAGCCTAGCAATGTATCTTTCGAAAATTATTAAAAGATTTAACTATATAGAAAAATGCAATCGGAAAATTGGTTACAAAAATGACAACTTTTTACTTTATGCATTCTTCCGAGAGTCACATAAGCCGGGTGGCCGAGGGAAATTTGCAGGATATGAGCAAAATTCACGGGTTTAGCGTTGTCAAATTGCAGACATGTGAAGTCGGCTTGTTGTCTCAGAGCATAGTTGCATTTAACCCTTTCGGGTCCAGTTTTTTTTCAATTTTCAGAAAATATTACTTTTACATTAATAACATTAACACTAGCTATCGAAAAAGATTAATCGGTGTTTCACGAACATTTTATTGTCTGAAAGATAAGGAATGTTTCTGTTTTGTGCACTATTCAATTAATATTCATATAACATTAGGCTAAGGAAGAATCTCTGGAGGTACATAGAAAATATTGTATTACAATAAGGTTTAACTTACATTACTACTTTCTAATACTTTTTGCTCTTTATTACATGTGGTTCTTTGAGAAAAGTAACTTTTTATTTTAAATTTAAAGAGTGAAATATATGTTTAAGAATCGCAAACGGTGCAAGGAGAATTAAGCAAATAATAATTATTATTATTATTGTTAAATGCCTAAACAAGTCAGATAGTAAATGCATTAACATATGCCAACATTAATACATTTAAATAGAAGCAAAAGTATTACTTAAAACAAAATAATGCTCCGTCAAAAGACATGTACTTATTAATAGTACACCAGATCCGAAAGGGTTATTTGACTATACTAAAAGTGAAAAAAAATCATTTAATTCAGGGAAATTTATCCTTTCGGCCTATGAGAATAGCGCTTAATTATGATAATACCGTTTCTTGCGATAAATAGTTGCAGAGTTAAATTAAACATGGAAATGCCATCTAAAAATATATTACTGAAAACTTTTTCCATCGACCTATGATAATAGCGCTTCATATGGTAGTAACATTTCTTGGTATAAATGATTGAAATGTTTAATTACACGGAAAAGTGGAATCTAAAATGAAATTACAAAAGTGTTAGGTTTCAGTATTCACCACACCGTCAGATTGGCCGTGTGATAGAAATGTGCAGAGTATGAGCTGGATTTCTGTGGGTTCAATTTTCAAGCACAGTAAAATCTCTGAAGAGCGACCAGCGTTGAGATTGAAAAAAAGTGACCGCTTTTAGAGGTGACCGGTATACGGAGGCTTTGGTTCGTAATAGAACAAATCTGCTTAACACTATAAAGTACTTCAAAAGGGTTCACTTTTTAAACTTATTTTTCATATTAAAGAAATCAGCTGCTTTCATTTGTTTTGTACATTTTGGACTTGATTTTTTTTTTAACTGTATGATAATATCTGCTGTTTTTGTGTGTGTGTGTGTGTGGGGGGGGGGGGTTAAAAATTTATTTAGCGTAAAAAAAGTCAGAAATTGTACGTCAAGCGTAACAAATGTGGTACGTTCGTACTATAATGAAGTTTTAAAAATACTCAAATCTTAGTGTAATAGTATACAGTATTTCGGATACAGTAAAGGAGCTGAAATATTTTGCGTGTCCCTTTATATACTACCTGCTTTCGATTAGACAGGAAGTAACTTAGAGTAAACCTTAGAAAATTATATATTTATCATAAAATGCGAAATAGTTCAATATAATTGAAAAGCCTCCCCACAATCAATGTTAATCTCCCTATACCATTATGCATTGAAATACTTTTGTGTGGACCTGTAAATTAAAAACAAATATTATTTGCACCACAAATTGTACAGAATGTATATTTTAGTATTTACTTCATAGATTCATATCAATTTCATTATGTTCGAAAGAGCGTAACATGAATAAAATGTACTTGAAACTATTTTTTCCCATTGATCGTCATGTAGCAGAATAGTTTCGTTTGTCCCTATAATTGAACTATGCATCCGATTTTCATAAAATTTGAAATGACTGGACAAAATTACGTAATTATTATATTTTTTAAATTTCGAACGATTCGATTGAGTAGTTTTTCCGTTGTTATGTGCGGGCAGACGGACTATAGGTGTTACGTATTTACATAATTACGAATGCACCTAAAACTGAATGTCTAGATTATTTATAAAGACGTTTTCATAAGACATTACGTCAACTGAGAATAATGAGGTTCTATCTGTATTTTTGAAAAAAAAAAAAAGACATCGATACAGAAATGTTCTATTTGTATCACTGGAGGCATTTCTGGATTAAAATATTGTCGTAATATAATTATAATGTTATATATAAATTATATATAACATCATTTTCATGCAAAAATCCCTTCATAGATATAAATAGAACCTTTCTATATCAGTAAGACATTTTTTTTCAAAAACTCAGATAGAACCTTATTATTGTCAGGTGACGATTAGATTGGTTTCTTTTTCTGTACTGACATTTGAAAATTTCTGAA
Organism: Maratus speculifer; assembly: GCA_964019185.1. Lineage (NCBI taxonomy): Eukaryota > Metazoa > Arthropoda > Arachnida > Araneae > Salticidae > Maratus > Maratus speculifer. The sequence goes on from OZ025293.1 coordinate 369,565,539, forward strand.
AAGTTAAAATAAAACTTTTAAATGATGAAAATAAATGTTTTATATCACTTTTATTAAAAATAACAAATTGGAAATTGCACGTCAAGCGTAGCAAATGAGTTGCGGTTTGATCATAAGGAAGTTTTTAAAATATTCCGATCTTGGTGTAACAGTGTACTGTACTTCGGATACAGTAGAGTATCCGAAGTCTTTTGTGTATCCCTGTAAATTCTATCTGCCTTCGATTATACAGGAAATAACTTGTAGTAAACCTCATCAACTTATATCAATTTAATAAAATGTGAAGTAGTTTAATATTATTAAAATGCGCTCCAAACAATGTTCCCCCTACACCATTATGTAATGGAATACTTTTTTGCAGGCCTGTAAATTAATAACAAACATTCTTTGCGCCACAAATTGTTCAGAATGCATATTTTAGTATATACTTCACAGATGCATGTCAATTTCATTATGTTGGAAAGAGTGTAATACTATTAAAATGCACTTGAAACTATTATTTCCCATTGGCCGTAATGTAACGAAATACTTTTGATTGTCCATGTAATTAAACTATGCATCCGATTTTCATAAAATTTAAATGACTCGGCCCCGCCAGTGGCTGAGGGGGTTCAGATCTAGAATCTGGTAGACGGGAGATGCTAAGTTCGAACCCAATCGGGCCCGTCGGCCTAATCGTTCGGAGTTTTCCGTGGTTTTCTTTGAACCTTGATTAACCTTGCGTATATACGGGTTAAGTTCCCTTAGAAAGATCCTCAAAGAGGGCATTCCCCGCTGAGTCCTGTATCCCTCGTGCAGATAATCGGCCGTCATGCCGACAAAATTATGCAACAATTATATATTTTAAATTTCAGATAATTTGGTTGGGTTAAAGGGGTGTTAAAAACGCGTTATTATTATTATTATTATTATTATTATTATTATTATTATTATTATTTTGTAATCTTTTTACAGAATTGGAGCTTTTTTCCACAATCATTTGACAAAAATCACGTTTTATCTGCAATCTTTTAGCGAAAATCGCGCCTTTTTTCGCGATCATTTTTCGTTGGAGATTTTTTCTTGTCCCGCTTCCTTCCTCGGGAATTTTTAAACGGAATTCCGTCTGTGGACGGAAAACTTGCACCCATGTTTTACCCTTGAACAAATTTTTAACCTGGAACCATATAGCGCTGCTGCCGTCTACTGACGAAAATCTCAAATAAATATATTATCAAGCACTGTTTTCAGCAAACTTATTCTAAAAAAGACATTGGTTGTTTGTATTTGTGACGGCCAGTTATCAGCACAAGGGATATAGAACCTAAGGGGGGTACCCTCCATAAGGGGGGGGGGGCTTTCTAAGGGAACCTAACCGATATTTACGCAAGGAAATCCAAGTGGCCGAGAGGTTCTGACCTCCAAACTAGTAGACGGTCTGGGCTCAAACTCAATCGCGACCGTCGGCCTGACCGTTTGAAGTTTTCCGTGGTTTTCTTCGAACCTTGGATTTCATTGCGTAAATACGGGTTAGGTTCCCTTAGAAAGACCCCCACGGAGGGGACCCCACCCCTTAAGGCCTATATCCCACAGTGTAGGTAATTGGCCAACATAAATACAAAGGAAGGTTCGAAGAAAACCACAAAAAAATCCGAACCATAAGGTTCGATAACGATAAGGAACGATAAGGTAAGAACGATAAGGACCTAATGGCACGCCATTAGGTTCGAACCCAACACCTACCATTTGCCAGTTTCGAGAGCAGAGCCTCTCAGCCACTGGTTAAAAAAGACGCAACTCATAAAATATAAAAAATACATTTACAGCGACAAAACAATACGATATGAGAAGTAAAATATAATAAATAGAAAATTAATAGTGAATTTTATCTATTATTATTTGCATAACTAAAAATATTAAAAGATGTAATTTTGAACTATAATCAAATATCATATGAAATAAAAGGTAAAGAAGTGCATAAATTATTCTGCTGTTTCTAAATAACCAACGTTTCTTGTATATAAAAATTAATCTCACTTACATTAAAAAATAATTTCGATCACACAACAGATAAATATAAAAAAGAAAAATAAGTTTTTGCATTTCCCCCAACTATCATTTTTTCCCTTGAATGGCTTATTTAAATTCATTTTATGCTTGCAGCGACTAATTAGGGAAAAAATGAGTATTTTGCCTCCTTTTCCATTCCATTTTTCATTATTTCAATTGCAAGTCCACTGGCAAGACTAGCGAATTAGGTATCGTTAAAAATGGAGGGGAAAAAAACTAATAATATGGATTTAAAAATAAAAAAAGATGTAATAAAATATATTTTTCAATGTCTATGCATGCTAAATGCCCAAATATTTAGACATGTGCGCCTTATAACACAGTTCTAAAGTCAGAAGCGTAAATTAAAATTCAGCTAGAACCGTATGGCTGAATAGACTGAAATTCGAAGAAATTACTTTTTTACCTAAACAAAATCAATTAACTGAATTCTGTTAATTAATTTTAAATATCCATAAGATAAAAGTGTGTGTTATTTATTATTCTGTAACTTTTCGCAGTATCAAAAGAAGCAAGTCTGTCGATGTCAAGAACATCAGAATTTTGCATATGGTTGATTATCTGAGTCAAAACCGCCTGAATTGTAATATATTTTACTAGATAATAAATAAATAAATAATAAAGTTTAGTAAATTACCTCGTGAAATGAACGTGAGATCAAAATATTTGAGTTCCCGATAATCATTGTATTCTATTTTTGCTTGATTTATTTTAGCTAAAACTGCCATCAAAGATCTATAGACGAATAATAAGGTAACATAAAACAAAATAAAACGTTTATTTCATTAAATTATGCCTTACAGCACTTAAAAAAATTATTACTAAGTGTGAAAAATGCATTAATTAAATAAATTCAATCACTTTTGGCTTGGTGGCAATGAATCAAATTGCATTATTTTTATAATGCCAGTTGCTGACGTTTTAAAGGCCCCCTGTCCTCGCTCGAGGAAACGCTCGCGAGCTAATGCTATTCCTATGGGGAAGCATTTTTCTAATAACTCTTTCGCATTTTGACATTTTTGAATACTTTTTTTTGCACTGGATAGCTGAGGTGCATGCCGACAGCGCACCTTTTTTACTTTTTCGATTTTGGTTGCAGATATTTTTTACAAAGTTAGTTTCACTTTCAAAGCCGGTTTCGAAACTGAAAGTGCTTTTTAAAAAATATATCTGCAACCAAAATTGAAAAAGTAAAAAAGGTGCGCTGTCGGCATGCACCTCAGCTATCCAATTTTAAAAAATTATTCAAAAATGTCAAAATGCGAGAGAGTTATTAGAAAAATGCTTCCCCATAGGAATAGCATTAGCTGGCGAGCGTTTCCTCGAGCGAGGACAGGGGCCTTAAGTTCCATACCTGGCTGTAGTAATTTTATCTCACTTGATCAACATAAATCGAGATATTATCTTGGAGTAACCGGCTTGGTCTTTTACTCAACGCTAACGTTCTCACCTACTGATCGTGAAATCCTTGGCTCAATTTTCCAATATTGGTATCTCAGCCAAACAAACAATCTTCAACAACCACGATCAACTCCTCTCGTAAACAACAGATGGCAGCACCAAATAATTCATCCCCTGCATCCAAAGTAGAGGTCTACACGGGTCCGGGCTTGGCCCGTGGCCCGTACCCGGCCCAGCAAAAAAAATTGAACAGGCCAGACGGGCCGGGTCGGGCCGATCAAAAAAATTTTCGGGCCAAGATTTAAGCAAAAACGATAAAATATGAGCTATTTTCAACGAAAATGGTTTTAACGAGAATAAGTATAAATGTGGCCATACTGTAGTTTCACAGCATCAATATAAAAATGCACAGTGTATCGGCATAGGAGAATTACATTATGTGTAACCCGTTTTAATATTTTTTTAGCTGACTCATGCCGGTCCGAGATCACGCTTGCATTATTTTTCTACATATAGACTGGCCGGACCGGTACTAGACTTAATTGTTGGCAGAAAACACGATTTGTAAAATTATTAACAGCGATAAAGAACTTGTGTTAGCTTAGTCTTCGGATATATACTTCTTGATGATTTTTAAATTAATTTCTCAATAATGCAAAAATTTGACACATTTTCTGGTAAATTTTAAATTGTAAAAGTATAAAAGTGATAAGCCTAACTATTGAAGGGATTTGGAATCGAACAGCGTTTTTCATTTTTGGTAAATAAAATACTTGTATAACCTTCTTGAGATATAATAGTTTCTCAAATGATTGCAGGTTTTTCTCCCTTTCCTTGCTATTGCTTCCGGAAATTCTATTCAAAACGCTAATTATGACAGTATTTTATTTGTTTGCAGTATTCTTAAATTGCTTGTATCAAAAAATGGATAACGCCATTCGATTATATACCGTATTTACTCGTGTATAAGGCGCACTTTTTTTTCAAAAGATTCGGGCAAAACTCCTAGGTGCGCCTTATACACGGAATAATTTTTTACTGTTGAATGCAGCCGAACTATATACATATGAAACAAGAAACTATTCAAAGAAGATATAAAAACTGAGAAAAGGTTGCTTAACTGAAGTATTACTGCATATTTATTTCATTCCTTGCAATTTTTTATCCAACAGAGCTAGTGACATCATCTAAACGCTAATTAGCAATTCTCTTTACCGTCACTAATTCCTATTTCCCGTCATTCTCTTACAACCTGAAATCTAAAAATGCATTTTCGTCTTGTTTTCTGGTCTGGTGTAGTGTTTGTTTCGACTTTTTTTTACTGAAATTCATTTGGTCATCTTCATTAGCGTATCAAATTTATGGTGCGCGTTATACACGAGATTTTAAGAAATCGCTACATTTACTTCTAAAGTAGGGGTGCGCCTTATACACGCGTGCGCACTATACACGAGTAAATACGGTAGTTTCTGAATAAAGATATCTGTTAATCTTATGCGTTTCTGAGGAAAAAAAAAAAAAGAATTTAGAAATGTATGAGAAAGGAGCTTCTTTGAATTTAAGAATGAATTTGGATTTGAAATCTATAATAAAATGATATAGAAATATATTTATAAATCTTCTTTTATTAAACAGCTTCAAATTAACGATGTTTTTAGCTTTCTTTCTTTTTTCTTTTATTCTAAGTCATATTAATTTTTTAATGAATCTTTATTCGAATGTTGAAAGCCTAAGAATCTAAGTAATCATTAATGTTGTTAATATGTATTTGCTGTAAAATATACTGTAAAATCATTCCATAGATATGCATGCAGTATTCTTTAAAAGAATCTTAGTTATATGATAAAAATCTGAATTTTTTAGAAATCGTAGAAATTGTAACGGGCCAAAACGGGCTGGGCCCGGGCCTGGAAATTCCGGCCCGTGCAGACCTCTAATCCAAAGTTTCTGTGAAACGTGAAACACAGTAGTCATGGGCGATTCTCGAAAATTTACCAATCGATAAAAAACGTAATCTTTAAAAAAAACACTATCAATAAAGTAATCGATTAATTTCGAGAATCTACAACCGAGATGTTTTACAATTGATTCTTAAAATCTTTGTAATAACATGTTTAAAAAGCATAATTTAGTAAATACATGGTAACTGAAAACAGATGGATCTAAAAAACAACAAACCGAAAGGAGGCTATAATTGAACCACGATAGTGGAAAAGTCATGCAACGGCGTAAAATGGCTGTAAAAAGTTGAAAGTCGTGAGTAGGTATGAAAAGGTAAGGGGGTTTAAATATCAAAAATTAGAAATTTTCAGCAACTAGTAGTAAAATGGCCAAAAAAAAATAATCAAAGAGCACCCCTAGTGGCAAGAACATGAACTAAAAAGATAGTAAATGTGATCGAAACTTTTTACTGATTTTTGTACATCATTTGAGATCAGTTCTACAATTTCCCCGTTATTAGAAGACTTTCTACTGGAATATATTAAACAAACCCAGCGGAGGGCAAAGTGGTGGAGGAGCAATGAAAGTGTATAATAAGAATAAATGATCATAAGGCTTTCCAACAATATATCACATGACGGATGTCGGCTAAATTAAGAATAGAGCCCCCCGAGAGGGCAAAGTGTGGGGAGGAGCGCGGGAGATATATAAAATAAATTAGTAGTCACACAGTTTTCCAATGCTATATCACGAAAAAAATGTTAGCAAAAGATAGAAAAGTGCCACCTTAGAATCCCAACTATTATCCCCTTGCGGAATGTATTCTGTCCTCCCTCTATATGAATTTTTCATATATTATAAAGTATATATCGTAAATCTCCGTGCAAAAATCCGATCTAAAATGACAAAAACGCAATGATTTCAAAGATGTTCTAAAAGTGCCTCTATAAGGGGGCCAAATTGGGGAAGGGAAAAGAAAAATTCATAATATGAAAGAGTGGTCAGAAAACTTTCCGATAATATAGCATATGACGGGTCCATAAAAAGTTTGAAATTTACTCCTCACTACTGCACTACTTTTTTTTTTCCCTGAATACACCCGGAAATCGTACAGCCTCACTTTAAAATTTTTATATTTAATAAATTATATTTACCAGAGTGCTCTATCAAAAAACCACATCTAAAATGAAACTTATTCTCGAAATAGCTACGACTTAAAAAACTCATTCCTCATCGCTGCCCCTCTCCCCCCTGCTGAAATTCAACTCCAGGAGGAGAAACGTTCATAATATGAAAGAGTGGTCCAAAAAATTCTGATGATCTATCTCATGACGGGTCCAAAAAAAGTTTGAAATTTACTCCTCATCCGCGGGTTTACTTTTTCTTTCCGGATACACCCGGAAATCACGCAACCCCTACTTTAAAATGGTTATAATTAATAAATAATTTTTACCAGAGGGTTTTATAAAAAAAAAATTTCAAAAATTATATTTATTCTCGAAATAGCTAAGATTACAAAAATTCACCCCCTCATCGCTCCTCTTAACATAAAAGAGCGGTCGAAATCGTTCCTATGATCAATCACATGACGTATGCAAAAAAGTTTGAAATTTGCTCATTATCCGTGGTCGTGAGTTTACTTTTCTTCACAGAATACATCTAGAAATCACGCAGCCCTCACTTTAAACATTTTGCATTTAATAAATAATATTTACCGGAGCGCTCCATCAAAGAACCACATCTTAAATGATATTTATTGTCGAAATAGCTACGACTTAAAAAATTCACCCCCTCCAGGAATTCAACTCCAGGAGAAGAAAAGTTCATAATATGAAAAAGTGGTAAAACTATAAGGTTTCTCGATCCAGAGCCGAGAGGCTCCATGCGGTCAAAACAGGGAGGTCACGAGACCCCCGATCAAGAGGAACCAAGTGACGCCCGGCCCTCGCAACAGCGCCGCTGCCAGCCAGGAACAACATGCAGGGGCACCGGGCACACGACCCAAGCGTCGCAGCCCGGCGGCTCGCCAAACCGCAGCCACTGAAACGACACCGCCTGCGCCCCACAAAGCTGACACCGAGGAGAGCAAATGTAGCAGGCGACGTAGCAAAAGCTGCATGAGCACACCGCGGATCAGTGGACCCAGCCTTCAGGGAGGACTTCCAGGAAAGCGACTCGAATTCTCGTTACGTACAAGGAAAACCCTGAAAAATCTTGTATAGTCGCTTCTCCAGATCGCGCCCACAAGTGGCCTCGGACTCCTCTGATAGAATATTGCGTTCGAACGACTTGGAAATCTTGCGTTCGAGAAATCTTCGGGAAAAGTAAGCCGAGAGTTCAATTGGCCCGGCGACCCACTCGATCTAAAGTCTTTGTCAAGAGATCGCTGACTATCTCAACGATTCCCTTCCTGCTGTAATGATCAAAGCAAAGATCGGTAAGCGTTCAAGTGTGGAAGTTTCGTGGGAAACTCTTTTCCCTTATGGACTTCCACAGGGGGCACTCATAGGCGGAATGTCTAATCGTACTAATCCTATTCCCACAAAAGCACGCAGAGTTGCCTTTGAAAAAGCGGGCCTGATGGTCACCGAAGGCACCATGTCCGGTTAGAACCTGGTTTAGAAAGAAATCGCCCTGGATTCTCCGAGTGGAGACTCACTGGAAGATCGCATATGCCATTCGGCCGTCCTCAGATCGGTCCCACCATTCCTGCCAATCTATAAGCGCCCGGTCAAGGAGCTTCCTCTTGACTTGACGTCCTGAGAGAGGAATATGAATTTCAACCGTTTGTCGACACGCAGCCTCCTTAGCCAGAGCATCGGCATGTTCGTTAAAGGCGTATCTGACATGAGCCTTAATCCAGTGCATATGGACCCTGATTCCTGTATTGACAACCAGGTTTCTAATATCGGCTACTGCTTTGTGTCTAGGCACCAAGGAGTAAAGAGCTTGAAGCGCCGATCTCGAATCCGAGTAGATGTCGAGTTCACCGAGTCCTCGCCGAAGAGCGTCAGAGATCGCTCTAATAACCACACTTACAAAAAAAAAAAAAAAAAAAAAAAAAAAAAAAAAAAAAAAAAACCTCAATCCTCTACTACAACCACTAATCCTTCATGTACCCGAGCGCATTTTTGTGTTATATGTTATTAAATGTTAAAAAAAATGGCCTAGGATTCCTATCGCCAAAAAAAAAAAAAAAAAAAAAAAATTATAAAATAGTGTATTTTGTCTTATGTCCCAGCAGTGTGCGGTAGTCGTGCGATATCAGCAGTATCCAAGGCCCGAAACAGGTGCCCCGCAGGAACTTCCTGCATGCACGTCGCAAAACATCACGGATCTGCAAGTCGCACACCATGACATAGTAAAAAGCTTCACCCGCCTCCGGCACTGCTTGCCCGTCCTATATGTTATTAAAGGAAAAATGGCCTAGGTCTAAAAACGTACGGTCAACAATAAAAAATCATAAAATGTTAAAGTAATGATATATCTTATGATCTCAGCAGTAAGCTGTAGTCGTGCAGTAACAGCAGTATCCACGGCCCGAAACAGGAGCCCCGCAATAATACCATTGCAAGCACGTCGAATGACATCTCGGATCTGCAAGCTGCACATTATGACAAATCAAAAAGCTTCATCCGCCCCCGCCTAACTGCTTGTCCGTCCAGATTTAACCAACATAAGATATATATTTTTAAAAAAATCGAAAGGGAATTCACGGGGAGTGCTTGGGTTAAGTAAACTCACTGGTTAATTTAAGGTTAGTACAAAGATTATCCAAACTGATGGCAGCTTGTGGCGGGAGTGATAATTAGTGTAATACTAGCTTAGCCACTCTAGCCACAAGCTCAGCCATTCCCCCACCTATCAACAGCCAAAAAGTCAACTATCTAATCCTCACCTCCATAAAAGCCAAATAGACAGCAGTTACAACTTAAAAAGCTTAACGTTAACAGGTTTCTCAGGTAAGCAGTACAGTAAACAATAGTATTGTTACCAACCCATTTACCTTCCAGGATTCCCTCCCCTTGGACATGGCTCCCGAAATTTTCAAGTTGACCTATTCGACGCAGGGACTTAAGGGACCCTGTGTGGTCCGAAGAGATTCGGGAGCACCAATCATGTCCACTGCACCAGAACCGTACAGGTTGACCTCATAGACGCAGAGACTCGAGGGACTCTGCCCGGTCCGACACCGTTCTGGTACCCCCTCCCTAGTGGATTAACGCCTCTCAAGCTTTCAAGTTGACCTCATTAACGCAGGGGCCCACGGGACCCTGTGCGATCCGATGAGCAATGGGAAGCAACCTACCAGCCCACCTACCCCGAACCGCACACGTTGACCTCATCGACGCAGAGACTCAAGGGACTCAAGTTCTGTGCGGTCCGAAATGTGATCGGGTCTTTTTTTCCCTTGTTTTTTTTTTCTAGTGACAGTACGCCTCTTTATTAGGTGCATTTGGACTCTGTCCGCACGAGCTACGGAACCCGCTCCAATGGGACAGCCCATGAAGCATTTTTTTTTTTTTTTTTTACGGTAGAAGGCGGTATCTCGTCACCACCAGCAGCGATTCGACTGCCTTGCATTTCGGCACAAAAATTCTCCCTTCTCTGGCACTACTTAGCATTTCGGCCATTTTAGTTTTGGTTATTTATTTTTCTAAATCTCCCTCAAAATTGTCCCCCCTGTTGTCTGCTAAGGACATGCCACCGTCTCGGCTCAAAAATTTTTGCTCCAGCCCCATTTCACTTGGCACGGCAAGTGGGAGTGATGTGCGGCGCCAAACTCAGTACTTTCAAAAAGGCAATAAACTACTAAGTCCAGCAACCGTTAGCCACAATCAGCCAACCTCGGCACTTGTCTGCGTCGATCGCCCTCACTCTGCCAGCTAAAATTCCATCATGTACGCTAATGGCACCTGGTGCATGTAAAATCCGTCGTGGGTGCAAAGTCCTCCATGTTACCTATGAATTATACCTCTGGAGGTGCCTTGCCAGGTGAAGGTCTCGTCATCTGATCAAGGCTCTAAATTACGAGACCATCTTGCGGTTGCCATGTGCAGTACATCATTTATTGCCGCTTCGCGGCAATTAGGCCGTCGTCCGCCCCGATACCAGGTATCTAACCCGTTAAGCTGAGATTATTAACTCGGCAGGTAAGGGCCTGGTCATCGGTTAGAAAGAAAGGAAAAAAGAGCGTCAGAGATCGCTTCCTTGATCGCATGGGCCTCGGCCGCGAAAACAGTCGACCCATCGGAGAGACGGAACCTTCCCTCCGCAACAGTGCCGTCCCTAGTGGCGAGGTGATAGGCGCAGTCCACCCTCTCACCAACTAGTTTGGAACCGTCCGTATAGTAAGTATACGGAGTCTTCCAGATGAGTTCCGGTGAAAAAGTGGTAATACGCGGTTTTACTTTTCAACCCAGAATACACCCGGAAATCGCGGTCCCCACTGAAAAATGTTTATAATTATTAAATAATATTTACCGAAACACTAAATTCAAAAACATACCTAAAATGATATTTATCGTCTAAATAGCTGCGATTTAAAAAATTCACCCCCTCCTCGAGAAATTCAACTCCAGAAGGAGAAAAGTTCACAGTATGAAAAAGAGGTCTGAAAACTTTTTGATGATATACGACATGACAGGTCCAAAAAAAAGTTTGAAAATTGCTCCTCACCCGTGGGTTCACTTTTTCTTTCCAGAATACAGCCGAAAATCGCACAGACCCTACTTTAAAATTTTTACATTTAATAAATATTTACCGGAAAACTCCATCAAAAAATCCGCATCTAAAATTACATTTACTGTGGAAGTAACTAAGATTTAAAAAATTCATCATGTCATCGCTCCACCCCTCCCCCTCTCTTAAAATTCAACTCCAATAAAAGGAAGATTCATAATATCAAAGAATGGTTAAAATAGCTTTCTGATATATCTCGAATTTCAGGAAATCTCATCTCGATAATTTCCTTTACGATATCGTGCTACTAGCGGCTTCGTGATGAATTAGCACCAGGATAACTGCGGCATCTCGACCTACTAATCGCTTCGCAAAGAATTTGAACCTCGATAACTGCGGCATCTCGAGCGACCTGTGGTTTGCCAATGAAAACCTTTTTCGATGACGCAGCTTCACGATGATTTCTCGTTCTCGTCTGAGAAGAGATATGAGAATGTTTATCGAGTAAGCTTTGTTGAAGGTTTACCAAGGAACAAGGTACAGAAAAAAGCATTAGAATATGACATTAAGCCAGGGCTGCGGAGTCGGAGTCGGGCCCATTTTTGAGAAAAAGGAGTCGGAGTCGGAGTCGTAAAAAACCACCCGACTCCGACTCCGACTCCGGCTTTTTTTTAGACAGTTTGAAGTGAAATTAAACCGATAAAATGTAATTTTAAATCCATAGAAGGAATTCTTATTTTTATTTTTGGATTATATCGGACTACCCAAGTTAAAGAATCCCAATAAACTGTCCAGTGTACACAGGAGATGAAAGCTGTTTTTAATTAAAAGTTCTAGTAGATCACAGATTATTTGCGAACTATTAAAATTTTCATCTTCAATTTTATTTTCTTCTATCTTTACAAGAATAAAGTATTGGATTCTTGAAAAATTTCAATTTCCGGCATTCGATGGATTTATGCGTTATAGAAGATCCTGAACTGAACACGATTTGATAGTTTTTTGAAAATGTCTGTCAGTGTCTGTCACTTCGTGAGTCTGCATGCGGCAAAAATTTCGGAGCGCTCTATCTCAAGAACTAATGGATGGAATTTCACAAAACTTTAGATTTTGTTAGATCTTGATAGAAACTGGATCTGATTAATTTTTGGTGTATATCACTCGACAGGTGGCTTTGCTATATTGCATTAAACACAATTTCCACAGTAGCTATATCTTAAAAATTAATGCATGGATTTTTATAAAACTTTAGATTCAGTTAGTCCTTGATATAATTAGGTGCTGCAAATTTTTTGGTGCAAATCGCTCAATAGATGGCGCTGCTATACTGCATTGTTCATGATATTGCAACAGCGCTATCTCAAAAACAAATGCTCGAATTTTCATCAAACTTTATATTTAATTAGTTTGTAATCTAGATTAGTATAGTTTAGTGTTTGGTGTAAATCGCCCTACAGGTAGCGCTGATATGCTGACTTTTTTACAATTTTGAAATAGCTCTGGCTTAATCACTAATGCATGGATGTTCATTAAACTTTAGATTCAGTTAGTATCTGATAGAAATTGATCCTGATTCGTTTTTGATGTACATCACTCAACATGTAGCGCTGTTATGCAGAATTTTAAAATTTCAGCAATAGCCCTATCTCAGAAATTAATGTACTGATTTTCACCAGACTTCAAATTCAGTTAGAAGTTGATATAACTTGTTGACTAGATTTTGGTGTAAATCACATAAGAGGTGGCGCTGCTATGCTGCATTTTTCAGGAAGTATTAACATGTGTGATATAGAAGAAAGTTCTGAGATTAACACATCTGACTATTTTTTTTCCTTTCCATTGAAATTTTTCTGCTCTGGAGAGCACTAGTTAACGTAGAAATTGTACAGATTTCCCCTTTTCGAGGCTACGGATCCGAAATAATAAAATATCTAAAAGAGATAATAAAATAATCGTTTTGTTATCTCTTTTAGATTTCGGTAATTTAATTTTTCAGGTTTGTGGTATGTAAAATTAAAGAATTTGTAAAACGGAAAATATTTTTTTTTCCAAAGCTCTAAGAACTAAATACCGAAATAATGACTTTTTGCCTCATTTTTCTTTCGTTCCCTTATAACTTTAACGAGCATCAACATTAGTATATTTGCTAGCCAGGAAGCCAGGAGTCGGAGTCGGAGTCGTTAAAATTTCCGGAGTCGGAGTTGGAGTCGAAGGCGTTAAAAATTCTGGAGTCGGAGTCGGAGTTTGAGTCGGCCATTTTTCCCACCGACTCCGCAGCCCTGCATTAAGCTCTAATTTTCAAAGTTTCTCGTGTTTTAGCCCTACCAAGCTGTCACATACCTGAAACCCTCCAATAAATATTATTTATTTAAAAAAATTCAAAGATTGGACTAGAGAGGGGACGAACACACTTTTAAAAAACCATAGCGATTTCTACAATACAAATCATTTTAGGTGTGGTTTTTTGATCAAGCCATCCGGTAAATATTAGTTATCAAATATAAAAAATGTAAAGTGCAGTCTGCATGAATTGGGGAGGTGAAAGGGTAGACCCATGGGGCGGGATGAGGGGGGGATAATTTTCAAACTTTTGAAGTGAAAACTCCTTTAGGCGCGTTGGACATTTTTGAAATGGGGAAAAACCATTGAACTCGCGAACACTGTTACCGATACCTCTGTATATAAGTATGTGCATATATTGTGTATGATGCGGTATGAGGTAGGGCAGAAATTAAAAATGCAAGTTAACAATTTTTTGTGAAGTTATTGGATTTTAGGCACATTGATTTAAACTTCTGTCTTTAAAGGCCTCTTCAAGGGGGGGGGGGCTTGCACCCCCCCCCCCAACATCACCTTAAAATTTCGCTCATTTCATTCTCTACCATTTTTAATTTAAAAGTTTATGATACATGGCATCCCCGGGGCTGTGGACTCCCCCTGTCGGTTACTCGCCTACTTTTGCTCATTTTTTCACTTCATTTCAATTTTTAAGGCTTTATTTCTATGGGAGCAACAGCAGAGAGAAAAATTCTAGCATAGCTAACTTTTCCTCGCCGTTCTGTTTGCTATTTCAGTTTTCCGGTTTTTTCCATAGGACCGTTTTTGATGGAGCAGCGGGGCCGTTTCTCATTTTTTGGTGTAACCTATCTATCGAAAGCTTATGCTTCATACATCACAAATCTAGGATAAGAATTTTTCTCTGGTCATTCTGGGTCACATTATGGACCCATAATGTGTTAAAATTTAAATTTCTCAAACTTCTTTGATGTTTTTGCCAAATCGGCATCTGAAAAAAAAATCGTGCCAATGTGGTGTGTGTATGACATCTGTGCCATATAAATATTATTCAGTCTTTATTCGTTACAAACATACAAAAATATAAATCGTTCCTCGTTATAATATTAGTATAGATGTGTTTACATGAGATGTCTCTTTTTTTCTTATGTTGTTCATGAGATCTGTACCAACTGTTGCGGTGCAGAAATGCAGTGCATGAACTTCATTTAAAAGTATTTCCTGCACAATAAAATATTTCCAGACAATTAAAAAAATATGTCCTAAATACTCACGTAAATGTTCAAGTTTTCATTTCTGTCGCCATTCCCGGACTGCTACAACTTTTTTTTCAGCCGTCATGTGGAACATCATCTTAAAGATCTCGGATTGCTCTTTAATGTTATTATACTTTCTTTCTTCTCTTCCGAATTTGGTTCCCACGGCGCACAGTGGGGCAAATTCCCGAAAAGCTGGCCAAAATATGAAAATGTTATTCAAATTGTACGAAAATTCGTATAAAGGTGTTTTTGAGGATGCTAAGTATGAATACAAAATTTAAATTGAAAAAAATGGCGGATACAATATTTCGGAATAAAAATTTAAATGTCTCGAAAGTTATTCAATTTATATGCAATTTCGTAAACTTTTCAGGATGCTAATTAGGATTTAAAAGTTAAATTTTAAAAATAAATAAATAAATAAAATTACAGATTAAGAGTAAAAACAATAAAATTTAAATAAAATTTAAAATTTCGAGGTAAACTTAAAAGGGAATTTTCAAAAACCAAGACATATTTAAACGAAATTTAAGTACGTTAATGGAAAGTAAAACATTAGACTATTTAATTTTTATATTATTAAAATAAAAACGAAAATATATTCCAGAAATTAACCTTTAGAATCAACTGTAGTATAATAAAAAGATTCTTCGGCGGTCAAGGTGTCGAAATAGTTAGCAGAACCTGTTGGCGGTATTGGATGATCCTGTGACTCTTAAGACCAATGATTTTAATTTCTTCTACGATAACTTATCTAAACTATAAAGGAAAGAATCTGATGACATTAAAAGACGTAAAAATGTCTTTTTTTTCTCGCTACTGCATGTTTGCGATAAATCTTATCGATGCCTTTTGATCAGTTTGTTGCATGATTCTTGAGTATGTTATGGCATTTGTCAAATTGGCAGTAATGAAGATAATGTTATTTCTTTGTCATTAATAAGTAGTTTGTGTACCGAAGTAAGCATATAGAACCAGGAGTGCTGCTCAAATCTACGAGCTATTTGTAAGGGAAATTTTTCGAAGTTTATCAAATAAATAACATGGCTACAAGAAATTACTTATGGCATAGAAACGTTTAATCAAATCTTCGTATATGCTCGTTTAGAAACACAAATAGTTGCGTTTTTAAAGAATCGTTGAATTGTATTTCCATCATTTGTGCTTCCAGATCTGGGATTTAGTTTCTCGACGAGAAGTCTTGATTGTAAACGAAATATTTTTTGCATATTTTATTTTGCAATTTCAGTGTTCTTCTTTTCAAGCAGAGTACGAGCTTTTCATTTTTTCTATTCAATTGTCTGCCAGGTGTAAGGCCTCTCTAAACATCTTTGAATGTAATTTAGATATTCTGAATTCTAAATTATCTCAATCCACTTTTAATAAAAAATGTCAGATCGGTAAGATGCTGTTTTGATGCTGTCTGACATAGGTAGCAACGTTGAGTATTACACTAATTCGTTTTTAACGACTTTTTCTTCTGTATCAATGACTGTATTAAACGAAATAAGTTTATTCTGCTATTATTTAATGCAATCCCATTCATTGACAGTTGCTTCCGTATTTCTTGAAAAAGAAAAATGGATCTTGATTGGCCCGATAAAATCAGTGAAATGAAGATCAAATATTTTCAAATTGACGATTCATGAATTATTCGCAATATTTATGTATTCTAGTAGCACGGAAGAAAAGAAAAATATATTAGACATAATGCCATCTTCATAGCTAAATATTTGTTTAAATGTACTCAGAATAGATGTGCCATCACATCCTCACTTGCAAATCAAATCCAAATTGCTAATATAAGCAAAAGTGATATTCATAATTTTTACTCGCATTAATGAAATACGCTCAGTAATTTGATCTAGCAAATATAGCCATGGACAAAATAATTCTTCTAATTATAATAGAACAAACAAAATTACTACCTATAAAGATAAGAAAATGTTAGTCTACCGGATCAGTAATAGAGAATTATTTTCATTTTTTCATTACTAAGCTTACTTGTCAAATTAATGTAATTTTATGATTATAGTACTTATTTACAATACAATAGGAAATAAACTATTATAAAATTGAATAATTCAAAATTTTGAAAAATATTTATCAGCTAAATTATGTAAAAAGTAGTCAATTTCAAAATTTTTGAGGCGGCCAAAAAAATGGCATTTTTACTTGCGGTTACTAAAATATGCGTGAAATGCAGAAAGGCAGTTTTAGGCAGCTGGTTTTTTATGAATCACTAGACAATAGCCCAAGTTATTATTTCCAATAAATTTCGTTGCGTAACACTGTGGAACATTTAAACTTTTTGATGTTTAAAAGCAAAAAAAAAAATCTAAGATTTTTTATCAAAAATGACAATGAATTTATTATTTTTTATGCTTAATATAAATTTTGTAATACATGCAAATAAAGCACATACTATCATAGTGTGAATACATTCAAATCATTAAAATCGGATAATAAGGAAAGGGCATGTTTACAAACAAACGCGTCTGTCAACCAATCTACCGCTACATTTTTCTCATAGCGATCATTGTAGGAATCATCTTGACGACGTAGCCCAATCATAGCAAGCAGACGACCATAATAAAATTTGTGGACCAATCAGAATGCCTGAACTCATATATAGAGTCGGTGCTATAACGAAGCGCAGGTGAAAACAGCTTGCCCACACTAATAAGAGCCCACAGTGACGTCAGCTGCCCTTTCCTTATATTATAAAATATAGCACGTGTTTAGAGGCATTGTTGTTTTGCTGTTTTTGTTCGCTCTAAATGATACTCCTTCAAGCATCATTTTTGAAATGATGCTGCTTGTAAGCACAAAACAAAAATCTTTTTTTAAATACAGATTCTGACTCTCCAAATATTATTCTAGACAACTGTACAATCGAAATTCCCTAAATCTTAACTTCATTTTTCGACTTTTGGCCAGCTTTTTGGGTTTTTGCCCCACTGTGCGGCGGGGGGGGGGGGGGGGGGGAGGGAGGGGTCAAATCTTTCATAATTTTAGAACGAAATTTTTTTACGGAGCCTTTATAATATATGAAACTAAGAAATTGCTGATACCTCAGGACTTCGCCCCCTTGTGGGGCTATTTTCAAAATTTAACTGACCCCCTCATGACATATTGTTGCAAAGGGCCTTGACCACTTATGTACCTCCCACAGCCCTTCAACAACTCTGCCCCTATGGGAGACACTTTATAAATGTAAATGAGACCCCTCATGACACATTGTTGGCAAAGCCTGCAATCACTTACACATGTTATGTACCTCCGGTATCCCTCCCTCCCCCCCAACTTTGCCCCTATGGAGGACGCTTTTCTAAATTTAGCCGAGACCCCTCAAATTACATGTTTTTTCTAAGGCCTGTGACTACTTACTTTCTCATGTTAAGCACCTCCCGCAGTCCTCCCTCACCCCCTGCTTTGCTACTATGGGGAGCATTCTTATAAATTTAAGCTGAGACCTCTCATGTGACATATGATTGGAAAGGTCTGTGATCACTTTCTTATGTTATTCCCCTCCTGGGGGAGCATTCTTATAAATTTGCCCAAGACTCATCATGTGACATATTGTTGAAAAAGCCTGTGACCACTTATTTATATTATGCAGCTCCTATGCCACCCGCCTTTATCCCCAAACTTCCTCGTATCCCTCTCTTTTTGCCCCTCCCCCCACAGGGAAGGCATTTTTATAAATTTAGATCAAGATGCCTTATGTGACATATGGTTGGAAAGTCCTATGACCACTTATTGATGCTATTCCCTTTTGGTGTCCCTTCCCCTACTTTACCCTCATGGGGGGCACTTTCTTAAACTTAGCATAGAGCCCTCATGTCACATATTGTTGGAAAGGCATGTGATCACTTACTCTTGTTATGCATCTCCATTGCCCTTCCCCATTTTTGCACTCTAAGGGAGAGCATTTTTTAAAAATTTAGATCATATCCCTCAGGTGGCATATAGTTGGAAAAGCTTATGATCACCCATTGATGTTATGCATATTCAGCAAAACTTCACTCCACTTTGCCCTCTCAGGTATTTTTTTTTAATTTTGCCAATATTTTTCATGTGATATATCTTTGGAAAACCCTGTGCCCACTTATTCATATTATGCAATTCCTATGCCCCTTTACCAACCTTTACTCCCCCCCCCCCCAAGTTTCAATCAGAGGCTCGTTCAGTTTGAGTTTCTTTAGGTTTATAAGATTTTGCTGTGCTTAGCTGAGATCATACACAGCCTATTTCATTAGATGCCTAGGAAGCTCTTGGTTGTAAGGACAGAATTCATAAGTCATACCATGCCTAACCAACTGGCAAAGATAGATCTTGTTTGTAACACCCTTTGCTAGGTCAACTTTCTCACGAGACTGGATAGACAGAGATTACATCATTAATTCCGTTTTAAGACTTGCCTAAAGAAGCAAAAGCTTCTGTGGCCTCTAATAAAGTTGACCATGGATCATATCACACTGCATTTGCTATATGATGTCATATACAACAGGGACCCAGTTCAAGATTTCATATTACAAATTTGCATATAAATTAAAAACCCTGATGAAAGGGAAGGGCCCACTAGCAAGCGAATCGTCCGTGTCTTTATTAACGCCAACTCATCCCAGTTCACCTGCAGACAACTCTTGATAAAATTGAATCAGGTATGCAGCACCATCTGAAAGAGGGGACAAAGGCCCCAGGTGAGGAAATTTAGGGGGCACCAAATTTATACCTAACGCCATTATTTGACCTGTCACAAGTTGGGGGGGGGGGCTGATAGCAATATATATTTGCCTGTTCTTATCACCGTACTTACATATCTCCATTTAACACTTATTTATTATCTTATTTAATTTACTCCTATTATTAAAGTAACTCTTTATTTACAGTAATCTATATATCATTATAATCTACTTGCTTTATTTTCTTCCTTTCCATTCTTAGATATTCTGTATTGTTTATTTTAACTTCCTTACCGTACGTGTCATTTGTTTTCACTCTTCATGATTCGAATGTTCCTAGTTTCACAATGACATAATTCTGACAGCCGGTACGTAACAATGTCGTCATCTTGATATGTGCTTAAAATTCAGTTGCATTGCATAATAACTTTGTTTTTGTCTCTCCAGGTCATATAAAGAGTAATCCAGTAGAATGTTATCTTGCCCTTCTTTCTGAGTTGACCTACTAACAACTGTGGTGTTTATGAACGGCCGGAATATGGTTGTTCTTTGGATAAGTTCTCTTGTAGTGGAATGCATTATTGTAGTATTAATTGAGACTGCAAATGAGTTCTGATTCAGTCGGTGAACTTTATTCAGTTCTATTTTTGTTTATGAAGTAATGGTGAACTGTTTGCACATGTTGGAGTACTGATTACGTTGAATATGTTTATTCAAGTTCAAAGTATGATAGTTGATTATGATTAGTAATTATAATGTTTGCGCAGTTCCTAATTTATAGTCAGACGTTAAAAAATAAAATGTAAACAAAGGGGTAATCTATATTCCACAAAAATGCATAACTCACAAAATTCTTGGTTCCTGAATGTGAAAATTTCAGAGTTGGCTGCATAGATATATTTATTTATATACACATGTATTTACATACACATATTTATACACACATATTATATATTTTATATTTATATACCAATATATATGTATCTATTATTATTTTTTTTATTACAAACAAATATTTTGAATTATGTCTGGAAAATTGGATTGACCTAACATGAAATAGGAAAAAATAGCATCAAAAAGATCATATGCAGGATTCTATCGTCTACCTTAAATTCAAGAAGCAAAGGAAACATTTTCCAATATTTCTTTTGGAAAATGTTGGAGATGAACTATCTGAAAGAACAAATTTCAAAACATTAGGCTTAGAAAATAAAGTACGCAGAATTTTGAATAGAATTAGCTGGACTGAAAATAAGATATAAATGGGCTGTACAAATCTGTACTAATTTGACAATGTCAATACAGAAATTTAACATCTACAGCATAGAGATCTGCATCAGCCATTTATATCATGCCTCAGCCTGGACTTAAATTCAGCAGATTTTAAGTAAGTCATGACCAGACTTGCATTTTTTCTACATTTTCAAGTCGGATCAAGCTGGCCTTGGGTTACCCCCCCACCCCCAATTGTTGTGGTTTTCATTTTATGCACAATTTGACCATGAATGTCTCGGCCACAACAATTAAGGAATTAATTGTTACCAGAAATGTAAAGTTTTTTTTTTTTTGGCTAAAATAATAGTTATTTTTCTATATGTAGTTAGTAGTGACTTTTGATTAGAATTTTTGAAAAAATTACAGATAAATGTTTTAAAAAATGTACCTTTTTCATTACAAAGTTAAAAATGTTATGAAGTTTTAACTGTTTACTCTAAACTATATATATTTTTAAATGAATCTTTATATAAATGAAAAATAGTCTAAATGATCATTAATGTTATTATTCAGTATTCTATGGCTTGCAGACATATCTAAAATATACTGTAAAATTTCTACTTGTAAATATGTTTGTGGTGTTCTTTAAAAGAATTTAATTGTATGTTAAGAAAATCACAACTTTGGTAGAAATTGAGTCAATTTGGATTAGGCTGTGAACTGTGAAAATTTAAATGGGCTGAGCTGGACATGGAAGATTTGAAACATCCAAGCCTCTAGATTGAAGCTGTACAGTTAAGCAGTATCATTTTCACTAGTGACAATACTACAAAGAAACTCCAAAATATGTATAAAATTTGTCACCACACGAACAAACTTACAGAAGTTTAAAAGAATACAAATAAACAGACAGGCATGGCAAACAATCTGATGTGATAAATGCTTTTATACTTTGTTGGAAAGTATTGAATGTCAATGTCTTACCTCTACTGTTAAATTATTAATGTACTTATTCCCTTAAAAAAAATTAATAACATTAGAAAGACTGCATCCTCTTGCATCCTTACCATCCCCTTAAAAATAAAAATGGGGAATGGTATATATAATAAAAAAGCATTTGTCACAAAAGTATATTTTTTATTTCACCTGTTTAAAAAACATAACAATATCAACAGAAAATAATATTTCAAGGAAAATCCTTAATTTACTTCTATATATATATGTGAGAAGAATACGCAGAACTATCTAAAACATAACATACTTGTTTAAACATGCTTTCTCAACTTTGCAGTTTTGAAAAACAAATACATAAAGAAAGAGCATGTAGAGAGTGACTTTAAATTATCCAGGATTAATTTTGATATAAATGTCCTCACTCATTATAAAGCTATGTTTTAATAATAATTAGGGGTATTTTTAATTATCTTTGTAGTTTGTGTATTGCTTTAATTGTTATTTTGCTTATACATATTGACATAACTAATTCTTGTTTTTGATACTTTATCCTTCATATAAATATCTGCCTTTTTTTGGTAGGTTAGTATAACCTGCAGCTTATGAAGTACATACAGCATTTTCTATACTTATATAAACCCTTATATTAGGTGGGTACATTTTTTTTTTATTTATTTATTTAAAAGAGGGTCATGTACCAATGAAGGATGGGAACTGCTGTTCCATTAAAATAAAATTACATCATGTGATTAGTGTTGAAATTTATTAAATTCTAAGAGTATTTTTTAAAAATTTGCAAAAATATATTTCAACGGTCATTATTTACTGAATGATTTAGTCAGAATAGCCTGCTTGCTAGTATATACGAATATAAAAAATAAAAGCAATGTTTTTAATCATTTATTTAATCATTCACTAATCATGATAAGTTGTTTGCCATTTTAAACTCATTCAAATATTTAGTTTAAAGAATATGAAGAAGGTAGTATAAGCCTATGTTTTATTTTTTTTATTTATTTATTTATTTATTTATTTTGTATAAAGTGAAATAAAACCTGCACCCCAACTAAAAATTAAATAACACTTAGCCAGTTCACTATCATTTAAATTTAAAGGAAAGGAGTATAACCGACCACAAAGAATATGCCAGTCTTTTAATGTTTTAAAAACAAAAGAATGAAATACAAATTTTGGTAAAAATAAAAAATATCAAAACTAAAATGGCAAAGACCTTTTACCAGAAACTATGTTTTAGCATGTAAAATCATTGACAATTCAGAAAAAAAAAATTAAAAAGAAATTTTATTAACTGTTTTTAACAATATACAGAAAAAACTAGGTTACATAATCTGTACATGATATATTTGATGATGATAAAAAAAAAATATTTGCAACCTTATCCTGGCTCTCTAATAACTGGTATAAGGTAGTATAAACAAAACTCTTTAGTTCATTATAAATTAAACATTACATAAATATTACAAGTTTGAATTATCTTCAATTAAAAAAATATCTAAAAATATCATCAATCAGATTATGCTCTGATTTTATTTTAAAATGTTTTAATCCTAAATAACTCAGTAAAATGCCACAAAGATTAACTTTGTATATTCTTATATTGAAAATATCTAAACAGAAATACAAATATCTATTTTATTACCATTCAAAATAATAATAAAATAAATATAAAAATGGAATTAGAACAACATTAACAAAGACTAGCCTGTTAATAGGAAATAGAGTGGAATTTCATATTTCTGCTTTAAGGTTGAAAAAAATGTCTATTTATACTACCTAGGTCATCAAAATTAATTTACGAGTATTCCTATAAAACTTATTTAAAATATTGCATGTTAAATTGATCACATTTTGCTACAGTGTGACACATTTGCAGTAGGACAAGAATGCAATTTGGAAAACAATTTCTTATAATTTAAAAGAAAAAACACTTTTAAACATACATTCAATGTTTCTAAAGGAAGTGTAACCTTAAGCAGTATATACAGCAGATGAATCATATAATAAAATTTTTACATTAATTATGATAACAGAGGTGTCAAAGGGCCAAAGGAGGGCAATACAAATAACAACCTAAAGATGTTATGGAAAAAGTCATATATAATAATGTATAAGTAGAAAAAATGACAATGAAATATTTGAATGTTGAAACATTTATGCAGCATGCAAAACTTAAAATCACATAAACTGAGAATTCAATTAATAAACATTTGGAACAAGTTAGTTAACATAGTAAGAACAACTCTTTAAACTTTAATGTTATTTCTTGATTTAATATTCTTTTTTTTATATTAAATCTCAAGTCTACTTCTTGAATTAATATTCTTGATAATATGCAGTAACACACAGCTGTAATCTAAGAACAAGAAAAGAAATGTATAAACACAAAGGTCATAGTTTTATGCTAGAAAAAATTAACACGCAGTATTACTTTGAGAAATGCAACATCTTAAGACTAGAAAGATGAGTATGAAACCATGGACAAGATATAAAATAATATTTCCAACTGGAAATTCAAGGGAGTATGTAACAACACATGCCACTCAAAACATCTGGTAAATGTTCTTTAATAAGAGAGTATTTGATAGAAACAAATTAGGGGTTACTATTAAAATATAAAAAAAGTAAGAATTAAATTTAATAACACCCTGAGCAGAATTTATAATAATTTAATCATAAACATCTGGTCTTTTTTATCTTTTAAATTTTTATAAATAATTATGAATAAAACACAAAGAATGAGAACACAAAGAACAAGAAATTAATCAATGGGTAATAATGCATGTGTATGAACTTATTAATACAATTGCATGCCTAATCAGTTATGCAACAATAACAATTTTGGCTTCAGTAAATGGATTTTTTTTTTTTAATTTATTATGAAGGCATAATAAATAAAAATGAAAATGCTAAGTAAATAGATAGTTACACAGACATTTCACAATGCTTTCAAAAATGATCAAAATTAGATTACATAAAAAAGTTGTCACATAGCAAAAATTATTAATAGCATGTAACAAAATTTCTACAAAATCCCACAATTTTAAATATTAAACCATTAATCATACATACAAGCAATAAGTAAAATTGAGTACACCATCAGAAACCATTTCATATTCACACAGCTCAAAGGAAAATAAGTAAAGGCAAACATATATTACAGTATGCAAAAATTCTAATAAAAATGTCCTAATGTATATGTCCTAAGTATAGCACAAGGCACTTAAGTGAGAGTAAAATATCAAGACAAAAACTTCATCTTTAGAATTCTAAAATTTATTTTTGATAAAATAGTCAACCTTTGAAAACATTCTTGAAAATTTAAATTGTTCATAAAAAGCAAATTGAACATAAATAGGTTAGCCTAAGAAATAAAATTGACAAGCACATTCATCTTTTTTTCTTTTCAGCAATTTTATCCAAAAGAATAATCTTCGATTTTTATATTAACTCATCAAATCTGGAAGCCCAATAAGTTATCATATTTTTTTTTAAAAACTAAAACATAAGAGAACTAAACAAATCACAAATACCATCACCATGTACATACATGAAACTGTAAACATCAGATGAAATTTAAGTAACACATAGTAGAGATATAAAAATAGAGGTATGAAATTACGGATAAAAGTAGTATTTTCATAAAATATGAGTGATTTTTTAAACAGTGCTTTAACTAGTACACAATTTTAAAAATCAAAGTAATATTTAAAAAATATTTGTCTTAAAAACAATGTAAGAAATAAATCAAAATGAAACACTCAATTTACAAAAGCATGAGGTTGCGAGTGCAATGAGGTTATCAATAAAATAAGGTATATGTTAGAAATACCTTTTTCTATCTGAACATGCACACACATATCTATATATGATTTCAATATTTATAATTAAAAAATTAAAATTTAATTTTAAGGATACTTTCTTCAATGTTATAAACACAAGAGCATAATTTAATAAAATAATGTATATCCTTAATGCAACTTCTTGAGTCTTAGAATTCTGAATAGTTCTAAGTATTAAAATTAGTAAAAGGCGATGAGGTTCAAGTCTTCACAGCACAGAAAGTATTTTTAATACAGTTGGACCTCATTAACATGAACCTGAAGGGAATCAAAATTTTGTTCGTGCTAAAAGTAATTCATGTTAT
This sequence comes from Maratus speculifer, assembly GCA_964019185.1. Taxonomy (NCBI): domain Eukaryota; kingdom Metazoa; phylum Arthropoda; class Arachnida; order Araneae; family Salticidae; genus Maratus; species Maratus speculifer. The sequence continues at coordinate 369,591,188 of OZ025293.1, forward strand.
CAATATCAAATCTTTGTATTCATTTTTATAGAGGACTGTGAAAACAATTCACGTTAAGCAAGTTCATGTTAACGAAGTTTAACTGTAATTGATTCTTTTCACATTATGTCATCTACTTTGAAAGCATGGAGCATTCTGATTTCAATAAATTTTTAATCTAGCTTTTGTTATGAAAGGCATTGTACCGTAATTTAGGGATTAAATGCTGTGGCGTTTACAAGTTTAAAAGTTAAAATTTTTATATATGCAGCGTTTACAAAATTTTTGAGCAAATTATTCAGTATTGCAAAAGAAAAAAAAAAAATCACTTTTTTTCTTCCTTTTTCCCCATGTTTGCAATGTTACCTATCGTAAATCAACAAATGCAACATCATGAATCACCCTCTTCCAAAAAATATGGCGACTGGAGTAAGCAGGAAAAGACCATAGATGCTTGTTTTTATTGCACTCCATTGTAGAAACAAAGTATTGGAAAGCCAGTTTTTTTTAATTTCACAATTCATATGTCTATTTTGTTGGTACATTTTAATTCAGTTACAAAAACTACAGTATTTTCCATCCGATATTTTCGATCCCCTGTTAGTGCAAGATTTTCCAGTTTTCATTCTTATGATGTCTTGCATAATTTTCAAATCTTTTTTTTTATTATTTATCCAATAATAAGTGCGAGATTTTGTAATTTCCGTTCCTCTGACAACCGATAACACATATTTATTAACACACTTTAAGGCATATTCTGTAAACGTTTTGAAAAAAAAAAATGTTCCAAGAAAGTTTAAAAACTTTTCTAATAAAGGAAAAAGTGAGAAATTATTTAAACTCTATTCTTATATATTTAAAAAGGACCCCATGAATATGTCATCAAAATCGCGATGTTTGAGTGTGGAAAGAGAAATTAATGAGCTGCAAACAAATGAAAAAGAAAACAGAAAGAAACGATAACCAAAATGTGTTTTTTTTTATAATTATAAAAAAAAATTTGATATCTTCACTGATAATTTACTAATTTCATTCAAATTTTCAGCAATTTGCAATAATAGTAAATTCGGCCGTGTAATAAATTTTTATTAAAATATAATAAGTTATTCAAAAGTTACAGCAGCCAACAAAAAGGTTCACTACAAAGCAATTCCAAAGAAAAACAAGTGATCTAAGGTTTTTCGAAAGTCAACATTATCGGAATGGCTGCATGCATATTGAAATACTTTTCCCTTCAACGGAATTCTTGGAAGGGCCTTTTTATTACCCATTTGCGGTTTCTTCATAATAAAATGGAGGGTAATGGACAAAAGAATTGGGAGATAAGCAGTTCTATCCTACTTGACAGAAAGATTTTTCTTTTGCTGGACAACAATCCCTTTCATGCAAAATTCATTCAAGATTTTAAAAAACACTGCATCACCACAACAAACGAGATGCCATGTAACCGCAAGAAGTGGTCTTGTCTGTTTGGGCCTTAAGATCATCTGCTCTCCATAGATACGTTTATTTATGCAGAAAGGAATTGGGTTTGGAGTTTTTTTTCTTTTTTACTAATATTAAAGAAAAAAAATATTTTTGGTGGAGGCTTACAAACTGCTATACATTTCGAAAATTGAAATTTGTTCAAAATTGGGAGCGGTGTTTTTGAGATTTTACACTATGTATTTAAAGTAAAAAAAACAACATATCAAAGTTTCAGGAAAAAATTCCAGATACAAAAGTTCTGGAAAATCGTTTCTGTAATATAAATAATGTAATAATATTTTTTGACAATTAGTTATTTTAATAATTTAATTAGTTTAATAATTCAGTTTTTTGCCGTATTTATGAGATATTTTGGATGCATTATCGCCTCCTTAATAAGGCAAAATAATTTCTTTTGATTGCGGCGTTTATAACGGGTGCAGCGATTATGCCGATTTTTTTCAAAACAATGTCAATATTTGAGGGTGCGGCATTTCTTCCCTAAATTATGGTATTTTAAATATAAATTATCATGATCAAAATTTAATAAACATATTAGCAATGCAGCATTAAATATTTGAATAGAGAAGCTTAAAATACTTATTAAGTATTATGTAGTAATTTCCCTGGTAAGCTAAAATTTTAAATAATGACATTATTTTATTAAGATAAATAATTTTGCAATAAAAAATTCACAATTTGTAGCAAGATATTAAAGAAGCTGACGAAAGTATGACTTTTCCTTAAATAACACTTCCTGACTACATTTTAACATAAAATTATTGAAATTCTCAAGAACAATTTTGATATTGTGCCCTTTTTAAATGCACAAATTCAGGTACAACTGTGCTTGCTTACAATAAATTAGTACAAATTGAAACATACCAAATGTTGAGATAACACTGAATAGAAAAAAACAAGAAAAAAAAAGTTTGAGTATTGAATTTACAAGCTTTTCATAACATTTTTATAGCATAATTTAAATGATATCATTAATACATCAAACAAACCTTTTTTTTTTATTTTTGCATTATGTCCATTATATTTATCCATTTTTTTAGAAAAATAAGGTAATCCCTTTGGTGTTTTACTATTATTAGATGCATAAAAAATAACCACTAATTCTCAATATGAAGTGAAAATAATTATTGAATGAAAGGACGGCATGTCAAAGCTCTACATAATTTTAAATGTTTTTATAATTACACACATACTTTCTTCAATCATTGCAAATTTATCAAATTTAAACTCTGAATAAGAAAATATATAATTTTTAATGGATATAACAACATTATAAATAGAGAATTTTAAAAAGGTTGGTAAAAAAGATCATTAGTTTAATAAGCAGTCATAATCTGGACTATTTTATTGAAGAGTAACAAAGATCACTATTTAGAAACGAACAAACAACAACAAAAAATGACAATATTTTGATGATAATTTTTATCCTTTTCTTGATGTCAACTTGATCAATGTTATTCTTAAAAATCGTTCTTGTTTACTGCAGATCTCAAATTCCTCTTCTTGTATCCACTCCTCTGTTTGTATAATTCTCAGAATAAAATTGACAGCAAAATAGTAAAATAAGAAAATGTTTTAAAATGATAAAATCTTGAGGATGACTAAAATAATACATAATGTGGAAATGCATAAATATTATTTACAAGATCTCTCAGATGAGCTACTTTCACCTTCTACATATCTTTCTTTAGAAATGAGATCATTAAACCAGACAAGTATATGACCCCATTTCTCTGTCATACCAACCAGAATAAAATAATGTTCCCTTTCATAACATTCAATAAAATATTTTTGATATTGTTTTATTTCATCTCTTGATGACAAGCATTCTTTTATTAAGAATTTAAAAAAATCCTCATCAACAGCTAATAGGTATCTCCTGGTCAAATCCTTATAAATAAATTTTCTTTTTAGGTCATCTGTTGCATCCCGTAGGATTAATTTTGTATTTTCTTTATCTCCAGCATTAAAAAGAGATTCTAAAACATCCGTTTTGTCAAAATTGTCTATAATAACATTCTTAAAAGATGTAGGGCTTTTCTTCCAAAATTCTGTGAAAATATAATTATAACTCATATAATCTTTAGAAACATTTTTGCTAATTCTTTTCAATATTAAGTCAAACACATTTGCTGTAAAATAATCCCACACACAGTCTGCTATTTTAATAAAAAAGTTCTGCAAAGGCCAGTCTAAAAAATACATTAACGCTCTCTCAGGACAAAATTTTAAAGTTTCTATTTGCTGCTCTTGTTCCATTTTGGTTAGTAAAAAATACATCATTTTAGCATCACACATGCTTTTCGCAGCGAATACCAAACACCCTGGTCTTTCCTCTGGACTCAGCTTTTGTAAGAAGTATTCAGTTGACACTGTATTACCACTACGAGCACATTCAAAAAAATTTTCCTTGATATCATGTATACTGCCCAAATGTAGTCGCTCTTTACCACGATAGCAAAGCCCAAGCCTACTACATTTGAGATCTTCATTTACAAGCGTCTGAAATTTTCTAATATAGTCCTCAAAGCAGTAAAGGCATGCAATTTTGAAGCGTGTGGATATATCCAACATGTCATCTTTAACTAACATTTCAGCAGCTTTCTTTATATCTATTGTACCTTGTGGAGTCCAAGGCAATTCAGCTGGTAGATTTAAAGGAATCTCAAAGTAACAATTATGGAAGATCATCCATTTAAAAATTTGTCTGCCAATATATTTAGTTATGTATAACTTCTTCCCCATCAATTCTGGCAGTGGGAGTTGTTTAATATTCTCAAATACTTTTTTTTCAATCTCCTTCATATCCTGCTTTGCTTTTAGCATTATTGTTTTGGTTTGACATGTAAAATCCACTTTTGAAATTAGATCTTTAATATCATTCTGATTCCACAATGTAGTGGCAATTTTAACAGCTGCCATATTTTCAAGTGACGGTTGAAAAATAAGCTTCATAATGAACAATCTTCAAAGAAACATTTATGTCAACAGAAACTAAAGGAAAAAATCATTTAATTCTTTTCTAAGACAAAGAAGGTGACAATATTGCTGAATTTTTCGAGTACAAGGGAATCAATTTGACCTAGAAGAATAAATAAAATAACATTTAAAAAAATATGAAACAGTCTAAAAAAAAACTGTTGAAAATATGTGAACAAATAATATTTAGCTGTCAACCACATTCTTAAGCAGATATTTTACTTAACAAAATGTGCAGATTTTGATTCCATTTAAACAAAATTTCCAGTTAGAAATATTTATACTTGAATTGAAAAAAAAGGGGTGGTAAAAAGTTTGCATGCCAGGTGACAATGTCAGTATAGCAATTCACATACAAGAAACATAAGAAATGAATGTAATTCCAAAGTTAAATTTATATCCAATTTTTGTAAAAAAAAAAAAATACATGCCATAAAATTTAATTGCCACATTTTCACTGAAAAAATTAAGATATTCAGCTCATAATTGCACTTTATCCCAATTTTCATGTTAATTATATTACACTTAAAAAAAAAAAAAAAAAAAAAAAAAAAAAAAAAAAAAAAAACTGAAGGGAATTTTTTTATACTGAAATTGAATTAAACTTTGAAGTTTAAATACAAACATAAAATTTTGAGATTATGTTTGGCTTTTTCAGTAAATTTTACATTAGAATACAGAAGAAGAAATCATTCGGTCAACTAGTTAAAGAATTATGAAGATTTAAAATCAAGTTTTTGTAACATTAAATTCATTTTAAATTGCTCCAGAACAGATTGCAGTGCAAATAGTTTTTAGAAATAGCTCAAAAACAACTTCTCTTAACTTATAATTTTCAATTAATACATTTGAAACTTCAAATATGCAAATCTAAAATTACAGCTCAGTAAACAAAATAGGTTTTGAGTTATGCTTAAACTATCCTCATTGCAATCTGTATTATGATGATTACAATATATTTATCATTACAAGACCCAAAATTTAAACATTCATAATTCCTATATTATTGATCAAATGACTTCCTGTTTTGTAGCCTAAAATTTAAATTGACAAAGAAATCCCAAAATGATATCAAAATTAAAATTTCACATTGAAAATGTCAGAGTTTGATACAACTTCAGCATGAAGGATGTTCCAAACTCATTATTTCTTTCTTTACTTACTTATAAGGTAAAATACCACATTAATCTTAGATTTTAATACCTTTATATCATTTTAAACTTTTATAAAAAAATTTGATTTTAATCAATGATATTTTAAAAAAATCAGTTGATTTATATCATGATTTAAATCAACTGATAAAAACCGTTGACACCTTACCTGTGACCAAAAATCCCTAAATTTTTATCATAAACTTTTTTCTTTTTGGCAACCCAGCTTTATCCAAAATGTTCATAATCATAGCCAGTCTGTTACTAAAGTGCAAATGATTTTTTTTTTATTTTTTTATTTTATTTTATTTTTTATTTATTTATTTATTTATTTATTTTTTTTTGGGGGGGGGGGGGGTTGATGCTTTAATGATACACATGAACATCAGATATAATAGACTTGAACAGTTTCTTGTTTTTAACATGTTCTTAGTTAAACTTGTTACAATCTAGAATTTTTTTTTTTCATTCTTAACTTATTTATGCAGCATGTCCCTAAAGAGATTTTGTGCCATTAAATCCTATATAACCATCTGTTCCCATGGATTATATATATGGTTACATTTTACTTTCTTTTTAGCTCTGAATCTAATTATTGAAATGAAATGAGCTGTATATTAGATATATTTATTTAACTAAATTTTGATAACTTTGACATGGAACATGGAATTAACCATGTATTTTTATTAATGATTATCTGAAATATTGGTTTGAAATATCAGCATATTAATTGCATTCAAATGATCTTCGTAAACCAATTTGGACTTTTTTTTTTTTTTTTTTTTTTTTTTTTTTTTTTAAACAAACATTTTTGATCAACAGAAATTGTTTATTCAATCTGAGATACAAATTTGCTTAACTTTTCCAGACCAATAAAAAAAAATTCCAGGTATCAAGATTTTGTAAAAAAGTACAAAAAATATTAAAAGTTAGAAATTTGTGGGTAGAACTTTCACAGAATACACTAATTTCTGATTTTTTAAACAACTTTTTGCAAACTTTAACAAGTAATGAACACCAAGGTATTTACTTCATGGTTAATGAT